>PVHT021183584.1:17736218-17878033 GCA_004024745.2 Catagonus wagneri
AAAAATTAAACAAGAAGAGATGCAAAATACAATAACTGAAATAAAAAATTCATTAGAAGCAGCCAACAGTAGAATACAGGAGGCAGAAGAACGAATCAGCGAGGTGGAGGACAGATTAGTGGAAATCACTAATGCAGAAGAGAAAAGAGATAAAAGATTGAAAGGAAATGAGCTGAGTCTCAGAGAACTCTGGGATACTCTTAAACGCTCCAATATCCGTATTATAGGGGTGCCAGAGGGAGAAGAGAGAGAGAAGGGGACAGAAAAACTATTTGAAGAGATAATAGCCGAAAACTTGCCTAATATGGGAAAAGAACCACTCAGTCAAATTCAGGAAGTGCAATGAGTACCATATAAAATAAACCCAAGGAGGAACACCCCGAGACACATATTAATCAAAATGACCAAAATTAAAGACAAAGAGAAAATATTGAAAGCAGCTAGGAAAAAGAAACAAATGACATACAAGGGAACCCCAATAAGGTTATCAGCAGATTTTTCATCTGAAACTCTGCAGGCCAGAAGGGAATGGCACGATATACTTAATGTGATGAAAGGGAAAAACTTCCAACCAAGATCGTTTTACCCTGTAAGGCTCACATTCAGATTTGAAGGAGAGATCAAAACCTTTACAGATAAGCAAAAGCTAAGAGATTTCTGCAACACTAAACCAGCTTTACAACAAATCTTAAAGGAACTTCTCTAGGCAGAAAAGAAAAGGCCACAACCAGAAACAAAAACACCACAAATGACAAGGCTCACCAGTAAAGGCGTATATACAGTAAGGATACTAAATCATCCATGCACAACTATGCTACCAAAATCAGAAATCGTGAGAAGAGAGCACAAATGCAGGTCACTGGAGACGCACGTGCAATTAAGAAACCAACAACTTCAAACAATCTCATTTGTATATAGACTCCTATATCAAAACTTCAGAGTAAAAAAAAAAAAAAAGAGCAACAAAAACCTCAAACAGTTAATACAATGGCAATAAGAACATATATATCAGTAATTACCTTAAATGTTAATGGACTGAATGCCCCAACCAAAAGACGTAGACTAACTGAATGGATACAAAAACAAGAAAACAAACAATGGATCACTGAAGAAATCAAAGAGGAAATTAAAAAATACCTAGAAGCAAATGACAACAAAAACACGACACTTCAAACCTCTGGGATGCAGCAAAAGCAGTACTAAGAGGAAAGTATACAGCAATACAAGGCTACCTCAGGACACAAGAAAAAGCTCAAATAAACAACCTAACCTTACATCTAAAGCAGCTAGAGAGGGAAGAAGCTAGGACATGGAAACAACCTAAATGCCCATCAACAGAGGAGTGGATAGGGAAGATATGGTATGTACACACAATGGAATATTACTCAGCCATTAAAAGGAACGGAATGACAACATTTATAGCAACATGGATGAACCTAGAAATTATCATACGAAGTGAAACCAGTCAGACAATTAGACAGCAACACCCAATGCTACTGCTTACATGTGGAAACTAAAGAGACACAATGAACTTCTTTGAAGAACAGACAATGACTCACAGATTCTGGAAAACCTTGGTTTTTCAAATAAGACAATCTGGGGGGTGGGGGGATGCACTGTGGGTTTGGGACACAAAATCTATCGAATTGACTTATGATCTTTGTACACCTATAACTAAAATAAAATTCAGTTATATTGCCTTTGTACACCTATAACTGAAATAAAATTCATTTATATATTGCCTTCCTAAGCAATACATTAATTTATTGGGGCTTTTTCTGAATTTTATTTAAAAAAATAAAATAAAATAAAGTTATCTAGGAAGTAAAACTGACAAGACTTTGGGAGAGATTAGATAAAGGGAAGGGGAATAAAGAGAAGCTGAAAGTAATAATCCTTAGAGAAAATTAGCATGGCTGTTTGCTATTCACACAGCATTTTATATTTCTTTCACTCAATTCTGATGCTATGGAAGAAATGACAATTGGCATTACTCTCAGTTTTACCAAGGAATAAACAGAGATGGAAAGAAGCTAAGTGAGCTCAACAGAATCTTAAGCAGCTATAACTATTTGGAGCTTGTACTTGAACTCAGGAATTCTCTCTTCAAGTTCAGGATGCTTTCAATTGAAAAGCCATCTGTCTGCCCTATTATGAAAAGCTAGACCCTGAAATGGCCCTTGGATCGCAACTGGGTACTAATTTATCTACGCATCTCTTAGTTCTAATCTCTCTGGGCAATGAGCCCAATCGATTTGGCAGGAACTTTAAAGCAGAGAAAGGCAAGGCCACAGCCACACAACATTCAAAACTGAGAGTAAAGCAAAACAAAGAGAAAAACAGAGAACCTCTTGGCCCCACAATCACCTCTAGAAGAAATTATGACTGGACATGGTTATATTGTACCTGGATATTATATGTCACCGGAGTTGTGGAATGATAACAATAGAAATTCATTTCTCTCTGAGGCAGTAAGTTCAAGTTTCCGGTACCCAAAGCATTAGTCTCAGGCATATGTGCTGATGAGTTTCTTTATAGTAAATAATGTTAAACAATGAGTATTCTTACTATTAGCATAATTATTCATAAGTCTTTTCAAAACAGTGAATTATGTAAGAGTAAATCGATGTTCTGTGGCCAGTTTGATGGAATTTAGGGCCAAAGCTATCTACCCTCATGGCTGAGTACATGATCGCAATGCCTCTATATTGTCTCATATGGAGTGATTAGAGTAAGTTTCAATTTATGATCAGGCAGAGAAGGAAGCAATTGCACGAGATGACTTCAGTAATTCTGGAAATTTCCTTATCCAATAAACTTATAACCTAACTTAAGAAATAAAATATTATTGGTGCAGGTGCAGCCATCTGTAAATCCTTCCCTGATTTGATCCACCTGCCATCGATTAGAGATACTTCTATCTTGAACTTTATGTTAATCATTTTCTTGCTTTTTTATGCTCATGACACACAGATACCTATATTGCTTGCCTTCCTAAGCAATACATTAATTTATTGGGGCTTTTTCTGAATTTTATTTTTAAAATTCAATCTTAAGACGTACGGTTTTCTTTGATTTGCTTTCTGAACTCAAAATTCCAGTTCAAAAAATGTTTCATTTGTTTACTCAAAAATGTAAATCATTGGCAAACTTCAGCACTGGAATGATTTCATTATTAGTGACAAATTACTTGCAAAGTACCTCAGAACAGACCTTGATAAAACTATATCCTGAGACATTGGCCTTGAGAATCCATCAACCTAAAGGAATAAGACAACCAAGAGAATTATGACCATGCTTAAGAAACGGCTCACATCCAGCCAGAGAGAAACCTACCTGTCTTGTCCCCCGTCTACTACTGAGGCTTCTGGGTGGATGAAAGACTCGACCAGGTCTTCACCAAGAAGTTTTACTCTCTTAACAGGAAGCTGACCTTTGAAAGCTTGAGCAGAGACCTGGAGAAGAAACAGGAGTGGTCTGCTTTCCAGAGGGCTACCGGGAGCTATCCTTGGTGCTGCCCTAGAATCAACCCCTCTAACACTGACTTTGGGTTGTTCAGCCCCAGTAAGAGTTCACTGCTGAGCTGAGACTGATGAAGCGTCAGCTGCTGGAGCTGACCAAACGCCTAGTTTCAATTCTGCGAAGTGATTGTGCTGTTCTGAGCCCTGTGTATCCATCACACTCTCCCTTCTGCCTCTTGGGCACCACATCCCTCTTTGGGAAAAACTAACAACCACAACACTACAACCACCATATCTTAAAAGGCTACTGTCTCCAACTATTGGCCAATTATATATATTAATCTCTCTTTCTCTCTCATCTAAGTGAAAAAAAAAAAATAGCCCTGCACGACAGTATTCATTTTACAGATGAAGAAGCAGGCTGAAGAACAGATACGCTCAAAGTTATGCATCTCATAAGAGGCAAGAACTGACAATGTTTGCTCTCTTCAGAGTTATAACCATTTCCCTGCTTTCACTATATACTGCCTGAACAGCATTTTTTCTCCCTAGAATCCCTGAAACTCCTACTCTCTCATAGAACATTAGTACCTCAACCTGAATTGTAATAACACTATTTAAATCTGTCTTTCTTGAAAAAATAGCTAACACACATTGAATATTTTATATTTGCCAGGCATTGCTCTAAACATTTGCATGTAATCCTCACAAGAACCCTATGAAATAGGATTTTATACTTTTCCCATTTTTATAGGTCAAAAAATTGAAGCACAGAGAGTGTTATCAGATGTCAGAATTTGAACGTAGGTTTTTGAGCCCAGAGCCCATATTATTAGGTAGCATGCCACATTGCTTTTCTTATCTTTAAACATTATCTTCAGTTAAAATGTTTCATAGAGAATCCTTTCTAAGCGTTTTTAATTTTACTCTTAAAAAGAATAGGATCAAGTTATTACTACAATATTACTTTTGAAATTGAACTTAGGAAGCAACATAGGATGATCAATTTTCCTCATAGCCTTTTAAACTAAAAATTAAATTATTAAATAAAATAGTTTAAGGATATACATTAATACAGGCAAAATAGTGAAACATACAACATCTGGTTACTAACAGTAAATTGAAATATTGTAAGAATCAGATTTGAAAAAGAGAAATGGCAAATCTTATCACAGTTGAAGAGATTTTACAGATTCTTGCTACTAGTTTTTATTTTTAATGTTTCTATATTTTTAATGACTTAGCAATAAATTAGGAAATGCTAAGTTTTTTAGAATCAATTCAAACAGAATGGCAAACCAGCAGGTTTCCTTCAGGGCTGTGGGAGCTCCTTTGGTTATTTCCACTTTCTCCCTCACTTTTGAAAATCCTCCATCACTGCCATTTTCTGGTTTCGGCTTTCACAACACAGCTGAAAAGGAAGCCTGGCTCAGGGACAGAAATGCGTTCCTTCCATGATGAACCCAAAATGCCCTCAGGTTGTGGCGAGGAAGGAGTTTAGCACTTGAACTCAGATAGTGTTCTTTTTTTTTTCTTTTTAATCAAAGTGCACCATTCATGCTCCACACTCCCTGTGGCACAATTTATTTAAAACTCTATGGTATATCAGAGAAGGTAAACAATAATCATAACAATATAGGAATAACAGTGTGTCCATAAATAATACAGGAAACCGCCTGGCCCTAGTACCTTCATGAAATGGGACTTCAATATACATATTTCTTATACAGCTTTATGCATGACTTCATTTCTATGGTTTGCACTTCACTGCTCTGTTGTGTCACTCTCCCAATAAACCTATATATCATACGTAGTGAAATATGTTCACAGTCTCTTATACTTGATGAAAAAAATAAAAAAGAGCAGTGTGGTTTAGAAGAGTGAGCACTGAACCAGCCGTCCAGAGATTCGAACTTGAGTCCCAGCTCTGCCACTTTCTGGATTCCGGATGTTGGGTGAGTTGCATCTCTTCTCTGCAATTCAGTTTTCACACCAGTGGGCATTCTGTCCACATCCCACAGTCTTTGTGGCAATGAACTCAGTAATTCATGAGAAAGCATTCAGAAAAATTGAAGAATTTTTTGCAATGAGTGGTTCAGAACTCTACTAATAGATAAACTGTTTTACTTTTTCTTTTTTTTTTTACTTTACAAATTTACAAATCTATACCTTTCCTGAATTTACTTATTGGTAAATTAGTTCATTACTGATTCTTCTTTGCAGTTTACTGCCATTTAAAACCATATGTTTATCTGAAAAGGATGAAGATTCCTAGAGTTTCTTTAGACATATTATGTTTAAGGAGTGATAAATGTTGAAAAGTATATGCTTAAGCTTGAACTATGTCTTCATTTATTGTCAGTGAATTATAATTTCACTTTCAAATACTACTGGCTCATTTTTTTTTTCAGAGAAAAAATTAGCAAAGTGAAAATGCAAAAACACGTTAACTGACATTGGCAGTTTTTAATCATACCGTATCTTATCTATTTGACTGTGGATGTCAATCTAATTAGAAAATCATTATCTAATTTGTTCTACGTTACCAATAATTCTGTCTTCTAAATAATTTAGACCTTCTGCATTTTCTGGTAAGCTTTTGGATCCATGCCTATACAATTGCTTTGATATTATTAAGTCATAGTACAGCTTGGAAATGAGAGGTTTAATTATAAACGTTGACTGGGAAGGCCGTTGTGACTTATCTTTTGTATTAAAATTTTTCTCTGTAACTCTAGTGATATACAAAAACATACCAAGCCCATGCAGAAGGTTAAAGATATAAATGTTTTCTAAGCATGCATGATCCACGTGCTACATTAGGGTTGTAAATTAGGGTCTGGTGTGTTGCAGAAATCAGCCTTCCATATCACAGTTTTCCTCCCAGAATGAGGCAAGAGTCAGCCAGTAAATATATGTGGTCAACCTCAGATTTGCCTCACTGGGAGTTCACATGTATTTTTAACTGCCTTCAATTGTTAATGTATTCCTCAAATGAGATGCATCACCTTGAAGAATGACTTTTTGCCCTCTGGGAATCAGCCAAACAAGTATTTCATTCGCTATGATAATCAGTTCTACTTTCAGTAACATACAAACCCAAATTTAATAGGCACTGGTGATTTGGTTTTAAGTCAGAGAGTCATCACTGTCCACTGTAAAAAAAATAAATAAATAATAAGAAAAAATACAAATTATAATGAATTTGCCTCTGGAAGGCCTTGTTAGACATAATGGGACCGTAACTATTTCAGGATACTGTGAATACATATTTTTCCTTCTCATTAGAGACATTTATGAATCACCAATTTCCAGCAATGAGAAAGATTTTAACTCGTACTAAAGCTATCTTAGGTCATTTGTTTTGTCCAGTTAGTGTAGAATAGTCTTGGGGGGAAATAAATAAATAAATAAATAAAGGACCGCTTACCATAAAACACTTATTTAAATCTTTTAAATTGCTTAAAACCATAGAGAGCCACTCGAAGGAACAGATAAATTTAATCTTATCCAAAGCTTCCACTGTCAAAATTATCTCAGGCTCTTCTCCAACTTAAACTTTGAAATCAAAAAGAATTGTACAGGACATTATGGAAAATAACAAATCAACCCTTAAATCAGCAGCTTAGGTTGTGGACAGTAAATGATACACTGGTTCCACTTTCTTGAAACTGAGTAGCAGAAGAAAATGAAGAAAGATACTACTGACAGGGCAAGGATGCTGGGAGCAGGCTAGCATTATGAATGATATGTTAAGTGATTGGCTCCGATGGAATCATGGGATTGCTGCTGCCTTTTGCAGAAGCTGATTTTCATTCTTATTGTTCACCTCATAAGACTCCAGCATACGGGAGGGGGACGAGAGAGGAGCAGCTCTGCGTACATGCATTCTCTATCCATATACATATTTAGAAATATTCTGAACATTTGCCCAGATATACAGAATGGAGGGAATAAATACCTAATGCCAAAAATGTAGATCTCGTCAACGTGGTTTATTAGTTTTAATATACATGTATGCTTTCTGCATTCGTCCCTGTGACTTGAAGTGCCATATTCTTTTTTTATTTGATAAAACCAAAGACATATATATCCCTAACTCCAAAAAATGTGGAATAATAATTCAGTACTCTAAAATAATATATTGAAGATAATAACAAAGGCGTGCTATAGACCGTTTTGATGTGCTGAGAGGTGCATACTATGCATTTATTTCTTCAAACCAGTAGACACTACTTGATTCATTTGGTCTGTCTGGTGTGGTTGCGTGTGTGTGTGTGTGCGCGCGTGTGTGTGTGCGTGTGTGTGTGTACATTGGCAGGCTGAGGGAAATGAGGGAAGGGGTTAAAGATGGACCAGTAGTCAGAGAAAATGGTTGTTTCATGATGCAGTGTATCAGAAACACAGGCATAAAATTAAACACAGTGCTGTTGTCAAAGAGTTCATTTACTAAGATTTTCTTTTAACTCCATAAATGTGACTAACTCAGCGCTTCTTTAAATATCAATTCTAATGTTATAATTTCTGTTATTATGAATTTCTGGGTCCAAAAAAAACATCAGGATTGCCAACAATTCACTTTATTTACATTTTGCATTTTTAGAGATCTGTATCAGCATATTAGCAGCCTGTCTATGTAAGGATTATTTTTTTCGGAAGGAAAAACATAGTAACAGCCATCACTAATAAAAAAAAAATCAGAGTAGTCCAAGGTATATTATAAGCTTAGCAGTTGCTATTTACAGACTTGAAAGATGCTAACTGGGGAGAGAAAAAATTTGAAAAGTAGGCAATGATTAATTCATTGATCAAATCTTAGACAGTAAGCCATCTTCTTTTCAAAAAATATTTTAGAAGTTATCTTAGGAGGGGCAGAAAAATTTTTATAATCAACAAATGGTATGAACCCGACAACAAGTTTTCACTTGAGGACGGACAAAATTCTGGCTACAAAATTGCCGTTAACATTTGGGTAAGAGGCAAAAAGAGTGTGATTTAGGGGAGATGGGCAAAAGAGCAATCAGAAGAGGCCTGTAATTACCATGCCTTCTAAACTGATGATAGAGTTATACACTTGTTAGTATTAGGGGACCCTACAGATTTCATTTTCTAAGGCATAGCCCAGCAGGCATGTTCGGTGAAAGGGGTGCCTCTGAATCCCCCTGTACCACTCAGCTCACCCCCTGAGGGGAAACGCCACGTGCATTCAAATCAAACGTTTTCCTATCAAGTTCACAACTAATGGCTTTCCTAGGAGACCCACGCCTGTCAGTCATCTACTTCCTATTTAAGACATGTTAAAACAGAATTTGTTGTTTATTTGTATTTCATTGAAGTGAGTCTGCTTTCTCATATTGAATTTGTATCCAAACCCCAGGTTGTCAATACTGCTTAGCCCGGTCTTCTGTTTGTTTTGTTTTTCTCTGCGTGTAATCCAGAAAAAATGGTGCCGTTCATGCCAGTTTCAACCCCTGTATAAATTTATAGGTGGTGTATTAATTAATTGTTTAAAGTCATTAGTGCTAATGGCAGAAGCTAAAAAAGCACACCTCTTCCACTAAAGGCTGGTTTGTCAAATTCTCAATTCATGAATATACTAGAGCCACAGCCCAGCTTAAGTCCCCCTATGGAAGAGACGGGAAGAAAAAAGGTATCTACATTTAATAATAAAAAGCAGGGATAGCATTTTTAATTTAATTATTTTTATGTGATTTAAAGCATAACTGGTCTCCTTAGAGAAAAATCCAGTGACATAATTTTACATATTTGACCAGGTTGTGATTTTTGTTCCTGGTAGAGAAAAAAATATATATATATGCGTGTATGTGTGTGTATTCCTGTGCTTACAACATCTAAGTTAGTTTACTTGTGTTTAAGACTAAATGTAAGTATTAAGCATTCCATAAAAACAAGAACTGTTATGTTTGATACATACTTCAAAAGCCTAAAAGGCCAAAGAAAGCCCTTCCTTAATTATTGAAGAGGTGTCTGTAAAGGAAACATGAGCAAATAGCATTCATGCTTTCATCCCCAGTAACCTTTTATTGTCCTTTTCTTCAGATGGCCAAGTCAGTATATTTAATAAAGGCAGCAGCAACCATCAAAGAAGGCAGGGCTCTAATAAATGGTCCTGATTAAAGGCCCTGACAGGGTATGAACTTTGCATAAATTTTCTTATGGTGTCAGGCTAGGATACTGATTGAAAACTCATTAACATAATCACGCATTTAGAGGAAATGCTGTAATGTATCAAAAACATTTCCCTTAGTGTAATAATTTTAAGGACATTAAAATGCAAATGATAATAAGGAGCTGTGTTTAGTGATGTTCTGAAAGCCTGATTATTCAAATATTTAGTATGAAGTATGGAGCTGTGTTCAGTAATGCACCCACATGGATTCAAAAATTTAATCTATAAATGGACACCAAACTCTTCTTTGGTCTTTCCAACTCCTTTTCCAGTCCAGAGACCCATAAAATTAAACGAGAAAATTGGGCTTAACTATTGCAGGAAAATACTAGAAAATAATTTTAAACCACCATATTTTTTAGAAAAATGAATGCAAGCTGCCAGGATCCTTTTTCTCCGATGTTTAAAAAATACTGAAAAGTGGTTAGCACTTTTGTTTTCATGCAACTGTGCTTTGAAAATCTCTTGGAGTATTTTGATTGTCCTTTTCCCCTCTTTCATTAAAAGCTGTATAAAGCAGTGGAGACTATCCTAGGTCACAGCAGTGTTATGCCTTAATGCTAATTCTTAACAAGAAAAGAAACACTGCCCTCCCCCCACACACAAATAGCCATAATTATGTAAAGAATGACTGCTTCAGACTGATGACTTTCAATATGCTCAAGTCTAGCATACTGGTATAAGAGGCCAGAAAGGTCAACAGTAATTCATAACTGCTATAAAATTGTGTAGCATCCTAGGGCTTCTGCAGGATGCTGACATTATCATGCGTCTTCTGCTGGTTTGTATATGTAAATTTGTGATAGGAAGTGCACTGCTTTTACCGTATCACATGCAGAGCATCAATCAGGCAGCGGAATACATCAGAGTATTTTCATTATGCCTAGTTATTTACTGCATCAGAAGAAATTACCCTGGCAAGCCAAGCGGGCTTCTCTGGGTAGCATGATACGACCAACCAGGTTTCAGCTCAGGAGTCTTGTAAACATTACAGGATTAATCTTGCAATCACCATCATCAATCTTTCCTAGTCCTGCCTGGGTGCAACTGTGGAGATTGGTAACCAGGCCATGTGGATTTAAATTTAACCCTGAACATCAAAAACTAGATGTCAGATGTCCGCTGCATAGTGCAAAACACCTGTGTTTTTTTTTTTTTTTTCAATCTGGGTGGAAGACAATGGATGAAAGTGTACAGTGAACTACTTTAAAGTCACATTTAATTTGTTGCTTTCATTTTTAGTACACGTTTGGGAAATTAGAAGTTTCTTTAAAAAAAAAGGAATTTTTTTTCCAACATCAGCTCTAAGAGGGAAATGAGAGGCTACTTTTTAATCCTATAAACAAACGTTCTGTGTGGTAATAATGCAGACACCGTAGGAGGCTCTGCAAAGCTGTGAGATGGGACCTTGGCCTCAGGTTTGGGGCCCTATTCCAACTCCTTTGGCACTGGTCCCGAGGAGGTCACAGCCCTGGAGAGTATTAGAGTTAGCCCCTAACCAAGAGAGCCTTGAACGCATCTTGCTGACTCATAAGATGGCAGTGGCATTGACTGTGAAAACAGCTGCCTGCTTACCCGCCTGCCAAAGCAAAAGACTGTCTCTCCTTTCCTGCCTCCCCACCAAAGGAGGGGGAGAAGAGATGCATAAGACAGACGGGCTAAATGAACATTCTATCATTTTAAGTTTAGCCACTGCACGGAACGTAGCCTATTCTATTTAGATAATGCAAAAGATAATGTGCATTCATTTTTGAAAGTCAGGTGAAAAACCACAGTGATAATGATCATTTTTCCATAGTCAAGAAACAATAAATATATAATGAGCAGGTCACATATAGACTGCCTGGCAGTTTAATTTGAACTGTGACCTTTTATTATTATTATTTTTTTTTTTCATCCAAAGTACTTTTTTGCTGAACACATAGCACAGAGTCAATTCTTTCTTTCTTCCTCTCTCAATATCTTGCTGGCTCCTATCTTTGAATAAAAGATGTTGTAACCATAAAGATACGCTTTTCCCTTTCTTCCAATGAGAGTTTCAAAGCTAGTGGTTTATATTCATCCTGTATATAAAAAGTAGATATTTCTTCTAGATGCTTTAATCCCTGGCTGATTCAATCAGCACTATGGGCATTTTGTTAGAATTTTATGACAATAAAAAAAAATGTGTCATATATTGAGAATTCCATAAGAGCTATTAATCCCTACACAAGTGATTATTTTCTGACTTCCTTGAGTATATGAAGTTTAAGTTTAAAAAACCTGAAAAGAATGATGAACGAAATTATTTTTCCCCAATAAATCAAATGACAGTAAAAGAGAAAATCATCTTAAAGAGATGGCAATGTCTGAAATTTTGAACCTCCTTTCTTCTCTGTTTTTTTCCTTGTGGTATAGTTTTGTCTCACTTTTTGTTTTTTTGGCCATTGATGGTAGTAGACTTTTTGTGTTCACGTTGCTGCTGACTCTTGTCGTATGCCTATTCTGAGGGGAACTGCCTTTAAAGTAGCTAATATCTTGATGTTGCATTTATGTTTATAGAATCCTGGCTTCCCAAATCCTCCTTGAGGTTTGATTTCTGTATGTGGGGTTCTAGGCATTAAGTGTATCGTGAACCTTCAGCTTTTCACACAATGTGAAATAACGTGCACATTTCTGGTTCTTGCAGTTGTACAGCAAGTAGAGATTCTGCTCTCTCGTTCTTTAAGAGGATGATGTCTTATATGAAAATGATTATTTTGAAAAAAAATCCTTGTAATACATCTGTGATCAGCTGCATTGTGCAGAGTAAGAAGCCTGGAAATAAACTCGGTGTTGTGTTCATCACTATGGCATAAGTTTGAGCCATTTCTTTGGGCTACTTACTTGAGTTTTCATAATATCCTGCCAGATTTTCTTCTTTGCTGAAGATTTGAAACCACAAACAGCTACTAGATATCCGTGGTGAAGATGCTGGGGCAGTGAAAAGGTTAGTGTAATGGTCAGCGGGTTGGTATAGAGCAGTCAGCGCCCTGAGAGGGAAAATCCGGGCAGCGGTTACATTCTTCAGCACGAGAAACCAGCAGGGAAAACCTTGGACTTCAGAGTCAGGAAACACGGACTTGATCCTCAGCTCTACTGCTTCCCAGGGGCATAACCTTAAACAAATCATTTGACTCCATTACTTTCAGTTCTAACTCTTTTATTTTTAATCATTTACTCAACAAACGTCAACTGGACTCCTATGCACACTACTAGGTACTAAATAGCTGAGGGGACAAAGTTAGAAATGACAGTTCTCGTCTTCAAATAATGATAGCAGCTAGTGTGTGTGCCAGGAATTATGTAAATGCTCTATAGTATTTACCACATTGAATCTTGGGAGCATGGGAGTTTTCTCTGTGGCTCAGCGGGTTAAGGACCTGATGTTGTCTCTATGGGGATGCAGATTCAATCCCTGGCTTGGCTCAGTGGGTTAAGGATCCCGAGTTGCCCCAGACTACAGCACATGTTGCAGTTCGGAGTTGGTGTTGCCGTGGCTGTGGCGTAGGCCTGCAGCTGCAGCTCTGATTCAACCCCTGGCCTGGGAACTTCCATATGCTGCAAGTGTGGTCACAGGAAAAAACAATAAAAATTCTTGGAAACATTTATCCCAGGATGATACCAAACCATAGAGAGGTTCATTAAACTTATGGGAGAATCAGGACCTGAATACAAGTACATCTGATGCTGAATTTCCTGCCCAGGACTGTGTAGGGCATGTCAAATAACCTTTTTTTTTAATATTGTACAAAATTTGGTGAGGGTCATATGACAGTGTTATAAACTGCACTGTACTATACAAATACCCGTTGTCATTATTAACATGGTAGATAACAAAGGTTTTGCTCAAATCACTTTTAGCCTTAATAATTCCAGCTCTGATAATTTGGACCATCCCAGGTAAATGACATCCACAGACAAAAAAAGAAAATCCCATCTATATTAATAAAAACACTGTCAGGTATTTCTCATTGGTATTTCTAAGCCAGTAGTACATGGCTCCTTAGTGAATGTTAAACAAACACAAACCCAAGTAAGACATTTTTCTACATATGAAAATCTCTGGAAAGCACAAGTCTACTGTTTACATTAGATCTGAAACATCTTTAGTAATTCTTTAGGCATTTTAGGGTTATCCCCCAATTAAGTGAGAATGATGACATTAATATAGCACCTGCAGACCTTATAAATGTAAAATGCTTTTTAATTCAACCAGACTTGCTAATTTAATATTGATGCCATATGACATGGAATCTTCCTCTTACAATTTTTATGTTTGAACCCCAAACCAGGGCTTTAAAACGAAAATATATAAGATTAGGGAAACAAGGTGAGAACAAATGTGCAAAGAAATCTTCCATCTCTTAGTTTTTCCTGCCTTACATCATTCCTACTATTTGTATTCTTGTGCATCTTTAATAGAACAATGTGATAGAGTAGGAATTAAAAAAAATAAATGTGTCCATTGTTAATACAACCAGAAATTTATGATTCAATTTGAAGGAAGATTGGTCAAATTTTGTCTCATTTTCAATTTCTCACATACGATTAGTAAATGCATTTACCTAAACCAATTTATATAAGAACATTAAATGAAGGAACTTTCTATTTAGAAACTAACAATATGAATAGTTAACAGAAATAAAATGAAGCCAAATGGTAGTTTTTTACTTTTATTTGATAGCCATTGCCAGAGGATAAAATCTGACTACTGGGATCTAGTTTAAAGGAACACATTAAGATTTAACGCTGAATGGTAGGTAAGATATTTCATTTTTAGTCTATTCCTTTTCAAAAGTAAAAAACAATAATAACTTTTTTGTTGAAAGAAAACAAATGTTGACCCTTCCTTGAAAATGAAATTAAAAGGAACTCTACTAGAGTTTTTAGTCCAGTCTTGACTTTAGTTTTTAGAGTTGCTAAAAGCATAAAGAAACATTTCAGATTTTTTTTAAATTAGTTTTATCTCCAAAAAGTATATTTTGAAAAAGTGTTTTATTGCAATGCAAAATTATCACTAGTATCATTTAAACTTTATTTTTTTCAAATATTTCCAAATGACCAAATCATACAAGGTTAACAGTTATACCTGCTCAGGTAAGTACTAAAAGAATTTTCTATCGTGTAAAAAGCATGTCACTAAGGATAGAATGCATTTCAATTGATAGTGTAATAAATTATATGCAAATATTGAGTGAAAATTTTAACTCCAGTCAGCCAATATAAATGTGTGAAATTGGCCTTTGTGTTCATAATGTTTTAAAATGTGTGATCAATAGAGTTTTCAAAGTATACACTGGAAATTTCTTTATAGGATAATCATAAACAGGATATTTACAAATGTTTTCCTTGAATTCAGTTCAGCTTCAATTTCCTTTATTTTTTCAAGGCAGTGCTTGAAAAATTTGCCCAGTTTTCTTTATGTTGATCATATGTTCAAGTACTTAAATACTTACTATCTCTCATTCATAATAAAGCACAGAAATTTTGGATTTGCTTCTAGAAAATGGGGTATTAAATAACACTAGAATAATGTTATTTTACCTTTTTTGGCAATGCGGGGTACTTTGGAAATTGAAGATTTTGTTTTATATGCTACTGTTTTGGATTTCACACTAGTATAGAACTATTAGAAGTGAGGTAATGACAACCTTTTCAAAGACTGCGTCATTCTTTGAAGTTCCTATAGTGGCTCAGGAGTATCAAACCCAATTAGTATCCATAAGGTTGCAGGTTCGATCCCTGGCCTCACTCAGTGGGTTAAGGATCTGGCATCACCGTGAACTGTGGTGCAGATTTCAGATGTGGCTCAGATCCCACATTGCTGGGGCTATGGTGTAGGATGGCAGTTGCAGCTCCAATTTGACCCCTAGCTTGGGAAACTCCATATGCCCTGGGTGCAGCCCTAAAAAGACAAACAAACAAACAAAAAGGTAGCGACTCATGCAAACCTATTTTCTCTAACAAACTTGCAAAGACATCATTTATATGTTTGTTAAGGATGAATTGGATTATGATTTGAGCTGATAATGACGTTTATAAATGAGAACATGGGAACTATTCAATTCATTTGGGGACACGGAAGTTTCCATCATATTAGAGATTTTCCTGCTTAGGTAACAACAACCAAAAAAATACAACATCATTTTAAAGGAATGGGACTACTCATTCCCTAACGGAGTGATGGCCAAATAAAAATGGCTAGGTACAGGCTTTTAGAACTTATTTATAATCATGCACAGCCATTTATGTGTAAATTTATTTAAATGATTACAACAGTCACATACCTCTAAAACAAACAAACAAAACAAGGAAATAAATTTGAGGCAGCTTTGCAGTTGGTGTGGGGTTTTATTACACAGCAAAGACCTCTATCTTCAGTCTCACCGTGCTCCCCAAATTCAAGGTACACACACATAATCTTTAATATTGAAAATTAGCTACGAAATATTCATGTATTCACTTAACATTGTCTTTTTAGAGAAAATGGAAATATTAAGCATGGCCCATCAGGTAAAATTTATTAAAATTTACAGATTACCTAAAATGCTAGAAGTTAATTATAGTCTGCTTTCCCTGGCATGTCAGCTTGATTAAATTTGGAGTTTGGAGATGAATTGGCCCAAATTCATTAGTGTTCCCTGGGTGCACATGTTGGTCAAGGTCAAGCAAAGCACTGTGACTGTAATGTTAGAGACGAGGCGGTGGGGGGGTTGCAGGGAGGGATTCCAAAGAGGGTAGACTCTTAAAAGGTCTGGGGTTGCAGCAAGAAACTTTGATACTTTTTAACTTAATAAATCTTGACAGCCTAATCATGGCTAAGCCTTTGCAGTGTTATTGGTACAGATGGCAAAGCTAGACGTATTTAAAGAGATCTCAGCAGCTAGTAGTAAGAGAGCCCGGAATCCAAATGCAGTGTTGGGCTCTAGGAGAAAGTGAAAGAAAGGAGGATAAAAAGCTCCACAGCATTTCCATCTCCTGACATCTCCAACAGCCTCAGATACAAAATATGATAAGGCTCCTGCTGGGCTAATAAGCCCAACAAATGTCTGTGTCCGTGAAGTAGATGAAGTGGGATCAAGCAGAGGGGGCTGCTGTATGAAAATAAGCCAGCGCCCAGGGTATAATGGCACTAGAGAAAGCTCCAAGGTCAGGCTGATGACAGAGACACCAGTTAAGCAGAGACCCCATCAGTAAGAAAGGCTTGCCTTGTTGGATCCAAGGCAGAACCATTAAAATCAAATGAACTATCTATTTAAAGGAGGGAAGAAAATACGAAAAAGGAGAAAACAAAAACCCTTTATAGGGTTTTTTTTTTTTTTAAATTGTGTTTTTCTCACATGGAACAGCTGCACCCTTTTGTTTACTTACAGGCTACCTGCCCAGAGCAGAAACAAAAATATTGGGCTGGGAGCAGGAAATTGAGTCGGGACGTGCACTTCGAAACGCAGTGAAAGGTTGGTTCTGCTCCACAATTTCAGTGGGTTCACAGCCTACCCTGAGTATTATCTGTATAATCCAGTGCTGCATCAGGAAAAAAAAACAGAATAAGGATCCACAAGTTTTCCAAGGGAAAAAGACTGCTAGATGAAATACAGATTCTTCCTCAGCTTCTTCTGTTCTCTCTTTCTTTTTAAGATAGAGAATATACTCATTCATTCTTAGTCTAAGGTAATGCATTTTTTTTTCAGTAAGCTAAAGCATTGATTGCTATTGACATCATATAATTGAGAACAGCAGAGCAGACATAAGCACCATAAAAGGCAGCCAATCTGATGATATGCATACCTAGGATGACAAATCTCCCAGTTTTTCCAGAATGATCCCAGTTTCAAAACAGGTATCCCCCCAACCTGCCTACCGCTCACTGTGACTGTCGTGGCTGGACCAGTCCTTCTGAGGCAAACCAAAAGTCAACTGCATGATGACTCTGACTGGGTCGAGGAGCAAACTGTGTCCAAAGAGGAAATGATCCATCCTCACACAGACAAGCCAGATGATTCAGGGCCAGAAACACTCATGAGACACTCCCAATTGGTTGTCACTTTGATTCAATTAGTTGTCTCATCCCTAACTTTTTCCCATTGGATCTTGATGCCGCTATTGTTTATTTAAACACACACACACACACACACACACACACACGAAATGTAGAACAACTAAAACTAAAACAATTAAAACTGTTTCTATAGTTCTTTATTGTTTTTCCTGATCGTACAAATGATCCACACTGACTTTAAAACCAACTGTGGAAAGTCCACAGAGCAGTTCATTCATTCTGCGGCCCACCGTCCAGGCCAACAGAAGCAGATCAGACGACACAGATTAGATGACAATGACAATGCTTTTCTCCATGTTTAAGTAAACGAAAACTAGCAAATTGAAATAATAGTTTAAAAGTCTCCCTTTTTCAGCTTTAGGAAGGGTTTGGCATAATATTGAGGGTTTTTTTTTTTTACTTGCTTAATAATTAGACTATGCTTGAAATTGCAAGAGCATGTAAAATTGCTACATTAATTCTTAATAGATCATGTCAATTTCATAATATCTGTGAAAGCTTGTTAAAAAGGTGAAAAACGTTTAAACACCGTGTGAGGTGGTTCATTAAACATGTAAGAAAGCTTCCAAATTCTGACAGCATTAGCATGAAAGACCACAAGGGGTACACCTCTAGCATTTTTTTAAAATCTACCTTTCGGGTATAGTCCTGAGTTAGCATGCCATTGGTCTTAGAAACATAAACTTTAGGACTTTGCAATAGTTATGATGAAAGTGGTGAGCAGTTGATGAATCACCAACAGTTGCTTTTAACAATTGTGAAATTTTTTTCTCAAGCCATAATTAATATTTCCTTTAAAAATTTTTTCTCTAGGGGAAAAAAACCGAAAGGAGACGACTATTGCATTCATTCTTTTCAGTTTAGCCTATTACTCTACAAAGTTAAGCATCAATGTTACTGATTTCCAATCACGTAAAAAATATGCTCCAATAGGAGTTCCCGTCATGGCTCAGTGGTTAAAGAATCCGACTAGGAACCATGAGGTTGCGGGTTTGATCCCTGGTCTTGCTCAGTGGGTTAAGGATCTGGCGTTGCCGTGAGCTGTGGTGTAGGCTGCAGATGCGGCTCCGATCCTGTGTTGCTGTGGCTCTGGCATAGGCCGTCAGCTACAGCTCCTGTTAGACCCCTGGCCTGGGAACCTCCATATGCCGCATGTGCGGCCCTAGAAAAGGCAAAAAAGACAAAAAAAAAAGAAAGAAAGAAATATGCTCCAATAAATCTTAATCTTCAAAAATGAGAGCTGCCATTCAAAAGAAAGGGGTTTCCAATTCCAGCTGTTCTTCTCAAATCTTCTTTCAGGATTGCCGCAGAAGGGCTTCTGTTTTAGCGAAACCCTGAAAGGATGACCCGTCAGTTTTCTGCCAGCTAGATGGTTCTGTGATTCTAAGCTCATCCACCCAGGTTATTCATGAAGATAAGATTTGCCCATGAGAGGGGGTATTGGACCCTTAACCCTTCCTCTTGACATTTTACACCTTCCCCCTAACTCGATCTGGGCTGAAATGGTTTTTGCTTTAGAAAAACAAAAGGACTAGTAACTTTCACCTGGGATAAAGGGAGATTAGTGCTGACATAGCCATCAGTAATACTAAGACAGATAAAGAAAGACTTTAATAATTCAAGTGTTTAATAAGGAGAAAGCACCATGCAGATAGTACTATTAGTTTAGGTCAAAGAGATGCTATGGGTAAAAGTGATAAGCAGAAGCAATAACATTAAGATTTTATTTAGTACACAGGTCGGGAACAATATATAGGATTTAGAGTGTCTTGAAAGTACACAGACTTTTCTGATATAATTTCTAGCTATTTGTCTTATAGCTAGTATTCACTGACTCTCTTCTTATTTAAAGACATATTTTGCTGATAGTTATTATAAGTACTCTAAGTTTGGGTTTTATGAATAAATAGGAAATATTGAGATTATTTCATTTCAAGACACTGTGGACAAGTGTATAGCTCATTATTAGTTTTACCAAGATTATTATGTTGAAATCTATAATCTTAGAAACTGTCTTGTTTCTCTTTTAGTATATGTATCTGTTACCAAAAAATATGGGAAATACATAAATAAGTTTGTGTTGAAAGGAAAAAAAAAGAAGAAACCTGGAAACTGTACTTGTAACAGGTATGCAGGATTTAAACTCTAAAATCAACAGGGTGACGGGAGTTCCCTTTGTGGCACAGTGGAAATGAATCCAACTAGTATCCATGAGGATGAAGGTTCAGTCCCTGGCCTTGCTCAGTGTGTCGGGGATCCGGCATTGCCGTGAGCTGTGGTGTAGATCACAGACGCTTCTAGGATCCTGCATTGCTATGGCTGTGGTGTAAGATGCTATAGCTTGGATTAGACCCCCTAGTCTGGGAACCTCCATATGCCTGGGATGCAGCCCTTAAAAGCAAAACATAAAGAAAGTAAAATAAAATAAAATCAACAGGGTAACATCGGAGTTCCTGCTGTGGCACAATGGATCAGCATTGTCCCTGAAGCGCTGGGACACAGGTTCAATCCCCTCCTGGTACAGTGGGTTAAGAATCTGGCATTGCCACAGTTGCAATGTAGGTCTCCACTGTGGCCCTAGCCCAGGAAATCCATATGTCTCGGGGCAGCCAAAAAAAAAAAAAGGAAAGAAAGAAAAAAAAGAAATATAATAATAAATCTGTAAAATGGGTTTGTTTCCCAGAGATGTTAGAATAAGGTCATTCTAACATTATAGAACAAGGCAAAGAACATCATCAGCATGTTCTTTCTACCCCTCTTGACTTTGTGTTGTCTTGATTTCTTAGGAGATCCTCCAGAGCTGTTAGTGGAACAGACTCTCTGTGCATGCGAGCGGCCTAATTTCCCATTTCTGCCTGCCTCCTGGCTGATTTCTTCACTCCATTTATGTCCCTCTTTTTTTGCCTCTTTCATATTGATCACATTTATTTCTTGCCAACATTTCTCAATTCCTTTGTAGGATGTGACTATAAGATGACTATTTTCTATGTTGTATTTAGCAATATTATAATTTTCAGCTGAAGAAGATCAGCTTTCAAGACTCAAGACAGACTCCAAGGATGACAACATTTTTTAAAGCTTCTGGATTTCCTTTGGGGATTTTTAGATTGACCAAGAAGTAATGTAATCTTACCTTTGATCCTCAACTCATAACCCTGTGACACATGTGACTCATTCGCCTTCCTAAGATTTCATTCCACGTTCTTTTGGCTGCTCTCAGAAATCACTGATGCCCCCAAACCTATCTTTAATGGTGCCTGGAAAAGGATGATATCATAGGAAAAAATCTTTTTAAAAAACAGACTTCTAAATTTAAGGACAATACTAAGACAGGTATAAAGCTTTCCAAGAAAACTCTTCTCCCAAGGATAGTATGTAGTTGGAAATATACATTTCAGTTTGTTAAGAAGTCAGTCACGGAGTTCCCTCCGGGGCTCAGTGGTTAACGAATCCGATTAGGAACCATGAGGTTGCGGGTTCAATCCCTGGCCTTGCTCAGTGGGTTAAGGATCCGGCGTTGCCGTGAGCTGTGGTGTAGGTTGCAGACGCGGCTCGGATCCCGCATTGCTGTGGCTGTGGCGAAGGCCAGCGGCTACAACTCCTGTTAGACCCCTAGCCTGGGAACCTCTATATGCCGCGGGTGCAGCCCTAGATAAGGCAAAAAGACAAAAAAAAAAAAAAAAGAGAGAGAGAAGTCAGTCACAACTTTTTACGTAGTCATATTTTAAATATGTGTATCCTACGTATGCATGGCCATGCTTATCTATAGATACACGTGTGAATGGAGGAAAACCTCTGTAAAAGTTAGGAAATATAAACTTCATTGTCACATATTTTCATTTTATCAATCTGTCAACTAAAAATAGAGAGAATCCTTTAGCTAAAGATACCTATTTCCCTTGTGCTTTTTAAGTATGGTCAGGCATAAGACCCAATATTTTGCTTGTCACATTCATATTGTGATTCAAGAAAGGCTTGTCTTTTCCTGGTCATATAACTTCAGTCCTCGAGGAATTCACTCATCGTCTCATCATTATTTGTACCTAAACTCCAGGAATACCCAGGGAAGTCAGCCACCCTAATCGAAGGAACTGAGATTAGGGGAGCATTTCTGGACAGCTCATAATCAAGATTCTCACAGCCTTACTACAGATGTCCACATTCCTCCTTTTCTGACTCCTCACCTTAACCCAAATTCTGCAGCAGCCAGAACAGCATGCTTTTTTAATGGTACGCAAGATTTAAAACTAATGCTGGCCACCGACAAAGAGTTCAGCTTTTTTATTATTTTTATTGATTTATTTATCTATTGTCTTTTTAGGGCTGCACCTGAGGCATATGGAGGTTCCCAGGCTAGGAGTTGAATTGGAGCTGTGGCCACCAGCTTACACCACAGCCACAGCAACGCTTGATCTGAGCCATGTCTGTGACCTATACTATAGCTCATGGCAAAGCTGGATCCTTAACCCACTGAGCGAGGTCAGGGTTTGAACCCTCAACCTCATGGATACTAGCTGGGTTCATTACCGATGAACCACAACCAGAACTCCCAAATTCAGCTTTTTAAACTTAGCAAACATAAAAATACTCTTGGTAGGGCATAATAACCCCTAGCTTTTTTTGAAATCCTAATAGACGCCAAATGCTCCAGATTGTCATAATATGAGAACATAAAGAGCAAGATCAGTTCTGCAATGTTTCCGAAAGTCCAGCATAAAATGCAGCATACTTGCAAAGCGGTCTCATTAAGCTTTTCAAAGTTTTCTCTATTTTTCATCTTGCGTTTTATCAACATAGTACAGGAACACAGTTTTAAAATCACATGGCAATAAAAGTCTTGTGATAGAAAGCAGTCGTACCCGATTCCTATGCTTTCCACTCCTATTGCAATTAGTTACTTTCATTTACTTTGTTTTACCTGATTCTTTTAGAAATCATCTGTGAATTTTTGAATAATATGCTATTAATAGTGCTTCTTGGTTTATTCATGTTAGTCATTATCCTCTAAAATCCTGTCCTCCCAATATATCTATTTTGGGTTAAATAAGCAGCAAGAGTTTTCGTTACTATAATTATACCAATTTTATGCACTTCAGAGCCAAGTAGTATACTGTGATTCAGTCTCCTTTCTAGGACAGCATTTTGCTTTTCCTAGAATAAATGCATGCTTTGCTCTTTGCAGCCTCTGGCACACATTGCTTCATTTTGGAGCCCTGAAAGAGTCTTGGCACTTGACCTTGGTAAAGTAGCATCCTATGTTGGCTTTGTTATTGCTTGTGACCTTTCACAGGTTATTTAGATTTCTGAGCTCGGTACTCATTTCTGGGGGGGGAGGGTAAAGTGCAAGTTAATAACTTCCTTGAAGAACACCTCTGAGGAATAAAAAGAAATGACATATGCAGACACATCGGCCTGTAGCCTCCTGCCCTAAGTGTAGCCTCTTCTACTTTGACCCCCACAGCAAAACCATGAGATGGGTGGGACTGGATTTATTACCGCAGGTTAGAGGAGAACCGAGACTCAAAACCACTGAGGGATTCATCCAAATATGCCTAGCAAGAAGGGACTCGAACTCGCTTTCTAGTTCCAGGTCAGAAGTGCTTCACCCCAAAGCTCTGTCCAGCCAAATCGTGACTATTAAACCTCTGAAACAAAGTTATCCAAAATATCATTTTTCTTAATTAACTTGGATTGCTGGTAGAGTGAATCTACTTTTTTCCTCTGTTTTCTCAAGGCCATATTTGTTTTACTTTGTCTCTTTAGACAAAGTAAAACAAATATGAAAGACTGGTAGAGAAAGTTATGTATTATTATAGTCACCAGGGTGATAACGTTTGGCTGTTAGTTGATGTTCAACCATCTTCTAGATATTTAAAACTCTCTTGTGACCCTAAACCTTAAAATGTTACCAGGTGATTTCCCAGCTCGGTATGTCACATCTCGTAAATGGTCATAAAACCAACACATTCTCATGCTAGATATCTTAAGTTCAAAAATAACTATTACAGGTACTTGGAATATTAAAAGAGCTAATTATAAGTTGGATGATAGTGTTATTTATTTGGCTACTTTTTTTCGGTTTTTTTTTTTTTTCATCTTCTCTTCACTAGTGGGAATATCAGAAAAAAAAAAAAAAAACAGCTTTTACAAGCTACCAGAACTTCATTACGCGATCCTGAAAATCTAGTATGCACCAACCCCTTTTTCAGAATTCACTAATCTGTATAAATCTTAAGAATTTTTCTTGGCCTTATTAACTTTTGGGGGGCTTGCTTACCCCCCAAAATACTTTCATAGCCTCCTTAACCAAGCACTTATTTTCATGTTATATATGTGTAAAAGTGAAGTTAGGCGAAATTAAGGAACTAATGAACAGAATAGCTGGAGTTCAAATACGGCACTTTGAATTCTAGGTCTGAATAAGTTTTATTTTGATTTAATTTTTTATTGTAGTTGATTTACCAATGTTCTATCAATTTCTGCTATACAGCATAGGTCTGATAATTTTTAGATTCTACCATGGTCTCTTTGTCACTGATATTTCAAAGAGTAAAATAAGCAAAATGGCATCATGCAACCAAATACGTAAACCAGGAAGAATTCATCATCACATTCAAAATTTGAATTTAAGGAGTTCCCATTGTGGTTCAGCAGGTTAAACCGATGTTGTCTCTGTGAAATTGTGGGTTTGATCCCTGGCCTCACTCAGTGGGCTAAGGACCCAGCACTGCTGCAAACTGCAGTGCAGGTCACAGATGCAGCTCAGATCCGGTGTTACCATGACTGTGGCGGAGGCCACACAGCAGCTCCTACTCAGCCCCTGGCCTGGGAATTTCCATATGCTGCAGGTGCAGCCATAAAAAGAAAACAAAAATGTAATGTTGAATACCAGTGCATTCTAGACTTTGATGCCCTTGTAGACTATGGACAAATGGAAAATACTAAACCTGTCATTCTTGAAGGTTTGCCAATAGGCCAACCAAACAAAACACCTCCAATGAGAGACTTCCCTCTTAAAAAAAAAAAAATTGCCTTTGGACAACTTTGACTATAAGAAAGTTCTTTTTTTACATTGTCCTGAAATATGCCTTCCTGTAACATCTAGTCTTTGATCAGTTCTCCCTCAGAAAAAAACAGAATGAATCTAGGTTTATTTCCACATGACAGCATTTTAAATATTTGAAATTGACTCTCATATCTTCCCTAAGATTTTCTTTTTTCCAGTCTAAATGCCCCCAATCTCTTCAATTCTCCCTCTCCTGGCATATTTTACATTTTTCACTATCTTTTGTTTCTCACTATTCTGTTCTTGGCACCATCTATTTTAAAGTGTGGTACACAGCACTGATTAAATACTGAAGTAAAAACTTACCAGTGTTCTACAGAGCCTACCTATCATCTCCTTTGTTCTACCCACTATACCTTCATTAATGCATCCAAGATTGCATAAGCATTTAGGAAGAGCAATTGCAACACAGTGTTGACCCATCTAACATCCGGGTTACCCACCATCCATCCCTACATGCTGACCTCTGGGTTCTTGATCTCCTCAACTCCAGTGATAATTTTCTCCCTCCATCTCAGTCACTCACTGCCATGGTCACATCTGGATGTTACCATAACTGGAAACTATCTCTCGGTTGAAACCACAGCATCAAACATTTCACTCCATGGCTACACACAATCACACATTAACTTGCTCTGAAGAACCTGTTGTATTTTTTGAACTTCAGCTTATTTGTCCTGCACTCTTTTACCATCTAAAATTCCATTTATTTTTATTCATTGTCCAATATAGATTTCATGCTTTGTCATTTAATTATTCCCTAGAATATTTTCAACTTCCTTTTCTCTCTCTTCATCATAATGTTCCCCAAGCAGATCCTCACACTGGATGAACCTTACCCTTTTCTTGAGTGTTGGCAACAGAGTAGCTGAAGTTCTTTGGAGCAAACCACCCAAGCTGACTAGTTTACTGTAGATTCATTATCAAAACCTCAACTGGATGCTCAGTTCTTCTACACAATCATACTGGATTTTTCTATGCTGCTAGATTTTAAACTCCCCACAGTGACTCTTTCATACCTTATTTTTTTTCTTAAACCTCACATAAATTCTTCTACCCTTTCAGACTTAACTATTGACATCGTCTCATACTTTTTTGAGAAAATAGAAAAAACTCAAAGCCCCTCACTATCTTACATCAAAGCTACAAATGTTCATCTGTACTCTTTGTGTCTTTTTGATCATTCTTTAAGTCTTATTCATAATCTTGATCATGCATTCATTGCAACTTTCTCCATTTCTACTGGATTCACATAAGTTTACTACCATGATTTAGGATTTTACCTTAAAAATGCATACTTCCTGGATACCACATCTCTTTCCAGACAGAGTTGCATCATATCATTGCAGAAATGTCTAAAAGTATATAACTAAATATGTCTCCATTTATTTTCCTCCAATTTTCTCTTCTATCTCTTCTTACCTACTATATCTAACTTATTTGCTTTATCTACTATCTTGCCTTTTCCCTACCTTATCTATTTTTATCCACTCTACCTAATTTATTTGCCCCTGCATTCACTGAAATGACATTTGTCAAGATCTTCCATCACTTCCAAATTGTCAAATCCAATGGCTCTTTGAGTCTCATCTTATTCCATCTGACTAAACTTATTTTTTACCTCATTTAAAAAATAGTCTCTTCTCTTGGCTTCCATGATCCCACAAACTTCTGGTTTTCACCATCCTTATAGCCATTCTTTGGTCTCCCTCATCAGCTTTCACTCCTTCTTTCCCCAACATTAAATGATAAGTTCCAACCTGCTCAACCCTGAATTTCCTCTTACCCTTTGTTCAGACTTTTTAATTCTTAATTAACCTCACAATTGGAAGTTTTTCTTTGTATCGAATGCGATTTACTTGTGCCAATAAAATCTGTAAGTCCAATTTTACTTGATTTTTTTTTAATGACCACCCCCATGCCATATGGAAGATCCTGGGCCATGAATCGAATCCAAGCCTCAGTTTCAACCTCTGCTACAGCTGCAGCAGTGCTGGATCCTTTAACCCACTGTGCCAGGCCAAGGAACGAACTCAAACCTCCACAGCAACCTGAACCCACTGCATATCTTAACCCACTGTGCCACAGTGGGATCTCCTTGCTTGATTTTTTTTGTTTCTTCCTCTGTCATATCATGGTAAGCATGTTGCAAAGTCAGCTTAGACAAAGTCCAGTGTAGCTAAGCCTACAGCACTAGGAACAATTCCAAATAAATAAATATTTATCTGATTAGCAACTACTGTTTTTTTTTTAATTTATGCCTAGACTAGATAATGCCAGTTTTTTAAACTTCCTTCATTAACATGACTAATTTTGAATCAGACCTTTAGCACTGTCACTCCACTAGCAAACACTGCATCATAAGATAGATCTGAGAATAAGTTAATATTAGAATTTTAAAAAATTGAAAAAGAAAATTTTAAACTAGCAATTATGAAACTCACAAGTATTAAAACTCTTTGTATATCCTAGCACTACAGCAGTGAAGTAGCAACCTTCTCACTTTTCTAGCTGTATGGCAATTATAGCTCTGTAAACTAAAAGCACTGACCCCATGCAATTTTCTATAACTCATAACTACCTGAACAGCTCCAAAAGAGTTCTGGAAACAAATGAGCTTTGTTCTGTTCCCTCATTCACTACAGTTTGAGTCTAATACTTCTTTTGAAGCATCTAAATATCACTCTGATAGACCTTTTGGAAACCCTCAGATGTATTGTCCAGGTATCACGGAAATATTCAAGAAATTACCAGTAAAGATCACATTACATGTATAAAAAAATGGAAGTGTGTCGACCAATTCACTTCAGAACTTAAGGGTTTATTGGACAAGGTATCAAACAAAAGCACATTACGATTTAAACAGGGAATTTGTCACTTACATTTTATATATTTTTTACATAATGCACTTTGAATCATGGAACAATATTTTGTATCATTATTTGATTAAGATAATATGGCAGAAAATAGGAAAAGTTATTTTTAATAACAATTTGGTGAAATCAGGAACTTTTAATTTGGATTTATTGCTCCTGGTGGGTAGCTGAAGTACAAACTGTTTTAAAATTTAATTTTTGGATTATCTTGTATTCATTTGCCATCGTTAGAAAATCTTCAGGGAGTTCCCATTGTAGCTCAGCAGAAACAAACCCGACTAGTGTCCATGAAGATGTGGGTTTGAGCCCTGGCCTCCCTCAGTGAGTTAAGGATCTGGCATTGCCTTACCTGTGATGTAGGCTGCAGACGAGGCTTGGATCCCACATTGCTGTGGCCGTGGTATAGACTGGCAGCTATAACTCTAATTCAACCCCTAGCCTGAGAACTCCATATGCTGTGGGTATGGCCCTATAAAACGACATTAAAAAAAAAAAGGAAATCTATAGTGAAAAAAAATTACAACCATTGTGCAGCTTTTCCCATAGCTATGCTTAGGCCTAACCAAGAAAATACGTTGACTAATAAGATATCTTCTTTAGATTGTTTAAACTTGATTGATATATGCACCCATCTGTGTGTGTGTATACACATATATGCATCTGTGTGTATATATAAGCATAAATCAGAAACAGAGACACAGAAACAGTTGGATGCACTGTACAAAGTAAATGTAAACAGCTGATTTTTTTCAGAGCTTATGATAACAAAACACTTATGGAAAACTGAATTTTTTCTGTGCAGTACCTATTCTTGATATAGGGTTAGAAAAAAAAAATGGATGCTTTTAATTGGAATGCCTCAGCCTTAGATTACAGACAGAAAATATCTAATAAAACATACCTGATGTTTGGTTGAAATGATTAGTTTGCTTGTTTTTTGTTTTGTTTTGTTTTGGGGGGAGATTTTGTGTGTGTGTGTCTTTTTAGGGCCATACCGAGGCATATGGAAGTTCCCAGGCTAGGGGTTAAATCGGAGCTGTAGCTGCCAGCCACAGCCATAGCATCATAGCATCATGGGAACCTTAACCCACTGATCAAGGCCAGGGATCAAACCCATGTCCTCATGGATGAAAGTCAAGTTCATTACCACTGAGCTACAATGGGAACTCCTAATTTGCCTGTTGTTAAACACATTTATTAATTAGCAAATGCCTGCGAGCAACTCATACCTGTACTAATCCCTTCAGAATAACATAAAACTCTACAGGCTACCGTAGTGTCATTGTGAAGCTGTGTCAATTATTGGAGTTAAGGTGATATAGATGCAATAATACTAACCATTGTTTATTGAGCAACTAGTATGTGCCAATCATTTGGCTAAGCACACCACACCCATTAGTGTATCTATGTAATCCCTACAGCAATTTCGCAAGTTAGAAACTATCCCTACACTTTACAGATGTTGAAATTCAGCCTCTGCGGGCTTGGCGATTTGGCTAATTTGGCACAGCAGTAAGTTTCAGAGGAAGGATGCCAACCATAGGTCTGTAGGATAGTAGAGATGCTGGCAGTTTTCCATTAAACAAAGATCAAGGACTCACTCTCCACTTTATCTTTGAAGACGAGACCCACATGTAATACACCTTTATATCTCTAGGGTCAAACAGACACTGGTCTATAAAAGGTGCTTGTGAGTGAACGATAAGGTTAATACACCAACTGCCTAAACAGTTAAAAATGAAGTATATGGGTGTGTATCAAAGCGGATGAAAGCGAATCTCACTGTTCTTTGTTCTTTCTTCCTGTATTCCTACCACAGGTCAAAAGTGTGTGCTTAGAGTCTTTACACATCAGGGTCTGTTACGCTGATTATTGAGATTTGAGCATCACTAGCTCCATTCATGCTGTGTATGCGATAGAAACTTTGCAATGTATGTAAGTGGTTGTTTTATCCTTGAGAACATTTGGATGTCAACTTAATAAATTGGAATAGGAATAATGTCTTTTAAAAATGGATATAGGACAGTTTGTAAGGCTAGACCCAAACTGTATAAATCTTAATGTTTAAAATTGCAATTAAGAATTAAAAGCCTTGGGAGTTCCCATCGTGGCTCAGTGGTTAACGAATCCAACTAGGAACCATGAGGTTGTGGGTTTGATCCCTGGCCTTGCTCAGTGGGTTAAGGAACCGGCGTTGCCCTGAGCTATGGTGTAGGTTGCAGATGCGGCTCGGATCCCGCGTTGCTCTGGCTGTGGTGAAGGCCAGCACTACAGCTCCTGTTAGACCCCTAGCCTGGAAACCTCCATATGCCGTGGATGCAGTCCAAATAAGGCAAAAAGCCCCCCCCAAAAAAAGAAGAATTAAAAGCCTTATGAATGTATTTACAAAACAGAAAGACTGGCAGATGTAGAAAACAAACCCATGGCTATCAAAGAGGACAGTGGAGAGGAAGGGAGAGATGAATTAGGAATCGGGGATTAAAATATACATACTGCTAGATATAAGATAGATAAACAACAAGGGCCTACTCTATAGCAAAGAAAACTATACTCAATATCTTGTAATAAGCTATAATGGAAAAGAATCTGAAAAAGAATATAGATATTTTGTATACACACACACACACACACACACACACACACACACATACCTGAATTACATTGCTGTGCAATTGAAACTAGCACAGCATTGTAAATTAACTATACTTCAATAATAATAAATGATTAAAAATTAAAAAGAGTTAAAAGCCTAGGAACAAAATTTTAGATGCAGAAATTCTCTGCTTTAGACTCAGTTCAGAAATCATCCTTCATTTTGCCAGAAAAAAAAACTTTAAAACTTTTACCACAGACTTGAATCAATACTGATTATTATTTACATAATCAGCACTTGTGTGCATTGATATAATGATGAATAAAAACGAGGAAAGCCCATAGTTGAAATCTAAAGAGAAAAACGTTATGGCAAGATGATTTCTTGTATACTGTATTAATTTATTTCACTACACACCCAATACTGCTCTCTTGTGGGACATAATGTTCCACCAGAAATTGATGGGCTACATTGTTTTTAATAACAATATCATATTTACGGAAGAACTTCTCTATGCCAGGATATCATCAAATTATCTCTAATTCTCCACAACGTCAGAAAATATTGTTCATCTTATTTTACGGAAGAGGAAACTTCAATTCAGTGAGATGTTTATTTTAGAGTCACATCGTCAAAATCAGAACTTGCACTCTGGTTTCTCTACAAAGCCCATACTAATTTTTTCTTTCTATAAGAAAAGTCTTAACTTGAGGTAGATGTCCCCTTGGGCAAAGATAGTAGATTCATACATGGCTTCAGCGGTAAACTTCCTAAAATATTTTAAAAAAGAAGATATGTATATGTACTTGATTTCTTGAGGGTTCATAATAATTTTAACTAGGTCCCAAAGGGTTCTAGGACCCAAAATATTCCAATATTTATTACTTTCCCTCTGCTATATCCTTGCTTGCAGAACAGAACAGTCATTCTCTCTACAGCAAACACTGGAAAGAAATTCCAGAAATATTTCAGGTTTTTAGCTGGGAGTCAGGAAGGAGGGGAAAGCCGTACCACGAAATGTGAGCGGATGGGAAATGTTTTTAAGGTGAAAGCGGAAGGAGTCCAGAGAGAGAGAGCAGGGAGTGTGGGGTTCATACCAGCAAAGATTCAAAATCCTTACAGCAGCAAGAGCAGAGAAGGAATCAGAAAAGACAAACTTTGAAACAGAAGCAAAAACATGCAGGATAGCACAGAGTTGTGAAAGATACCAATCAAAGCACACCATTAAAAAAAAAGAGTGCTGGAGAATTAAGAGTAGTGCTGGGAATTGTCAGAAAGATTAGCAAAAACCCTAAAAGAGATGTGAGGGCACTTGCAGAAAGCTCACAGTTTCACGAGCTGCAAGAAGGTGTTAATGGATCTGGCATTTTCTGATTAGTATATGAGGGGAAAAAAAGAGTATCAAAGTTAAGCTGATACTTCTAATATCAAATGATAATTTGTGTACACTTGACAATAACGTATGTGCATCATCGTGTGTTAAATTCATTGACCTATGTAACTAGAGTTAGCAGAAGTTTTAGGGCAATAGGTATCAATAAACTTGGTAAAATAATTCTTTGTGATTGAGAAAATGCTCTTTAAATATTACCTCATTGGATTCACATAGCAAAACCTGAATGTCAGCCCTCATTTCATTCTCCTCCCACTTCAGTAAGTATCATTGTCTTCCAAACCCTGTGTTCCACCAATAAATCTTCTTCCCTTCAAGGATAGATGTTCTGCACCAATTTTTCGGATCAATCCTAATTTGAGGTAGAGAGGTCTTTTATTGTTTCAACTTCTTTACCCACGGGCCTTACCATTAAATCAACTATAAAATGCCTGGGAGCAATGTTCAGGGCTTCTAGAGTGTTCCCTAAGGCATTTATCCTAAGGTTCATCATTGCGATAAGAGGGTCTTGTGCTCAAGTCCTCCACCGACGCATTCGTTTCCCGTAACTTGATAGACTTCTGCATCCATCTTCAGGACAAAAGGATTTATGGCCACTGTCTGTCTAGGCCCTGAATGACACAGCTTTACTCTTGTGAAGCTCCATTTCAGATACGAGAATCTCGTCTCTACCCTAGACCAGTGTTTGGACTCTTCCTTCATTCTCTGTGGCTTTCTCTGCTGCTACGTGAGTACCTGTCTGACCCCTTTACTGTGTGTCTATTGGAACCTCCTTCTACAACATTCCGTTACTGACTGTCCAGCCTGGTCTGCCCTAATGGGCCTCAGTATCTGGAGCAGTTTCTTTGATTCTCAGGCTGCCTTCGAGCTAACAATCGAAAAGGAAGATGGGGCATTTCCACTTTGGTGCAGGGAGTTCCCTTCGTGGCTCAGCGGTCAACGAACCCGACTAGAATCCATGAGGATGCAGGTTCAATCCCTGGCCTCGCTCAGCGGGTTAAGGATCCAGCATTGCTGTGTGACCTGTGGTGTAGGTTGCAGGCATGGCTCGGATCTGGAGTTGCTGTGGCTGTGGTGCAGGCCAGTGGCGGTAGCTCCAACTCGACACCTAGCCTGGGAACTTCCATATGCCGTACATGGAGCCCTAAATTGCAAAAAAAAAAAAAAAGGAATCCGACTGCAGAGGCTCAGTTTCCATCCCACCTGGCACAGTGGGTTAAAGGCTTGGACTCAGTCCCTGGCCCAGGAACTTCCATATGCCACAGGTGTAGCCCTAAAATAAATAAATAAATAAATAAATAAATAAATAAATAAATAAATAAATAGAAAGATAGGAGGTGAATCAGGATGATGGTGCTGAAGTGCAGGAGAACAGAGGTAAAAATGAGGAGATACTTAAAACGAATATTTGGAAATATATCTTGCTAAATGTAGCTGATTGCAGGTATTTGCTCGTCAAACCCTCTTTTTACAGGCTGTAATGGGAAACTCAGTCATTTCCAGTGTCTAAATTAATACAAACTGTGGATGTTGAACAAGTCATTTTTCTTTTGTCCTTTTTTTTTAGGGCCCTACCCTCGACATATGGAAGTTCCCAGGCTAGGGGTCAAATCGGTGCTGCAGCTGCCAGCCTATAGCACAGCTGCAATGCAGGATCTAAGCCCCATCCAAGGGAGTTCCTGTTGTGGCTCAGCGGTGGTAAACCTAACTAGTGCCCATGAGGATGCGGGTTCAATCCCTGGCCTTGCTCAGTGGGTTAAAGGATCCTGTGTTGCCATGAGCTGTGGTGTAAGTCGCAGACGCGGCTCGGATCCTGTGTTGCTGTGGCCATGGCATAGGCCAGCAGCTGTAGCTCCGATTCTACGTCTAGCCTGGGGACGTCCATATGCTGCAGGTGTGGCCCTAAAACCAACCAACCAAACAAACAAAAAACAAGCCACGTCCGAGACCCGCACCACAGCTCATGGCAATGCCGGATCCTTAAACCATTGAGCAAGGCCAAGGATCGAACTCGCATCCTCACGGATACTGATAGGAACTCTGAACAAGTCATTATTTTTATTTAGATATTATTTTTGTATACATATTTCAATATTCATGAAATATTCAAAAGTAATCAAATCTTATAATTTTTAAACAGAAAATAACGTGGGTACAGTTTCCCCCTTCAGCCTAGTGGGCCTTCCCAGGACTGTTTTCTCTTCATTTCTCTGTCTTTGTACCAGAGCCCAGAGGCAATCCATCTCTAGGTCAAATGGAAAAAATGGAAAGAGCTGCTATTTCCTGACATTGTCTACTCTGAAAACACAGAAAGTTGTACCCTTATTCCGTGATCTTGAATAGTTAAGAATTTATGGAATAAAGAAGATTACAAACTAGTACTTCAACTATGAGTTATTGTCTGTCCAATTAGTTGGATTGAGTCCTTTTTCACACTTGGGCCCAATTATTGCAAATACTCTTCAACTGTTAATATGATTAAGAACTCCAGTGGTCTATAAATTCATCTCTGAAATTGTCCACTGATCTAGTAGCTTTTTCCCCAACCTGAACTGAGAAGTTTCTATTCAGTGGTTTTGGTTTGATAGACTCAGAGAGCTAAAACTATGTCAGGGCTTATTGTCTGGTTGGCTGTTTTCCTACTTTTAACTTAGAAAGAAAAGGCTGAATTTTTCCTATCAATCCTCAAGAACATCAATGTAAGTATCTAAAACTGTATTTTTTGAGGCAATACTTTTTAGTTGTACTTACAATTGAATTTATTTCCATTTACTTTCCTTACCTGAGGTGAAATAAAATTGTTATTCTCATGTGGAACATATCAACTTTTTAATAATTCCCATGAAAATGAACTTTCTAAGATTATCTTTTTATCAGTAGTTAAATTATGTTATGTTTCTAATTGGACTCTTAAGTCACAGCCTCTAGCTCCCCAGAATTGTAATGGTGTTGAATTAATTTAAAGAGACTCAGAGGAGCCAGATATGGAAAGCTGTCACCATGATAATTTAGTTTTATGATTAGATCATGGAAAATATTGTAGAATTCTGAGGAGATTTTTAACCCTTCTATTTTGAAAAGGCTTTCATTCCATTTGTCTCAAAAGACACGTATCTTTGGAGCGATTTCTAGTCCTGTAGAAAATTCAATAAAATAAATATCACAATAAAAATAGCAGACCACCCCATGAAACACACACACCACTTATGATTACAAAGTAACCAGGCACACACGCGCGCACACACACACATGCATTCAATAAGCTAAAATCTAAGTATGTATTGTAATACCATAATATTTGAAAACTGTCTATATGCTTCATAATAATAACAGATATTTCAGAAGCGGTAAATTACTTTATCTGAATACTGTAACATTTTTAGATACTTTAACATTGCATTTATGGTAAAGAATCCTGGTGTTTTGACATTGAGAGTTTTTAATATTCTTTTTTTCCAAGAATTCTCTGAGAGAACAAAGAAACTAATATTTGTGAGCATGGGATTGCTGAGACGGCAACAACTGGATTGACATTGAAGAAATTCACGTTTCAGACAAAAAAGCAAGTACAATGGGCCTATCAAAGACTACACACACATACAGAAATGACTTTGCTTAAAAATATTTGTGAAATACTAGATAAAAGGTATATGAGACCTCTCTATATTATCTCTCAAAGCTGCATGTGAATCTATAGTTATCTCAAAAAGTGTAAAAACTGTGTTATCCAATAGTAATATCTTTTTTACCAATTGTATATCATTCCCTGCATCGACATACACTGAAATATTTAAATTATATGTACTTGACAAGAAAGAGATCCCTGCTCTAATTTTGTGTTTATGTTGGCATTTTTAGGGTAATTGACTCAAAGCCAATTCAGTATTAATTTTTCATTAGAGTGGGTGGGGGGAGGGGGTTCCATATGGAGATAAAGGGACATTTTACTACATTTGTTAAATTAATTCACGATGTTAGGTTTTTTTTTCTTTGTAAACTGTAGGAAAATGGAGCGGGGGAAAGCTCTCCTTTAAATACATCAGTCACAAGAGCTGGGTAAAGGAGAATGCAGCTCTTTTATTTGATGGGATGAGAAGGCTAATAATGTATGACAGTAAAAAGGCAGAGGCTTTTAACGCTTTTTTTAACCTTACAAAAAAGGTCAACTCTGATCTGGAAATGAGAACAGCCAACACATGGGAAAGAAAGGCAAAAAGCCAAGTGGAAAGTGAGAAGGAGCTGGTGACGAACATACTTCGAAGGCGGGTTTCAGTCCCTGGCGCCGGCACCTTGAGCTTCTCAAGGCGTGGGGTCACCATCTCTGGATTAATTTAGGTTTTTTTTCAGGGGTGAGGGGAGGGACAAACAAAAGACAGGCAAAGTTACCGAGGCCAGAAAAGAAACAATGCTTTATCTTGATCGAAACAGGGGAAAAGAAAACTTCTGCAACCAGCATGCTAGTTTCATTTTTTATGAAGAAAGTAGTATGTTTCTGCTTCCAGCTCAATGGTTAATGAATTTACTCTATGAAAGCATTTGACAGTGTTTATGGAATGCCTGCTCTGTGCCCAGCACTGAGTTGGGGTGGAGCCTTTATTTTTGTAGATGTGAATTTTGAGAGGAAAAGAAATGTGCTTGAGATAAACCAGTCAATAGGAGCTGCACTGGATTTGAATCCAGACCTGCTGACTCCAAAACCCTTGCCCTTTTTACCACAGAAACCAGCCCTGATGACTTTTGCTTTTGTGAGGGTCTTTAATTAAAACAATGTCAAAGTCACTTAAAATGAAAAAAACAATTTACTTTTTTTAATTCTAAAACTAAAAGCTTGCTTTAAAATCATTATGTCAGGAGTTCCCATTGTGGTGCCAGGGAAACAAATCCGATTAGGAACCATGAGGTTGCAGGTTCGATCCCTGGCCTTACTCAGTGGGTTAAGGACCTGGCATTGGCGTAAGCTTTGTTGTAGATCGAAGACACGCCTTGGATCTGGCATTACTATGGCTGTGTTGTAGGCCAGCAGCTGTAGATCCAATTCAACACCTAGCTTGGGAATTTCCATATGCCACGGGTGTGGCCCTAAAAAGTCAAAAAAATAAAAAAAAAAACACAAATAAAATCATCATGTCATATGAAAAGAGCCCCGCTCCCCAGTAGAGAGCTCAAGGAATTACTATGTTACATTGAAAAAAATATTCTAGAATCTGTATTGTGTTGTAGTTCACCAAAAAGGTGGGATTCCTGCCTCTGCCATTTACTAGCTGGTGATTAAGGGCAAAGTAGACAACCTCTCTGAGCTTTAGCTTCATCATACGATAAATGTGGATGATATTTGTTCTCAATTCTAGACTGAGAGTAAATGAGTTAATATATGTGAGGTGCTTAGCACAATGTCTGGCAGGTAGTGTGTTCAATAAATGTCAGCTACTTTCTATATGATTATAAATAAAGCAAGTTTATACAATAATGTTGAACCAGGTGTAATCTTTACGAACTAGTTGATTGATTACAATACTCTCATGTGCATTTCTATAAATATTACTATGAGGCTTACTTTTAAAAAAATCAAACCATCTAACTACAAATAGCTGGCACTGTACTGTAAGACTGTTAGATTTCAAGTTGATCCAAACGGTTTAATTTTAACACACAGGACTTTCTAACCGCCACACTACTATTTACTCCTAGAAATAAATTTGTTTATTTATTTATTTATTTATTTTGCTTTTTAGGATCACACCCATGGCACATGTAAGCTTCCAGCAACACAGGATCCCAGCTGCTTCTGCAACCTACACCACAGCTCATAGAAACACCAGATTCCCGACCCACTGAGCGAGGCCAGGGATAGAACTCACATCCTCATGGATACTAGTTGGATTCATTTCCACAGTGCCACCACAGGAACTCCCTAGAAATTTATTTTTTATTGGAGTTTCCTAGTGGCTCAGTAGGTTAAGGATCTGGTGTTGTCACTGCTGTGCATCGGATCACTGCTGTGGTGTGGGTTTGATCCTTAGCCCAGGAAATTCCCCATGCCACAGGTGTGGCCAAAAAATTTAAAAAAATAAAAAATAAAGACTTCACTTACAGACTGTAAGTAATCCCTTTACCTTCTTACAGCTCCATTCTTTCCTCATGCAAATCGTGTTTGTTTTTCTTCCTGTATTCTCTAACTTGGAAGAGACTAACAACTACCAGAAAACTGGAAAATATTCTTGACATCTCCTTTTTGTTTCCACTGGTATTTAACATTTCCATTTGTACAGCCATGACCTTAACTTAGTCTTAAGGTGCTTGTCTTTTCATGCAGACAGCTATTCTCCAGGCCAAACACTCTCAGTCTGATTTCCCTAGGCTATCTGGAGGGTTCATTCTAAAAGGCAAATCTGACGCTGCCACACCTCTATTTGGGTCCTCCCAATGTTCTGTTGTTTTGAGGATAAAGTCCAAATACCTTTGTGGAACATAGAAGACGCCTCATGATGGTACTTCTGGTTTCACCCCGGACCTCATCTTCTAGCCCTGAATGATTTATAATGATTTACAAGCCCCTCCCCACCTCTCTGCTGTCTCCTGCTCTGTTTCTTCAGCCAGATTTACCCACCTCAATTGTCCAGCAGTAGTTAATCCTTCAAAAGTCAAATGCATCTATCACCTCCTCGAGCCGGTCTTACTCAAATACGGGTTAGGTATACATCCTAACACGGCCATGTATTCTTCTAGTTATACTTAATCTCGGGTCTCCCTATAATTCTATATGTGGCCACAATTTAAAGTTAAATCAGGAGTTCCCGCTGTGGCGCAGCAGGATTAGCGGTGTCGCTGGAGCCCTGGGACGCAGGTTCGATCCCCAGCCCGGCACAGTAGGTTAAGGATCCAGTGGTGCTGTGGCTACAGTGTAGGTTGCAACTGCAGCCGGGATCTTATCCCTGGCTTGACAACTCCATATGCCACAGGGCGGCCAAAAAAGAAAAAGAAAAAAATAATAATAAAATTATATCAGAGTATACTACTCTCCTGCTTACCACCTAGCAGTGGTTTCTTATTCCAAACAGAGTAAATCCCAGAGCCCTTCCTAGCGTGTGACCTGGCTCCTGCCCAGCGCTCTGAACCCCTCTCATATCCCTGGATCACTGTACTTCAATCCACTCTTCATGGACCCTTGTGATAAAAACTCCCAGCTCAATCCTAGTTACGTTTCTTACATTTGCCAACCTCACTGCTTTGAAAAACCTCTGCCTGAACGTTTGCGTGGCTGGCACCTTCTCATCATTCACATCCTCACGTAGCTGTCACCTTTTGGGCGGTGTCTCTAACATTGACTGCCTTTCCTGTTCACTCGCTGTTTTTCGTGGCGCTTAGCACTTGTCCAGGCATACGACTTCTTTTTATGTTTCCTTGTTTTCTGTTTTCTTATGTGTTTCATCGTTGGTCTCCCCACCAGAATATAAGCTTTATGTCTTTCTTGTTCACAACCGTTTATCAGTATCCAGAAAAGTATTAAATACAGGGAAGTTCATCTGAATCACTCTTTTATCCCCAAGGAGCAGTGAAATAATTGCTTATTGAATTCAATTGTGATTCCTATGTCAAATCTATTTGTTACTTATTGATGGAACACATCCACTGTAACTATGGAAGATTTGCAAATGATAAAAATATGACCCACGGAGAGAAATTTAAACAATGAGATTAAACAATTTGCCAGGTTAAGATAATCTAGTGTTGCTGTGGTGGTGGCATAGGCCGGCAGCTACAGCTCCAATTAGACCCCCTAGCCTGGGAACCTCCATAGGCCGAGGGTGCGGCCCTAAAAAGACAAAAGACAAAAAAAAAAAAAAAATCTAATTTTAAGAGGCTGAATGCAGAGGTAGATATTCATGGCAGAATGCTGTTCCCGCAAATTTGTTCTTCCATTCATAGTACGTGATCACTTTTAACTGGAAAGTAGCTGCCTAGCCGGAAACTATAATCCTTAGACTCCTTGCAGTGAACAGGGATGTAAGACGTAGTTCTAGCCATTGGAAAGCAAACAGGGCTGCATCTTACCTCTGGACACTGTATATAAGGAGGAGGCTGGTCTCCCACACTCTTTCTCCTGCCTCCAAGAGCCAGGCCTTTACTCACCACGCAGAGAGCACATCAGTGACCACTGCTCGCTGCAAGAGAGAGGCTGTTAGCTCATTGCAGCTGAGGCATTATCCTCTGTTGCGTCCTTTTGTTCAGCACTTTGGCCTATTTACTCTAAATACTACCACATTCAATATGCTAATTTCACCAGGTTTCCCAATATTTCCTGAAGAATTCTAAATGTTCAGTTGATGAGCTTAGGGTCGTGCTGTGCCTGCTTCTTATTCTCCCTATATGTGTTCATGACAGAGGGCCAACTCATAAACCTTTATCAACACTTCCTCATTCTGAAAGCAGAAAAGCTCATGTCAGGTAAAGAAAAAAAAAAAAACTGCTCTAACCAGCAATAAAAGAACATTAGCTGAAATCAAAATGTAAAAGAGCGTGCAGCTGGATCTTCCATGTATCTGTTTGTGAAGTGTGTCTCTTCTCTGCCTAGTGACTGACCGTGTATCGAATATCCACAGCAAATACAGTTAATTCCTAAATTGTTTGTTTGTACTTTTCCAAATTATGCTATGCTTTTACTACGAGACTATTTTAATGAAAACTTTTATAATTTCACAACTTTTTTTAAAATGTCATGAGCCCTAGGTTTTACCTGACTTATCAGTTTAGCTTCATGGGTTGACGTCTCTCAATTTAGGATTTTTTGGAAATAAAGGTGTAGGAAAAGGGGAAAAAATTAAATACAACTGCTAGAATCTTTTTTTTTTTGTCTTTTTAGGACCACACTCGAGGCATATGGAGGTTCCCAGGCTAGGGGTCCAATCAGAGCTGTGGCCGCCGGCCTACGTGACGGTCACAGCAATGCTAGATCCCAGCTACATCTGTGACATACACCACAGCTCACAGCAACAATGGATCCTTAACCCACTGAGTGAGGACAGGGATGGAACCCATGTCCTCATGGATGACAGTCAGGTTCGTTAACTGCTGAGCCACGATGGGAACTCCTAGAATCTTTATTTTTTTAAATTGAAGTAAACCTAACCTGTTATTCTTAGATCACATATTAGCATAATTTTAATAGGTCTTTGATCTAGTTACATTGAAATCTCTGCCATAAGCAATTCAAATCCACAAATTTCTCCCTATCATGAAAATAACTGATGCTCCAATTTGGGGCCCTGTCTTGGTATTGGGGTGGGGTGAAAGAATAGGGATTTAGAGAAAGGAGTCCTGAGTTGGGCTAAGCACAGGCTCATGTGGAACATCGTGGGCAGTGACCCAAACCACCTCCACTTCTGATGGCCTCCCCTGTTCTAACTTAACCTGTCTGAACAACCTCTCTCTCTCCCTTCCTCATCATTCCCCCAGGAAACTCTGCCCGAAATTACATCCCAAGTTAAATAGGCACATTCCACAAGAATTTTGAAAAAGAAAAGGATTGGTAATAAAAATAACAATTCATCATCTACTAAATCCTAGGTGTGTCTTGCTTTGTTTGTTTTTTGTTTGTTTGTTTGTCTGTTTACCTTCCTTTCTTAGGTCACGGAATCTGGGATCCACCATTGTTTTGTTTCCTATCACTGCCAACTAGCTATAATTTCAAACACTGTACTCAGTAGAAAACTTTTCTTCAATAACAGAATTATTTAAAGTCCCATGGTGTTTATTATAATTGCTTTAATGGACTAGCCTTATATCTGAATGTCAGTGCAGCTCTGGGAAATTACAGCACTTTCATATTATAATTTTTATTGATTATTAGCCAATGCTAAGTATTTTAATTGATGCTATTTCACATTATAATTGCTACCTGAATCTATTCACGGAATTTGGAATTGTTTTTAAATCTAAAATTGATCTTCATTATTACGTTCTCTAACTCTTCAGGATTGTTGTCAGACATCTGCAATTTTTTATATGCAAATAAGTTATGGAATGTGAATTAAAAGGACAATTATAGCAATAGCAGAAATTGCTTTAAGAAAACTTCAAAGGAGGTTTGTTTGCCTTAAGGGATCAAAACTGTATAATTCATTACTCAGACACATTTTTATGGAGGTATGGAAAAAATGACCTGGTGCCTACTGGCATGAGTGAGACTTTTACAAATTAATATTAGTAGTGATGCTCAGAAGGTTTGATTTACTTTTCATATTAATATAGTCTCTTTGGAAAGGGGAGATTTTTAGACAAAGCCTCACAATTGGCTTTCAAAAAGGACACGCCCCGTTCTATTGCCACGTGGTGCATCTTGAATGCTCTTTTGAATCCAGCTTTAATTTACTGGTCCCCAGATAGGTGTAACTGACCAACCCTCAAATCTTGACCACTCCCATTATCTCACTGCTTTAATCTGTTTTCAGGTAGAAGTGCATTACTGCAAATATCCACAACCATGAGGACTGGGAGTTTCCTGATTCCTCCTCCTAAGTTCATAACACCTAATTTTAACTGATCGATGGATGAGTGTTAGCAGACTCCTATTATGGGAAATACTTAGGTGAATAAGACCTGGGTCCCAAAACTCAAGGTGTTGGTTTTGGGAAAGGACACAGCAAGGTTAATCCGTAAAGCGCATACATAGTCCTCAGCTGTCAGCCAAGGAGAACTTGGGTCTGAAGAAGATGGAAGTATGGGTGGTCAGAGATGCCTCTAGGCCAGGAAGAGCAAGAAGGTTCTTCCGGGTCCTGCGGCTCAGATCCTGCTGGAAATCAGCAGGTGAGGGCACCACAGCCAAGGGCTTTAGAAAGTCTCTGACCACGAGTGAGAAGGAATTCTGGCCTTCCTGGAGCCCGAGCATAGAGGGACTTCTGACAGGGCACACAGCCTGCAGACTCTCCCCCCTCCTGCCTGTGCGTAACTTCAACACCGTGCCACACTGGGCATGGCCAGGTGGTCCTGGACAGGCTTAATCAGAGCACAGAGTGAAATTCCTCCGATGCCATATATTGATTGGTGGGTGTATCTCCCAGAAATCCTGAGCGTCAAATTGATAACTTCATTCTTATACTTAGCTCATTTCTCATTGATGAAATCCAAAGACGCTGAGACGCTTGAGAAAAATGTGTCCAAATACATATATATACGTTATATGCATATATGAATATAATACACGTGTTTCTTCTCTGTTGAGAGACACACGCAACTAAATAATTGTGATGCAATGTAACTAGTCTTAAAAATAGGTATAGCCATATAAAAAATGTAAAATGCAAGAGGGAACTAGAATTACTGTTGTCAGGGCTATAAGGAAAACCGGGAAGGAAGAATTTTTTTTGTGACTTGAAGTTGACTCTGAAGGTACTTAGAACTGAGGCAGGAGGCAAAAACAGAGATGGTGAGAAGGAAGGAGTTTAAGTTATAATAGGTAAAGGAAGTAGGGAGATGAAGAGAAACTGCATACTTGGGAAGTGGAACCAGGTGGACAGGGTCCCGGGGTAGGTGAGGAAAAAGCGGTGGGAAGTGAAACCAAAAGGGGAAGCTCACCTGTGTAAGGGTGAGAATAGTCTACATGCTAAAAAGGCTACTCTACACCATACTGGTAATAGGAAGCACGGAGTATGTTTTAAATCTCAGAAAAGCAATGGAGTGACTTGCGGAGAGTGAACCGAGGGAGAGCAACCGGAAACACCGTTTGGAAGGGTGCTCGCTTATGCGTGCATTCAACAGAGCAGCACTTGCTGAATACTTGTTAGGAACGAGGCACCAAGCTGGGCACTGGGGTAAAGAAATAAAAACATGGTCCTAACTTCCAGGAGCTCTCACTCCTGTAGGGGTGGGGCAGAAAGAGTTTAGTAACACAATTCAAATACCATGTGGTATGTGCTTTAATACAGTGTTGATCAAAATAAGAAATGTAAGAGCAAATGTAAAACAGATTGGGAGAAGGAAACGCGTATTCAGTTGAGATTTACTGAAATGGAATTTGCCTATGGCAAATCTGCGTAGACCTTGCTAATCGTACTGGAGGTAGAAGTCCGAAGTTTGGATAAGGTAGCTGGCTTAACAATGTAGATCTGACTGCTATCAATATGTAAGTGACTGCTGAAGAGGTGGGTATGAATGAGATCACCTTCAATAGTAGACAGAATTACAAGTAAATAAAGAATGAGATCATCAGATGCTTTTTAGAGTATAAGGTATATCCTAGTATTTGTTTCAAGTAGGCTATACCCTTTCCTACCGGTTGCATCTCTACAAAATGTACTCCTTCTAGGTCTGTCCCTGGGGGAAAATTAGAGTTTCTGACTCATTAATGTAAAGCCAGCCCTTGTGATCTTCTTCGGCCAATGCACTGTAATCAAGGAGAACATTAACCAATCCTGTGCAAAACTTTAACAGCCTGTGACATCATTCTGCCCTCTTTCTTTCTACTGGACTTCAACGTGGTCACTGAGTCCCAGAGTAAAGAGCCAAAGTTGTCTTGAGGTGAAATTGTATCTTGACCTGAAGAAAAACTGTGAATTTAAAGACCGTTACAGATAAAATAATTTTGCCCGAGATGAATAATACAAGAGGAGCAGAAAGAAGTATAATAGATCAAAGAGTAGTGATGCTGTGGAAATAAAAATTTTGAGATATCCAGGATGTGGAACCGGGGGAACTCTGAAATAGCTGACGTGAGGTGTTCTAAATGAGTCCAAAATGACCTCGAGATTTTTAGCTTGAGTGACTGTGGGAAGGTGACCTTTTTACAGGAGGTGAGACAGACAACGCCACTACTACTTTTATATCAGACCTTATACCCAAATTCACTTTGGAACTAACAGAAGAACAAACTTGAGATGTTAAAACTTGGGCATATTTTGTTGAAGATGCTTCTGGTATATTTAAGTAGAGATGCCCACTGGGCAGTGGTTTCTATGGGCCTGGGGGTTCAAGATAGGTTCCTGAGCAAGATGGAGCCACCCTGAGGGATTGCACCCAATTAAAAAAGGGGTTAAAGATGAAGCTCTGGAGAAAACTAATGTTTAAGGAAAAATAAAAGAAGTAAAGGGAGTAAAATAGACTTAATAAGAATGGTTAGAAAGATAGAAATGAAACATGAAAAAGTGATGTTTTATACATGAAAGAGAAAAGATGTTTTAAGAAGCCAGTCAAGTGTGTGGACTGCTGCAGAGAAATAAATAAGGTCGAAAATCTGAGAAGTTTTTATTGGTGTTTAAGAGACTTCATTAAGAGATACCTCGGAGTAGCACGTTACAAAAGAGAGAAGTTCTAAAATCTGTACCTGAGGTGACAACCGCCTATCAAAATTACCCCAGACAATCTCCTAATGCCATGGGGTCTTCAGTAGTTGGGCTCAGGAAACTCCCAAGCAAAGAATTCAATTGTTCCTTATCTCTTTGAATGTGGGCTGTAGCACCTTTTCTTCCAGGTTAGAAGAGGTCAAAATTCCTGGTTCGAAAGGAGATCCAAGTGTAGAGAGGAAGAGAAGCTCCTCTCTTGCTTTTCTATTTGGGAGGTCTGGCTCCATTTTCAAACGGTAAATCCACATTGGCAGGCACTGCCCTGCAACTCAATAATTCTGAGGAGCTAAGCTTCAGGAGTGCAGTGTGCGTGCGGAAGCCTGATGGTGACGGGGAGAGAATTGAGGGTAATGAAGTGCAGAAAGCCAGTTCAGCGATGAGGCCAGCTTGTCAAGGGAGTCAAGGCTGGACGGGAGGCCTTCTGCAGAATGGGGAGACAGAGTGTTGGCTGAAGAAAGGAAACCAGAAAAATGTCGAGACTGAAGATTCAGGAGAGAAAGGAGATGATTGATGGCAGAAGTTCCCACATGAGACAGGAGGGAACCCTCCTAAGAATAAAGTGAAAGGAAACAGCCTGTCCCAAAGAAGAGCAGAATAGGACCTCTACCTCCACATTCTCAACAGAGGGCAGGGAGGGCATGTAAATCATTGTGTGCGGATAAATCTCATTGTGTCCTTAAGGGAAGTTAGACAAGAGTTATCTGTAAATTCTATTGCACGGAACAAATATTAGTTACTATTGTTAGTTTGATTTTCATTTTGGTGAGTTATTAGGAATGCAGTCTGGAGCCTGGGGTCCAGGTCAGAAATGGATTTTCCCTTTGAGAGTCATCTGCTGTGATATTTAAATGAAATCTCCCAGGTGAGAGTGTAGGGAGGAAATCAAGAAACTATGGACAGTTGCATTAAGCCTTCTCACTCTGGGGAAGCTGGTTGGGGACAATGACACACTAAAGGAGTCAGTGCTCATGAGAAGGGGGCAAAATTAGAGTCACAAAGGGCAGTGTCATCCAAAGTGAGGAAACACAATATTCTGAGCTACAGAGAGGTTAAGGACAGTGACTCTGACCCAGAACCTGGCCCCACCCTGTGCCGGGGCAAACGCAATAAGTGTTTGTGGGAAATGAGTGCAGGCTACTATTAAGAGTGTGGAATTCAGTGAAGAGTAAGGGCTTTTGAGAATCCAAGCATGGATCAGAGAATCCTGATGGCTTTCCCCATTTAAAGCCAGATCAGGCAATGGAAAAAAGGAGGAGGAGAGCTTCTGGAGAAAGTGTGTATCAGAACCTTGGCTCTGAGCAGAGGGCCAGTGAGAATCACAGCCAGGAAAGACAAGAGTTTTATCACAAGAGCAGAAGTGTAACAGTCAATTCAGGGAAAGACTCAGAAGAGTAGGAGAACTTGAAGACCCAAGAAGAAAACGGCAATGATGGAGGAGGTAGAGGCCTGAAACCGAACAGCTTATTCCTGTGGAAAGTCCACATGTCGTCCTGCAACATGCTTTTACCAGACCTTTTACTGTGGATACTGGTCTCTGGACCACAGTTTTCCTTTTCCTCTGGTCATCTTTATGGGACAAGTTGATGTCCTACTCAATGCTGTTCTCACGGTGTCTGGATTTTCACTGCTCACCTGGCCCATTCCCACTTCAGCGAGTCAGGCTCCCACCTTCTGTTAAGATCCTTTTGCCTCTGTTGCCTCCTCCATCCTGCAAAGTTAGAACTTCAACTCCCCCAGGACTTCGTCTTGTATCACTTCTTATCCACATCTCTCAGGCTCTGCACATGTCTACTTCTTCCCCTTCCTTGTAAAAGAATGTTTGTTGAGTGTCTGCTATGTGCCAGGACCTTGGGCTCAACTCTTTATATAAAGTTCTCATTTTTTTTCCTCCCACCAAAATTAAGAGGTAAGAGCTAGCAAACTCCCCTTTTCAGCTCAAACAGCTGAAGAATTTCCCCAAGTTCATAGAGCCCAGCAGCCTGGAAGTGAAAAAGGCAGTCAGGAACCGCAAGGTTGTATTAGTGTTCACCATGGCTGTATATCTTTTCTAAACACTCCTTCCTTGCGTGACCTCAGTCTCATGGCCAAGCTTAGTGCCACTGCTTACACCAGCTCCCTCCATTTTGTTTCCTTTCATACATTTGCATGGGCCCAGCCAGTCCCTAATTCTCAGGCAACCTAGTTGCCTATTTTCATCATGCCTAGTTCCAGGCTGCTGAGCGTTGTTGGGGAAAATTAAATAGCTGTGCTGATTGCTTTCATTACATTGTCACGATGTCCAACCTCAGCTGGGCCTTCGCAAACACTGGCAGTCCCTTTGCTCCTCTCTCCACAGCTCTTTCCCATTTCCCACAGCATCTGTTCCAAATCTGTATAGTTTTCCTCGAGTCTACTTTAATTAAAAACATTCTTAACACAGCTTACTAGGCTCTCCAACACTGGCTCCTTCCCGCCTCCCTGGTGTCCCTGAGGGCAGTTCTCCCTCTTGCTTTGCTAGGCTCTAGCCATGCTGATACTTCTAATCCCCTTGTCTTGTCCCTTTGGGACATTCTCTTCCCTGGGTCTGGGAAGCCCTCCTCTTGCTTCTTTGTTTAACAAAATACTCTTCCTTCACCGTGACATCATCTGGTGAGCCCTCCCTGACCTCTGAGATTAGCCTAGATCCCATCCTAACATGTTTAATATTCTGCACATTTTTAATGATCTGTCTGAAGACAGCCTTCCTCTGTAGGTGACTAACTGCGTGCAGACAATAACAGTATATTGACTCATTTAACCAGTTATGGCCCCAGCAAGTGGTACGACGCCCAGCCCCCTGAGAAATGTTTGTACATATTTATATTTAACTGGAATTAAAATGTTGGAGTGGATAAGCAATGAAATCCTGATGTATAGCACAGGGGACCATATCTGCTCATTTGTGATGGAACATGATGGAGGATAACGTGAAAAAAAAAGAATGTATATAAATTTATAACTGGCTCACTTTGCTGTACAGCAGAAATTGGCAGAACACTGTAAATCAACTATAATAAAAAATTTTAAAAATAACTATGCATTATTTTAAATTAGACTGAAAAGACCTGGAATACCTTCACTGTACAGTCTGTGGCGATATAAACAAGGAACAGCCAAGTGAGGCTTTTCACGTTGGCCATAGGTTGAAAAAGAAGAGCTTCTCAGACAAGATATAAGACCTGAGAGCCTAGGGAGTTCCCATTGTGGCTCAGAGGTACTGAACCCGACTAGTATCCATGAAGATGAGGTTTCGATGCCTGGTCTCACTCAGTGTGTTAAAGCCATGAGCTGTGGTGTAAGTCTCAGATGCAGCTCGGATCCTGTGTTGCTGTGGCTGTGATGAAGGCTGGCAGCTGTAGTTCCAATTCAATCCCTAGCCTGGGAACTTCCATTTGCCATGGGTGAAGTGCTTAAAAAGCAGAAAAAAAATTTAAAAATTAAAAAAAAAAACAAAAACCTGAGAGCCTATAGAGCACAGGGGGCTAAGGAAATAGGACTCGCTTGTCTTGACCCTGAAGGAAATAAAATGTTTCATAGAATGGTCTATAAGATGGTACCCTTTGTTCAAAGACAGGCCAAGAGCTGGGAAATCAAAATACAAAAGAAAATGTCAGGCTTGGGGATGAAGTTGTTGATAATTCAGATAGACATTGTGCGTTCTATGAATGAATGAACTGGACAAGCTATGGAGGACTGTGGAAGCTGAGGCATTGTTATTCTTAGGCCTTTTCTAGGCTTCCTTCCATTGTCATCCTTCCCCTTTGACATCTCCATCCTCTATCTAAAGACTGAGGTTTACGCTTATGGTACAAACCTCATGACACCGTATTCCAGGAGCCTAAAGTTGCTGAGTGTGGGTAGACATGAGAAAAAAGCAAAATGGACAAAGGTAAACAGGTACGGCAGTAACTGGCTCGGGTCTGGCAAGTAAACCCTAAGTTCAGGCCAAATTCTAAGAGGTCTGATGTACCCATTCATTCGTTCAGTCATTCAAAACGGGGAGAACAAGGAAGAGATACCGCTTTGAACAGACCGAGGGGAGATGATCGGAATACTAAGCTGTGTCACTCGAAGAATTTTGTCCCATAGCACGACAGGAAGAGCATGAGTATCTGACCTCCTCTGACAAACAGGACTGTCAGTGGCATATTTCATCACCTTGCCCCAGTAACTCCTGTGTCATTTCTCCCAGATGTCAGCATTTCCAGTAGAAAGAGCTACATCTGTTCTCAAGTTTTATACAAGCACTGTGCTTAGCTCCCAGTGGCCCAGACTGTGTCTTATATATTTCTAAGACGGTATGGGGTCAACGACACCACCATTATATACCCCTAGGTCTGGCCAGCAAGAAAAATGGGATCACTGCTCAATAATATACCTTGAAATATGAAAGTTTATAATTCAAGCAAAGCAGAAGAACGTATTCGCAAACCTTCCCTGTTCAGAGGGGGCAGCTAATCGATCTTGTGACTACTGACCTCCCACCTGTTCCTGGAGAAGGATGAAACACCAGCCATACAACTGGAACCTACTGACACTATTTAGCACAAAATAAATTTTAGAGGACTTTTGTCATATATATCTTTTATATTTGTCCATTCCATACACACACACACACACACACACACACACACACACAGACACACACAATGGAATACTACTTAGCAACATAAAAGAATGAAATAATGCTATTTGTAGCAGCATGGATGGACCTAGAGACTATCACATGAAGTGGAATAAAACAGAAAGAGAAAGACAAATATCACACCACTTATATGTGAAATCTAAAAAAATGATATAAATGGGAGTTATCATTGTGGTTAGGTGAGTTAAGGACCTGACATTGTCTCTGCAAGGATGCCGGTTTGATCTCTGGCCTCACTCAGTGGGTTAGCATCCGGTGTTGCTGTGGCTATGGCATAGGCTGCGGTATAAGCTGCAACTGCAGCTCCAACTCCACCCCTGGCTCAGGAACTTCCATATGTCACAGGTGCAGCCATAAAAAGAAAAAAGATAAAATATGATACAAAATGAACTTATTTACAAAATAGTAATAGACTCACAGACATAGAGAACAAACTTATGATTACCAAAGGAGAAAGGGGAGCTGGAAAGGGATAAATTAGAAGTTTGGGATTAGTAGATACAAGTTACTATATAAAAAAGAGATAAACAAGGTCCTACTATGTATATAGTACAGGGAACTATATTTGGTATCCTGTAATAAAAGATAGTGGAAAAGAATATGAGAAAGAATATTTATATATAGACATCACTGACAGTCCACGGAAGTCTAAAAACCTCATTAATTTATGATAAGCAACATATATTTCATTAAGAATGCATTAAATAATAAGATATGGTAACAGACCTAACTAGTACCTCATATAATTTTGAAGTATTAATCATGTAAATGATATCTGCCACGTGCATAATGTGATATGAAAATAGCTTGATTTGGAGTTCCCCTCCTGGCTCAGCAGAAACAAATCTGGCTAGCATCCATGAGGATGCAGGTTCAATCCCTGGCCTCGCTCAGTGGGTTAAGGATCTGGCACTACCGTGAGATGTGGTGTAGGTCGCAGATGCAGTTCAGATATGGCGTTGCTATGGCTGTGGTGTAGGCCACCGTCTATAGATCCGATTTAACCCCTAGCCTGGGAACCTACATATGCAGTGGGTACAGCCCTAAAAAGAGAAGAAAAAAGAAAATAGCTTGATTTATTATGCTGATATTACTGTGGCTTATTAACTGCATTCAAATTTAAACAAAATAAAAAAAATTTTGTTTGGAGTTAGTGAAAACAAAGTTATTATTTTCCCACCCAAGTCCTTAGTTCCTCTAACTCCTGTTCAGGATCACTGCAGGGTCTGTGGACTCCAGGCGCTGCCACTCTATAGGATCAGTGAGGTAATATTTTGAGAGAACCTCAATTAAAAGTGGATTTCAGGAGCTGCTGGATCAGGGCTGTCCATCTTCACTTGGATAATTTTATACCAGGACCAATACTGATACTTGTTTCCACAAGAAACCATTTTACTCATATTACAGTAACTGCAACTTTGGGAAGTATATCGAGTTGTGGTGCTTTCACTGACCTAGTTATTCCCTGTATGTCTCACCTGAAGAGTGCGATAACGTGTGACATCCGTCTATTGAGAAGAGGTTATTTCTCAGACCTACACCTTGATTTGAGTGGAAAAGTCCTAAGTGGCTGGCAAGTCTCGTGTTTAGCACTAAACCTGAATACCAGAGCTTAACATGTTCAAAAAGAGAAGTTCTTTTCCAGTGAAAGATGAGGCATTCTCCTGCTGTCAGTGGGCAACCAGGAGCATGGGACAGACCCATGCCGCACGGACAAAGCCCTTGGGTTTAGCTCTGGAACCGGACAGACCTCGGTGACTGTTCACTGTGATAAATGTCGAAATCTCTACCTTAAGAGATTAATGATTTTAAAAATTTTTATTTATCTTTTTTTCCCCTATTACGGTATTTTAAAATGATTTCACGACTCCAGTCTTCTTCAGCTCTGCTGAAAAACAACCAAGGAAATCATGGGTGTTTGGGACCATATTTGTGAAGAGCAATGAGGACTGTAGCCCCGAGAACTGGCACTGGCGGACCTGGTAATTTATGTGGCATAACTGGTTCAGGAAATAGAGTAAGACTCCTTGATCGACCACTCCTTGCTAATTGGTGATCCCCTTTCAGTGGTAAACCTTGGAGCTTTTGAGTGGGTTTCAATAGGAAAACATTTAGCAAAGTATTAGTCAGATTACTGTGAACTCAATTGGGGACAGAGCCAAAAAGTCAAATCCAACAAAAACGAAGTAACTATTATGAGTCAGACCTTATGGAAGGCATCTTACGTGTGTTATCTTACTTAATCCTCCCCCGAACCTTGTGAACTAGCTACTAGCAGTTCCATTCTACAAGTTAGGAAACAGAAATTCAGAGAAGGTGAGTAACTTAGCCAAGATCACACAGCGGACAAGCCGCAGAATGAGTAAGGGATCCCGGGATGTCTGATAACAAATCTAGCACTTGTCTTTTCTACTGTAGATCCTTGCCAAAGAAGCACACTTGTTCACCTAATTATTTCTAGTACCCACAGGCCAGCTCCCCTGGACCCCAGGCAATTTGCCAATACAAAAAAGTAAGTAAATCAGTGGCTAGTGTTAGACACCTGGGGGTGGACCTTATGTGACCCCAAAACACATGTGCTTATCTTGCTTTGTGCTAAGAAGACAGTCACAATTACTGTGAAAAAGAACAAAAGCTTGCAGTGAATGTCTCCTGCCTTGAGCTGTACTAAAAAAATTCCTTAAAAAGTGATGATATTAATCATTGGCTTACAGTGAGATCAGAAGAGAGTTATCAAGTATATCTCTAACTTAACACTGGGAATCGTAATAGGAAACGTATGTAAAATATCAATTTTCACAAAACAAATATTTATCTGTGGGGCTTATGGGAGGGGGAAAGAGAGAATTTAAGCTTTATGTTTGTTGAGCTTCAGACTGATGGAACCAATACACAGAAATAAACATAACGATATATCATGATTAGTTATGACATATTGGCACCACTCTCAAATTAATCCAGACATTTAGACCTTCAAAGCGGGTCACAATTTTTTGGACTATGGCAGCAATTAATAAATCAATCTTATCACACAGAGTGATTGATTAGCACTTTTCACAAAATGTATAGCAAATGGCTACCTAATCAAAGGAAATAAAACTATTCATAGATCTTCTTTTAATTTGAATTCTCTCCAATTATAAACAGATTTTTCTTTCCTCTGGCCATATCTAGGTGCATTTAATATTCTACGGATAGCGAAATGTTTAAGGCTGACAAAATATCCACAGTCTGTAACCTCTATCGGAAAAGGCTTTGATTACAGTAAAATTACACAAAAATGTGTCATTAAAAGGCATTGGACAGACTTAAAATCTAACCTTTTGAGCTGAAGAATACTTAAGATTCTCTTCATGATCATGCAGGGGGAAATTCTTTGCTATGGAATAGCTATTTTCCTGTTAAGCAGGCTATTTCATCAATGATTTATTCCTGAGATGTAATAGGTCGTTTAAAATGGTGGTTTAAAAGTTGGGCCTTTTTGTTTAATTTTCTCACAGGCGGTTGGTAATTATCATGGTCCTGCAGTTTCTCTGGAATGCCAGGGAGGGTCAAATGGCAATGGAACCCTGCTTTATAGGGTAATTAAGACAGTCGACATGGTTATTAAATACATCATGCTAAACTAAACTGGAATGCTGTGAAATAAAATCCAAAATCATAAATAAAACTTGGGTATTCCAGCAAAGGGGTATGTGTGAAAAGGAGGAGCTTTATGCTCTCAGAATTGCAATAAATAGCTCCTGCCCGCTCAGACTTTCGAAAATCTGGCTACTGAAAGTCTCCGGGTTTGTCTTTTAGAGAGTGAAACAGAAATCAGTGCTACAACCCCACATAGTTTTGAAGTTCTGATTCCCACTATTTCCTATTACATAAAGCCAACCCCAAAAAGCCTTTTTGATGCATCATTTTTCCTAGGTTCCTAATGGCGAAGATCAAATGTTGAAAACCGCCTGATAACTAAGTGATCCGGTGTCCCGTCTGACAGAACTATCAAATGAATCTTAGATTTTTAAAAACAAAGCATCAAGGCTCTCTTTGCAAGCTCTTTCCACTGACTTCTCATCACTGTGTATTCACGCCGCCTTTCAGAATTCATCTGTAACCCACAGAAGACCACAGTGTAATGACCAGGAGTGGGTCACAAGCCAGCTCAAGGCTTGTTGACGTGGGTAATTCTAACCAGTGGTGATAGGTAAATATTGTCATCAGAAGAGGTATGTCTTCCAAATATGTGTCTGTCTTGTGGTCTTAAGCTTTCAAACTCAAGAGCTGAAGGCTTCAATAATTTAATTTCTTTGCAGAAAATGTGATGAGTATACAAGAATGCTGGCAAAAGGGCTGGACGAAATAAGAACAGAAAAAAAATACAATCTTTCCAAGCTTATGATATGCTGCCTACAAGAGATTTTAAATTATTCTTCCCCTGTATATTGCCTGGGAGTCTCCTTTTTTTTTTTTTTCCCCCTGTATGGATGTTTACAGGCAAATTCATTGGTTTACTAGGCAAAGGAAAAGAACGAGTCTTAAAGAGGGGAAATAAATATTTCCAATTCTAGCTGTAAAACTAGAAGCCAAAATGTGTACTTGACAGGCACGGAGCCAGCTGACTTCAGATCACTAGCCTTTCCCTTAAAATCAGTCTTCCTATTTCCACATGGAACACATTTTAAGTTAACAATGTGTAGTTTGGCAAAGGAATTGTTTTTCTTTGGCATGAAACGGTTGTCTCGTTTTTTAAAAATGTATTTTCTGCCTGCTCCTACATACAATGTATGTCAACATTCTTTGAAACTTTGAAAATGGTAGTTGCATCAGGAAAGTTATAGATAATTACTTTTTTTAAAAAAAATTTTTTTGCCTAAGTAGGAAAAAATACATTTAACATATTCATATGCTTGTACTTATGCCCCATATAATTCTGAATATTGCTTAAATATACCTTGAAATGCGTCCTGAATGGTGATTTAAGTGTATGGTATACTTTGGGAAAGCGGGCCTCTCAAAAAAGTCATTTAAATGTTCTTTGATGAGCACTTTTACAGGATATACTGACAATGTACAACCTGAAAATAAATCTGGTCATTTCCTTCTCTTCTCTCCATCAGAGTCTTAAAATTGAGTCATTCTATCCACAATGTATTTATAGCACTGAAAACAGTAGAGTGGAATAGTACCCTTTCAAACATTTGCAGTCTCTCCCCCCATTTCGGGCTACTGTGGCCGAAAAACTAGGAAAAGCAGAAATGCAAATTTTCAGACATTGGTTCCACACGAAATGGGACAGACGGCTGCACCAGCTACTGTTGTGAGACCAGATAGGACCACTGCTGCCTCCACATAAAGAAGGCCATTAAGGAGAAGTTGTTTATTTCTGCTTCTGCAGAAATCATAAACACCAACCCTGAGCCTGACAGCGCAAGCTGTGCTGCAGTAAATTCTAGTACTTTGCTGGCCATTCTAAGCCGCCCAGTAAAAGTTACTGTAGCTAAATCCCATATACATTTCATGAAATAATCCTACTCAGAAGATGGTATCATATTCATGCACAGCAGGGTGTGCAAATGCCTATAAATCACGTGTAGGATCTGAAATTTCTATTTTAAAAAATCTGTGCAAATTTAACCATGACCCTTTGCCAGACAATAGGCCCTCATATGCTCGGCAGCTTAGCAGACACCCAGGAATTCTGTTTGGAAGTGATAGCTACTGTCTATGTAATATTTAGGACCTATTCATGAAGCATCTGGCAGGAAATAAAAGGGTTTTCTCCACGAACATATGCTAAAGGATGTGGTCCTGTGCTGACTCCTCCTCTTCTGATTTTTTGCAAATAGCACAACATAAGAGACGGTTGTTTCTGGCTGCCCTGCTGCCTGTCATGGCTGTCAGGCGAAATCCCATGAATTATTGCTCTTCCAGATGTAAGAGATTTTCAGGCTGCCTTAAACTGCCTGTGGTTTGTGGTACTGGAGAGGAGAGAAACGAGATTAAACTTCATCTCATCAGTGCAATCTGAAAAGATCACACAGAGGACTAATAATCAGGGCTTTTTCATTCCAGAGCCAGACTTGAGAGCTGTGTGTTTTTGTTTCAAGGTGATGTCACATTAAGCTTGTTGGAAGACAGTGATTAAGGTCAAACAATATTTGAGGAAGATCAAAAATAAAAAAAAAAGAAAGAAAAAGTGTACAACCCTCTTCTCTCGCTTCCTTCTTGCATTTGCTTAAAGGGGAAGGACTGATCATTTTCACTGATGGCAAAGAGTGGGAAGCGGATTTAGTTCTGTAATTCCAAGTTCTGTAATTCACAAGGTTAATGTGAGAAAAATTAGAAATGTTTCCATAAAATTAACAGCTCTACTCTTCATTGTAATTTAGAGGATGCATTCATCACCACCTAAAAAAAAAAATCAAGTGTCATTTTTTGTTACCTCTAAAGGTCAATCTTGAATTCTTGATTTTTTTTTTTGATTTTATGAACATGTCATAGATAGTCTGGAAATATTCATTAAAAAATCAGCAGGTGATAGTAATGCTTTCTGATGTGTAGAGTTGGGGTTTTGCTTTTTTCTTCCTTTTTTTTAAGGACATTTTAGTTTGGTTTTCCCCTCCAAAAAAAAAAAAAATGCTTTTACAAACCGCCCTCTCCAAGTGGTAAATATCAGCAGATTCAATAACCCTGGTTACCAACATTTAACTGAAGTTTCTATAACTGTTTCCAGAATGACTCAGAAAATAAATCACACCCTCTCCCATTAGGTACAGTTTGAGTCCTCAGGGAGAAAACTTATAACTCATTACATTTCCATTCCTTTTGATCAAATACCACATACAGCACCTGGATATTATAATTTTAAATAATAGTTATGACACAAACTAGGATAATGCTTAAAAACCTACGAATCTTAATATGGTTACTATTAGTTCTTATCATTTATGGCATGGAAAAATAGTGAGTGGTTTTGTGGCATTTTGCTGGAGTTCCATTAGCAAAATATTAATTATAGATCAAGAAAGCATGTTTTTAACAAACACCTGGAAATAATCGACAAATATATATGTCTTAGATCAGAACGTAATTGCCCCAATTCAACCTGTATAACTTTTTTTTTTTTTTTAAGATATAGCCTTTTTAAGTAATGGGGTAGACTACCAGATGTAAACCCACCCAGGCCAGCTTTTCTTTCCATTTCAGTTCAGGTACCTCACAAAGTTTCTCTAATGGGAGGGAATCCCAGTGAAACAGTGATGAAAACCACAGGTACCAGTGGCTTACATGAAAGCATTTATTGCTTTCCATGCATTGCATTATAGCAGAGTGGAAAAAAGCCCTCCGTTGAAAATGCATTAATTATTTGACACTGGTTTGCCTCAAAGTCATTTTTTACTATGGGATGCAAGTGAAAGATCACAGCTGAAAAAAAGATCATCAACTTGAGGTAGGCTCACAGAGTCTTTTCTTATGTTCTGTGTGAAGTTGTCTTGAACTGAAACCTATGCTCCTTAAGGATTAAGGGATTGAAAAGCAAAGACTGAAGCTGCTGTAATTTAAACCTCGAGATTCCCTAGCACAAAGGTGCAAAATGGACTGAGCCAAACTGACTCTTTCCCTGTTCAGTAAAGAAATAATTTTCCTTTAGAAAGTTTTACACTATTAACATTCCAAAGGTGTTATCATCTTTAAAGCAAATGGTCTTCTTTTGGCTTTTACTCTGCGTTGAGTACCTGCAGAAAACGAACAAGAGGACATGGTTTTAAATTACAATTTATGATCTCTCTAAACAGTCCTTTATGTAAGAGAAATCTGAAGAAATTTTAAAGAAAAAAAAACCCATAATGACCACGAGTGCCTTGTATTTTCTTAGTTAAACTGGTGTTTTATTCATTAAATATTTTTGCGAAGTTTGTGTTGTATATGTGCTTATGGTTTAGTTTCTAGAAAAATACTTATTTCCAGATCAATGAAATTTAAAAGTATCATTTTTTCTTCAGATAGCAAAGAAAAAAATCGTTTCTGAGAAATGGAAAGCTACTTAACTGCAAGCATCTGTTTTCTTACATGTGAGGTAAGTCAAAATGAAAGCTCAAAAATGGCTTTATCGGAGTTCCCATGGTGGCACAAGGGAAACGAATCCGACTAGTATCCATGAGGATGTGGGTTCGATCCCTGGCCTCGCTCACGGGGTGGGAGTTGCTGTGAGCTGTGCAGTAGGTCGCAGATGTGGCTGGATCCTGCGTTGCTGTGGCTGTGGCGTAGCCTAGCATCTGTAGCTCCAGTGTGATCCCTAGCCTGGGAATTTCCATATGTCATGAGTGTGGCCCTAAAAAGGCAAAAAAAAATAAAAAAAAGGAAAAAAGGCTTTATCTATTCAATGATTCACTCGTTCATTCATTAGTTAGGCACTTCAGATGCACAATGGCGCAGAAATAGACTTGCTTTCATGTCTACGTATTTGTGAGATAACCCTATATTAAATGAATAATTAAGTAGCTATTTAAATTACCACTGTTACACACGCTGGAAAGGGGGTGCACAGAGAAGGATCCTGGAAATACGGAATTCACAGGTGATGTGTGCAGATGCTTGCAGCTGTATTGCTCTGCCGGAAGAAACAGTGGTTTCCCCCAAGTAAAGTAACTGAAAGCTTTATCTCTATAGTTTCTAAAAACAAACAAAAACCTTTAAACAAAAGATTTGGAAAGGCTGAAATCTTTGTGTGCTGATGTCAGAATTCTGGGTTTCATATTTGGTTTCTCTGTTAGGGAGGAAAAATTGTGAGTGAAAGAAGATATTATTTCCAGAATAAGCCATTTCTAAATGGTTCTTACTGATTACATCCAATCTCCCTTTGAAAAGCCATATGGAGAAAATAGATCATCTTAAAATAGCAAGCCAAAAATTCTTAGTCACAAACCTGAATTTTAGTGTTTGATTTTTTTTCTCACATCAATACTCTAATCCAATGGTTCTCAGATATTCAGCCCACATTTCTAATCTACTCTTTGAGGACAACACGTCGCATCATTTTCTCACCTCCAGCTTGATAGTGGTTTGGACATCTCATGTCTTGATCTTTTCAGTCTTTTACCCTCTGAGTTTTACTTCTTTTCTTCATATTGTTATTACTATTTGGCTAATGTTTTTGCCATTCACATTTCCTGTCTTTGATAAACTATAAACGGATAATGATTTGTTTCATTTGATCCCTTTTGGCCAAAACCAATAGTATAAAATATAAAGATCACCTGTGTACAGAGATCAAAAGAGGTTGGCTTGCTTTTTATTCCAACAACTCAATTCCCTTTAAGTATTTTCAAGCTTTTGTTCCCCTCCAGCCACTTTTGCCACTGCTCTTGAATTTGAATTTTTCACCTTAATTGAGTTCACCTTCACTCAACTCTCAAATCAAGTTACTCAGGACTTACTGAGTGTTAGATTTACAGATTTAATACTCTATTTAGTTTTTCAAATGTGAGTGACGGCTGAAGAGAAAGTTGCAATGAGGTAGAATTTAGGGAGCAGTATCTGTCTCATGGGTTACTTTTCCTGGCTAAAAAAATCACAACCAATATGTTTACTGTATAATAGTTGCAAAAAATATAGGAAAACATTAAAAAGTTAGTGAAAATACCCTACAAGCCAACCAAAGAGATTAAATTAATGGTTTTTACCACTCTGTCCTTCCTTGTCACATGTCATATATCCTCAGGAAAAAAACACTGTTTCTTTTTTCTTTTGTTAATTTTAAGAGTTGATGTAGAACTGCATATTGCTAAGTACTTAGTAGTATGTAAATGAAAGCCTATTTAAATTAAATGACAATGGCCATTGTCTTCTAAGGGAGAAAAAGCGAGATGTTTAATCACTGTATTACCTTCCATCAGAGTAGTGTTTTCAGGTTTAACCTGATACCTTTCATTGTTGAAATTTTTAATTATTTGAATATTTGATAGGAATTGTTCAACCTCCCTTTCCCCAGTATTTCTGAAAAATTGAAACATTTAACAGCTTTTTTTTTCAACTTACAATGGCCTCCTGACATGCAATAGCACCTCTGATCATTACTCATTCATTCATCTTAAAGTAGATAGTGAGCGTCTTCTATGCCTTTGGAATTGTATACTTAGAAAAATCAAAGAAGCAAAAACATCGGTCCTGTCCTGCAGAAGCTTACATAGTCTTTTCATTATTCCCAAGGTTCATATTTGATAACGAATTTTATTTTAATATTAGGTAAGGAAAATTAAATCATAAAATGAAAACTTGTCACAACTTCATATCACATACTACAAAATAAAATTCAGGGATGTGTACATTGTTTAATATTGTAGCAACTCTTGTCCACACTTTCCTGTGTTTCTGTGAGCATTGACCCTACTAGCAGCTAATTGAACTGATGCTCCTAACTACTACATACAACCGCCGCCACCTAGTACATTCAGGTTATTTTTTTCTGTAAAGAAATAGAATGAAAATAATTTACAAATTGCATTTGAAGACATACCAAATCAAAGGCAAAATCATGAATCTTGAAAAGTATCCTAGTATCTCAAATTTGCATGTGACTGTGGGAGTAAAGGTTGGCTTTCACATGGGTCCATGGGTTTTGATCTGTAGATGCTACTTTGGCCAAGGCTTCCCATTTATAACCTTAAAATCCTATCTTGAAGTTTCAGACACCCACTCTAGGAGCAGAAGTAATTCCATGTCTATACTCCATGTGCCTCTTGAGGCCAGATCTGCCAGTAATGCTTAATTGGGTTGGAAGATAGTGGATAGTACCGGTTTATCATACAGGCAACTGTCACAAAACTTTTTCACTTATCTGAGGTTGGGCTGTGTCTGGGTTCAGAGATGAAAGGTCAGTTCTTTATCCACTAAGTCCCCTAGACATTCCAAAATCCCCAGTACATTACAAATTTGAACAGTTTAAGCTCTCTTAAATAAAGAATCTCTTCTCTGGGTAAAGTATACAGTGTATATAGATACAGTGGAGAAGAAACATGTGAAAGGTCACAGCCATGACCTTTTAACATCAATAGTTTTATTTATAGCCAGGCTCTTAGTCTATAGGGCTTAATATAAAAGCAAGAAGAAAGACAAAAGGTATCTGGCTAGCTTTATAACAGCTATCCAGTTATATAAAATTTCTCTTTTTAGTCTTGAGCTGAGACTAAAAATTATAAATAATTAACGTGACTGCTGTTTCAACGTAAAGAATAACACTGCTCAGTCATTTTTAATTGAACACATTCCATTTCTCTCTTTATAGATTTTAAAGGTATGGATTGACTTCTTCGTATGTGTGCTTCATTTTGAAAAGACAAAATAATGTTATTTACATATTTTTATTACTTCCTGCCTCCTGGTCACCCATCTGAAGTCTTGCTATATTTAAAATCACACATAGGGTTGTAGATTACAGCAGCTGAAACCATGTTTTGTGGAACTTTAGTAGTTTAGGAAATTTAGCAAACTGAGACATATGCATGTCCTTGCTGTTTTCCAAGTAATTCTCAAGGACTTGTAAGAAATGCCTGAAGGTGCATTGGTAAAATGTCAGAGGTCAGAAAATCCACAGTGGGAGCAAAGAATGAAACGAAGCTGGAGATGGCCACCAAGGGCTCTGTGTGACAAGCCAAAGAAGATGACTTAGACGAAGGGAAGCCTAGTAAGGTTTTATAGGGAAGAGAGCCCGATCTTAGTGCCCAACTCCATTCCAGGAGAATTCCAGGAAGGCACTTTGGGCTTTCATTATCTCCAGAGAAAACCACGACCCACTGCTTTCAACCCTCCGGGTTGGGGAGATAATCCAGAGCCTAAAAAACTGTTGTCTTCTTTTCTCAAGAGATCATTTGCTTCCCTGAGTATCGCTGGCTGACAGGGAGCCTTTTGCTGGCACGATGCCTTGTGTGTGGTTTCTCACAACCTGTTCATTTAATTCATGCTGCAGTGTAAGGGGAACTAACAGGTACCCTTTTATTTTTAACTGGAATTTCGTGGGATCACGTCTTTACCCCCAAAGTGACTAAATTGGCCAGAATTTCTAGTACTATGACTCTGTAGAGAATTATCACAGATGCTTTTCCATACTCGGTTGTAAGTGGAATGTAATACTTGGGACTTTTGTCTTCTGGTTCCATGTTCTAGCTCCGAATTCCCTACCAACCTTCCCTTGTGATACAGAAATCTCTCTGCGATGCTTTAGAGACAGAACCACCAAGGCTGCATTATTTTCCAGTTAAAGGGACATCTGCTTATTGGTTACAAATTTAAAAAGAAAAAAAAAAAAACCTTTGGTAAACAGTATTGGGGATCTCATAGTGGGTAAAAGCCCAAAGTATGAGATTTAATAAGATACTGAATATCTTACAGCAGGTGGAAGCCTGGATTCTGGAGGCAGACAGACCTAGATTTAAATCTCTGGTCAAAAACCCTCATGATTTATAACTTTGGCCAATGCTGACCTTCTCTAATCTTCCTTTCCTTAACATGAGAATAACATGTAATGTGAGGTGTGAATATTGTGAGGCTATTATGGGTTCATTTATGTAAATTACAGGGCTGGTTTAGAGTAATCATTCCCTTCATCTAATTATTATTGCTATTATTTGGTCCTTTTAGGGCTGCACCCGCGGCATATGGAGGTTCCCAGGCAAGGGGTCAAATAGAAGCTACATCTGCCGGCCTTCGCCACAGCCACAGCCACGTGGGATTCAAGCCATATCTGTGACCTACACCACAGCTCATGGCAATGCCAGATCCTTAACCCAGTGAGTGAGACCAGGGATTGAACCCACATCCTCGTGAATACTGGTTGGGTTTGTTACTGCTGAGCCACGACAGGAACTCCATTTCATGTTAACTTTTGAATCATTGAATTAAATGTCATTTGGACAGTGGAAGAATAAGAAAACCGAGGTTACTGACAATATTTAGGCAATTCAATGTAGCAAGCTGTATAGTTGACTGACTGGTCTCCTTTTTGTTGTCATTTTATATGTCTTTTAATATTTATCTGTAAATAGAAAAATCTACAAATTATGTAGAAAGAACAGCAATGATAATATATTATCAGTGAAACTCATTTCCTTCAAATGTAACCTCCTTGTGGTCTTCAGAAAGTGACTACTTTAACCTCCCTAAGGAATGAAAGAAAAAAAAAAAGAAAACTTGCCCACATACTCTACTATGGAAGAACTTTGTCAGGTTTTATTAATCACTCTGATGTCATAACAGAATCAGAAACGGTGTTATCAAACCTTCTCTCTCAGATCCTATCATAGGAGATCTAAACCAGCCCTAGAGAATTTCTCTTCTCTTTCTGTCCTATTATGAATCGTGCCAAGCATGAAAACTGACCTGGGTACGGATTGGTACTTCAGTGTCACTAAGACCAAAACTCCATTATTCCAAAGAATCATTTCTGGCTCCAGTTGTCCTTGAATTTTCCTTGCTCCCGTTGCTTTCCATTTTTATTAGTCAATCTAATTATTAAATGTCTGTCATGTCCCAAATCCTGCATGAAGCCCTTCAGATAAAGGTGAACAGAGTCTTCCTGCCCTGGATGAGTTTAGAGCCAAAATAAGGAAGAAAATCAATAAATGCACCACCTTCAGTGAACTCTTATCTCTATGCATGGTAGAGAATCTGATGTACTCTAATGTTTAAAATTTTAGATTTTATGTTGTTTTTATGTTCACTCTTAGTGACTAGAAGCGAGCCCAGGGAAAACCTCTCGGTGCTGTTGATGTTCTGTTTCTTGGTCTGGGAGTAGATTTCACAGCTGTGTTGTTTTCAAAAGAATTATTGAGCTGCACTTTTCTCATATATATATATATATATATATATATATATATATATATTATACTTCCATTAAAAATGTTTAAATGAAATATAAATTTCCTTTTCCTTTTCCTAAAAGAGCTATTTTACATAGACTAGGTACATGTATTCCATAGACTCAACAAATAATTTTAAAAATAATTATAATTTAAATTTCTAGAAAATTAAAAACTAAAAAGTCTTAACTCCTTTTCATAACCGTGAAAACAATCCCTAAATAAATCTCTATGCTGAATCTTTAGTTATGCTTCTATTGTAATAAGATCGTTCTATTCAAAGCCTCTAAGACTATTCCCACATATTCAAGAGATATTATATTCTCATAGTCATCCTAAAGAGTACTTCCCACCAGAAAAGTCAGCACACCAGTTGCTCTGAAATTCCCATTTGGATCTCTTATTTTTTTTCACCTACCAACAGCTTACTTAATGATGTCTTGAGCAAACAAGCAATTGCATTCACTCTATCCTCCTGGTATTACACTGTATTAACATCCTTCTTTTTTTTTTTCATGAAAATGTCATTTGTGGGTATGATTTACTTTTTAAAAAATACTCATTTCTACTGCTGAATATAAAATGCATCCAACTTAGAGGAAAAAAATATAGCACCAAGCCAAGCAGACCCTTAAAACTGTTTTACAATTAACTCCATTGATATCGTATAATTTCCCCCAATAAATTTATTTCCAAACAACACATAGCAAGTAGTGCTAAATTTACTCATCTCTGTAGAGTTTAATCCTGTTGAATACATACTCCCTTGAATTTTTCTTTGATTTCACACCACAAGATTCATCTTCCTTACTTCTCCTGAGCTCACACCCTGGGTTCCTCTTTCTCTACCCCTGATGACAAGATGCTATAACATGTATTAATCTCTGATAAGTACTTGTTCATCTCTAAGATTCTACTCCAGAAGTCACTCCGGTCTCCCTCTCTATTAAAACAGTTATCCTCTTGTTTTTAATAGCATGACCCTTAGCTCTAGCTTCCAAATGCAAGTAACAAATCTTAATTTGACAGTGTCCATCCATTTCCAACTCAACCATGTGCTCTTGAAATCTGCTTCTCCCTTCCTCCACCTCACCTCACCCTGCCCCAACCAACCCTCTGGGTTTTCTGTATTGGTTAATGGCAGTCCCTCTCCCGACTGACTTTCTAACATTCTCACTATGCCTTTGCTGCATGATTCCACTGTTAGCTAGTATATTATTCATGGTGCCCTCTAACCCTGTATCCTCACAGTCAAAGTATATATTGTGATGAGCTAAGTGCTATTTTTATTCACTTATTCATTCATTAATTCATTCACCTTTTCATTCACCAATATTTGTTGAGTAACTGCCCCTACTAGGTCTCAGATACTTAGAGATAAACAGGACACAGGTAGTCAAGCCATGGAAGCAACCTAAATGTCCAGGGATGGACCTAGAGATTATCATACTGAATGAAGTAATTCAGACAGAGAAAGACAAATATCATATGATTTCACTTAGATGTGGAATCTAATAAAAATGACACAATAGAACTTATTTATAAAACAGAAGCAAACACACAAATTTCAAGACCAGTCTTACGGTTACCATGGGAGAAACCACTGCAGGGAGGAAAGAGTTGGGAGGTTGGGACTAACACGTCCACACCACTGCATAAAACAGATGGATAACAAGAACCTACTGTATAGCACAGGAAAATCTACTTAACAGTTTGCAATAACCTATATGGGGGAAACATGGATACATTTATATCTATGACATTCACTTTGCTGTACACTTGAAACATTGTAAATCAACTATACTCCAGTAAAAAAATTAATTTAAAAATAAATTTGAGTTTCTGTGGCTCAGCAAAAACAAATCCAGCTAGTATCCATGAGGATACAGGTTTGATCCCTGGCCTCACTCAGTGGGTCAGGGATCTGGCATTGTTGTGAGCTGTGGTGTAGGGTGCAGACTCAGCTCGGATCCTGTGTTGCTGTGGCTGTGGCGAAGGCCGGCAGTTGTAGTTCTGATTTGACCCCTAGCCTAGGAACTTCCATATGCCACAGGTGTAGCCCTAAAAATAATAATAATAATAATAATAAACAATAATAATAATTAATTACAGATAATTAAAAAAACAAGTCACAGATCTATCTATGAAGAAAACACTGTCTCAAGGAGGAACGCATACAAGAATGGCTTTCTCACACACGTGTTCTGCAGTGGGGAGTTTAAATGCCTTTGTATATCATATAAATGTTCTTCATAATCTGGCCTCAACAAACCTCTCCTGCTTCATTTACTGCGGTCCCCTGGTGTGTGTCCTTCTCGCCAGGCACCCAGAACTCCAATGCAGCTCTCCAATGAGCCTTGCCCTATGCCGCTGTGCCTTTATTCCCTCAGCCTGAAATGTCCTTCTCAACCTTGTCAGTCCAGCAGACTGATTCTGGAACTATTTTCTGGCCTCCTCCGACAGTTGGCATCTGTCCTCTGTACTCAATAACATCCTGTGCAAATTTAACATTTATCACACTACTTACTAATTATTGATTTTCACTTCTGCCTTTCCTGCTAGATAGTGAGGTGCATGAGAGCAGTGATTGAATCTCCTGTGCCCTTCGGGTTGAATGAGCAATAATCATATACTTGGGAATAAGAAAATGATTAAGAGCACAGCCCAGGGAGTCAGACAGACATGGATATGAATCCCAGCTCCACTATACGATACGTATATAGTCTTGAGAATTTAGTTGTCTTCTCTGAGCCTCAGTTTCCGTGTCTGTTAAAAGGAATAACAGTATTTATTTTAAACGAATCTGTGAGGGCTCAACAAGGTAATGAAAAGAAAGTGGTAAGTACAGTGTTTCAGCCACAGGAAGTACTCAATAATTTTTAACTCTTATTATCATGTCTGAGTGAAAGTGGTGGTGGCATTATAGTTCCCTTCATATTTCACAATTACGATCAGGTGATAATAAACAAAGGTTGGGAGGGGAAAGGAAATAACTTTTTTTTCATTTTTTAAAGTTTTGTTGAAGTATAGTTGGTTTACAAGGTTGTGATCATTTCTGCTGTATAGCAAAGAGATTCAGTTATACATGTACACGCCTCCATTCAATTTTCAGATTCTTTCCCACGTAGATGATCACAGAGTACTGGATAGAGTTTTCGGTATTCTTCAGCAGGTCCCCATCAGCCAGTCATTCCATATACCTCAGCGTGCACATGCCAGTCCCAATCCCCAGTCCATCCCTCCCACCCTCCGACCTGTCCCCTTTGGTAACCATACGTTTTTCAAGGTCCGTGAGTCTGTTTCTGTTCGGCAAAGAAATTCATTTGTATGTTTTTTTTAGTTTCCACATATAAGTGATATCATATGATGTTTGTCTTTCACTGTCTAACTTCACTTAGTATGATAATTTCTACCTCTTGAGAATTCACTCTGGGAGTTCCCGTAGTGGCTCAGCGGTTAACAAACTCGACTCTTATCCATGAGGATGCAGGTTCGATCCCTGGCCTTGCTCAGTGGGTTAAGTATCCGACGTTGCCGTGAGCTGTGGTGCAGGTCGCAGATGCATCTCGGATACCTCATTGCCATGGCTGTTGCAGAAGCTGGCAGCTGTAGCTCTGATTCAACCCTAAGCCTGGGAAATTCCATATGCCGTGCATGCAGACCTTTAAAAAAAAAGAGAGAGAGACAAAAAAAAAGGAATTTACTCTGTATTCATCATACTTTAGGTATGTTATCTCTGACGCTCTCAGCCACTTGAGTGTAAAAAAGATTGTTACTGTCAATTTACAAATTAGAAAACTGGGTCTGAAAGAGTGTGACTTGTTCAAAGGCATGGCGCTCCAGTTTTAAGACACATTTTATTAGCCATCTCTGGCTGCCATAACAAAATGCCATGGACTAAGAGGTTTAAACAACAATGACAAAATGATTTATCACAGTTCCACAGGCCAGGAAATCCAAGATCAAGGTGCTGAAAGCTTTGGTTCCTAGGTAGGGCCCTCTTCTTGCCTTACAGTTGGCCATCTTCATGTTGTGTCCTCATAGGATAACAAGAGAAAAAGAGATAGCTCTCTCCCTCTTCTTATAAAGCCACCAATACTAGAGCTCCATTCTTATGGTTTCATTTAAACTTGATTACTTCCGAAAAGCCCTATTTCCAAAGGCAGTCACACCGGAAATAAGGTTTCAACCAATGAACTCTGAGGAGGACCCAGTTCAACACACAACACTCACCTTATTTGCCCTGAATCTCACTGCCATCAACACAAGAAAAATCCACAGTGTCCACTCCTACCATCCTTAAAGGCAGAAGCCCTGGATCCAGTTTTCCCAAAAGCTTGGAGCTTGCTAGCCATTCTCCCTTTAGTCCATACCCTATTACTAGAGTTTCATGATCATCCATAACGTAAAACAACAGTTGGTGAAGCCAGCAGTAGGTCTATGTCATACACCACCCATCCATGAGGAGCACGCCTAAGGGGACAAACACTTTAAGGCAGAAGACATTCTAAACCAGGAGTTTGAAAATATCCAGCTCTTCAACATAGTATCTGGGGGTAGGAGTATGGGTTTTGAGAAAAGGGACAGCAGAAAGTAGAACAACAGGCTGGACTACTTCTGAGGAAGATGTGTAAGAAAGAGTATCGAATTACCCTGAAATTTGGAGGTCTGGTGCTGACTGTGTTTAGAAGAGACTTGGAGGGAGTTGAGTCAGAAGGAGCCCACTGAATGTGCTAAGAATTACAAATTCTGTGGCCGTGATGGAAGAAGCAAGTGATACCTACACGAGCTGGACCCCTGCCTTCCTCCCAACACCTCACTGCTACCCCAACTCAGAGCCTTGGAGTACAACTCCAGTGACAAGACCTCTAAGCCACATTTACACTAGAATATAGAGTGACTAATATTGGATCACCCTTTAATATTGAAGGGAAGAGGAATTTTCAGGATGGTCTAGGTGAGTAACCCTAAGGGAAGGGTAAAAGAAGGGAAGAAAATTTCTCCAGTCATCAGGAAGCCCCCCACTGAATGGGGGTACTGGCAGATCCAAGAGAACCCCAAATATGGATTGAAAATGGTAATTGATTACTTTTTTCAAAGACTAAGTATACAGTTGCCTCATTAATTTCTTCTCTTACAGTACAGCAAGTGGCAGGACCTGAAGCCCAACAGCTTGATTCCCGCAACAAGGATTTTCAATCATCCATGTGTTTTGAGAGAATAAAGAAAGAGTTAAGAATGGAAGCATAATTCTCACAAATCATGGAATGAGCATATAATTTACACAATATTCATGCGATGGGACATCATGTATCAGTGAGAATGGACAAACTAAAACTACATTGTGACAATATGGATTTTTTTGAGATCTCACAAACATAATATTAGCCTCAGAAACCTAATATTTATGGTCCCTCAAATATAACATTGAGTGAAAAAAATGAGTATATGTTGTATGGTTCCATTTATATAAATTTCAAAATCAGAGAAGTTGGATCTAAGGGGTTCAAAGTCAGGAGGTTGGGCACTCTTGGGGAAGGACAGAGACTTGATAAAGGATGGTGTTTGCAGTGCTGGTTAAGAATCTGCTTCTTGATCTTCCTTCTGGTCACGTGGGTATTTTTGCTTAAGGGCAATCCATTAAGCTATACACTTACAATTTATGCACCATTATATTTGCTATATTTTACTAAAAAGTTCTAAAATTTAAAAATGCCTCTCAGGGTATATACCAAAAAGAACTGGAAGCAGAGATTCAAATAGAAATTAGTACACATGTGTTTATAGAAGCATTATTCACAGTAACCAGAAGATGGAAACAACCTTGATATTCATGGAAAGAGGAATGGATAAAATATGGCATACCTTTGCAATGGAATATTATTCAGCCTTCAAAAAGAATGACATCATAATACATGCCACACCAGGGAAGAACTTTGAACATGCTAAGTGAAGTAAGTCAGATGCAAAAGGACAAATATATGTTTCCATTTTTATGATGTCTTAGTCAATTCGGATTTGTTATACTGTGGTGTTATACCATAAACAATAAACATTAATTTCTCACAGTTCTGGAGGCTAGGAAGTCCAATATCAAGTACTGGAAGACTAAGTGTCAGTTGTCTATAGATGGTCATCTTACTGGGTCTACCCATGGCAGGAGGGACAAGAGAAGTGTCTGGAGTCTGTTTTATATGGCATTGGTCCAATATGTGAGGGTTCTGTCTTCATAACCCAGTCACCTACCAAAGGCCCACTTCCTAATTCTTAACACCATCACATGAGGGAAGAGGATTTCAACATATGAATTAGGGGTGGGGAGGGGGCACAGATGTTAAGTCTGTGGCATATGAGGTACCTACAGTGGCCAAATTCACAGAACAGGAAGTAGAATAGTGTTGACCAGGGGCTGATAGGAGGAATGGGAATTATGCTTAACAGGTATGGGGTTTCAGTTAGAGATGATAAAAAAGTTCTGGAGGCCCATAGTGATAATGGTTGTACAACAATGTAAACATAATTAATGCCACCGAGTTGTACGCATAAAAATGGTTAAACTGATAAATGTTTTAAATAGTAATTTCACATTATATGTATTCTACCAAATTTTTAAAAAATCAAAATACAAAATAAGAGTAGAAGCACATGGGGTGTTCCCAAGGTGCAGCAGTTACAAACCTGACTAGTATATCGACCCCTGGCCTTGCTCAGTGAGTTAAGGATTCCGGCATTCCCATGAGATGTGGCATGGGTCGCAGATGTGGCTCAGATCTGACGTCGCTATGGCTGTGGTGTAGGCTGCCAGGAACAGCTCCATTCCCTATACGACCCGTAGCCTGGGAACTTCGATATGCCACAAGTGAGTCCCTAAAAAGCAAAAACAAAAACAAAGGAATAGAAGCACGTGGCCTTTTCTTTCAATGGGATCTTCCCCCCCAGTCCACAGGATCCTCCAGATAAATCCCTCATATCTCCTCCAAGTTGCTTCTTTTCAAGGCCACCAGTTTCTAGCCCTGGGGATCCATCTCTGGGATTTCCTGCTGTCTTTGACCAACTTCTTTACCTCGAGTCCACGTACTCAACTTTCCCTGGGCTGGTTCTATTTCACCTATAGGAGTGGAAGAGAGTATCTTTAGAAGAACCTATTGGCTTAATGACCAGGCAATTTGAGTTAGTGACCACCATACTGGAACTTCTTCCAAACACTACATCATGCCCTGACCAGTATTCTGAAAATACCTTCTGGAATGAAAATCTTGATAAGGTAGAGGGAATTCATTGCTCCTCTGAGAAGAATACAATCTACTGAGCACAAACATCAACAGTTATTTATGCCTCATCTATAGTAAGCAGACCTAAGCCTCAAACAAAATGGTCCAGGTTCACAAAAGAATAATCTGGAAACAATTGTTAAAACACCTCGTCATTTTATTGTCAAAGAACACCCAAACATCTATTCAACTGAGATAACTCTTCATTTGTGTCAGTCTACCTAATATCAAAAAGTTTGAATTTTTCTTTGAGTTTATTAATATTTTCACTGAATTTCCAGATATTTTGTTTTCACAGTTTGGTGTCACTATATATCTTTATTTTCTCCTTACACTATGATTCCTATGTAGAGTTTATTGTGGTGAGATAGCTGTAAGGCAGGACAGATATTAAAACTATATAGGGTCTCATAAGATGTGAAGCTGAATATCTTTTTTTTAGATCAGATAACCTTTTTATAGCTTTGGGGAAAAACATAGGTAGCACTCGTGTGTGTGTGTGTGTGTGTGTGTGTGTGTGTGTGTTTGAATATTGACAAGGAATTTTTCTACATTGAGAATAAGCAAAACTGTATGCCAACCATTGCAAGAAAGCTCTAGAAGTTTTTTTTTTTTTCATTTAATATAGAGGTTCACAAGGGATCTTCATGTTTATACATATCAGCCCAACTCATATATTACCTCAGAGGAGTTAGTATAGCATACAGGTGAAGAAGAGAGTGTTTTACTCTTCACTCTGATGATTTCCTAGACTTCCTCAGCTTTCTCATCCATATTGCAGAGATAAAACTCACACCTTCTTTCCAGAATGTTGAGTGAGAAAGAACATAGCACATGGGCAGACTCAATTAATATTAGTGCTCATGCAAAGAACCAGGAAATTAGGCATTTTTCATTGTGAAATATCTCCCAATATGCAAATATCTAAATATGCACTGACATTTGAACTCAGTTGTTGTTTTAAGAAGCAACATTTCACAGGCAGAGTGTGACCTGTTTAAGGAAGGGTGAGGAAGACAGATTTGTTGGAGCAGAACAAAGAGGGAAGGTTAGAGCTGACAATTTTATTTTGTTCCTAGTTTAGGCACCAGAATGAGGTATTTGAAAGGCATGAATCTGATAGCGTTTTGTTCACACCACCACAATATCCTACAATTTTTTTCCTTTTGAAATGATGACATTTTTTGATTTAATTTTCATACCATGATTATTCACTTGACTTAGCCCATGGTCTACCATGTGTATATCTCTTTTCTCCTTTGTTGCTGCTGATAACTGCTCAACTACCTTCAGCTGGAGCTCTAAAAAAAAAAAAAAAAGTTTTAGTGCTTAATTTTATCTTCTTATAGTCCAACTGGATGGCAGGAACTTGCTTGAGGTTAAGAGACAGTCTCTAAGTTCCAGGTTCCTGAGTGTCCTTGGTTTAGGACCTGTAACAATCCCTGACCTGCAGTGAAGCAACTCCTTTTTGGGGGAATGTCTCTGGTTACTTGGCTCTTTACCTCTCTTATTTCCTAGAACAAAGAAGTTTGGGATTCCCAGGCAGACACGTGTCCTTCTGTCCAGCACTCAAATTACATATCTGTTTTTCCACTGCCCAAGAAGAAATTGCTCTAAAGCAAATCAAGACTAGCTTGTCAGAGTCCCGTTTGGTTGTGTTTTTAGCAGTCTCTGGACTCACAAGCAACGCATAGATACCTCAGTACATTTCTGTGTCCCAAAACACATTAATTTCTTTTTTGCATAGAAGAACTAGATCTTTGTCTGAGCTATTCCCCTGCCAGAGGTCTTCAAACGTTCCAAAAAAAAAAAAAAATGTATTCATGTATCCAAACATGTGTCCAACATGTTATATTCTATTTTTTCCATACTGGACTTTTATTTTTCAAGTAATTTAAGTAATAAAAATTTCTTGGTTTTTTTTTTTTTTTTTTTTTGCTGTTGTCATTTTAGGGCCGCACCTGCGGCACATGGAGGTTCCCAGGCTAGGGGTCTAATCGGAGCTACAGCTTCCCACCTACGCCACAGCCACAGCAATGCCAGATCTGAGCCATGTCTGCGACCTATACCACAGCTCAAAGCAACACCAGATCCTTAACCCACTGAGTGAGGCCAGGTATCAAACCTGCAACCTCCTGGTTCCTAGTCAGATTAATTTCCACTGCGCCATGATGGGAACTCCAACAAAGAATTCATTTTAAGTAAATATCCAAACTTCCCTTTCTCTATCTCCATCTCCTGAATGAGAATAGGATCTTAGAGAGTTTAGGCAGTTCCCTTGACTTAGTCATAACCCTAATAACCATAAACTGAATTTTTCTAAAGTTCTTCTGTTCGGTCTATTTTGCTCCTTGATTTAATCTTTTTTCCAATTCATAAAAGTAGCCAAACCGTATAACTATTTCATATATTACCGTTATATATAAAGTTAAATTGGAGGTATTTTCCACACCTCCAGTCTCACAATTCTGAAGTAACTCTTTGTTAAATTATTTGGGGAGTTCCCTGCTGGCTCAGGAGATTAAAGGTTTGGCATTGCCACTGCTGTGGGTCAAATCACAGCCGCAGCACAGGTTTGATCCCTAGCCTGGAAACTCTGCATGCCAAAGGTGAGGCCAAATAAATAAATAAATAAAATAATTTGGTATTATTCTAGCTCTTTCCCCATGCATTATCAATGAGAATATTCAAATTGGATTCATTAACAATTTGCTTACCTTTTCTATTTTCCCTGTTTTCATCCTATATCTCCTTCCCACACCAGGCCTCCAATTCAGCTGGTTATGCTTATTTTATATTCTTTTTCATCATGATTTTTTTTTTGGCAATGATAACAGCAAAAATGGCTCCAAGAGAGTGTCCATGAGGTTTTTGTATTAATTGTAACTCATAGGAGAGGTTATCCAGATACCTTTAAAAAACTAGAATAAAATGAACCATTTTTGAAGTCCATTGCAGGAGAGAATGCAATGTCACTCCAAACGGAAGGATGGATGTCTGGGGAATATGTGAAAATGAAGAGTGGGCGTCTCCTCCTCGCCAGGCTCTCCTCTTTAACTTCCTGGGCTAATTGCATGAGTTTCTCTAAGAAAACAGGGCCTTAAACAAGGCTCCATACTTCTCCAAGGATTTCTCCACCTTACTTGTGCAAGGGATGCAGAAAGCCACCAGACTTCAAATGTTTATTCTTGGCTTGGAAAATAAGTGATCAGCGGCGCTGTCAATGATGAACGGAAGATCAGATTTTCCTTCCTCATGTTAGAGGGTGACCAAAAAAGTGGAGCAGGACCTAATCAATGAAGCTGGAACTGAATTGTTCATAAAATAAATAAGAAAGGGTCTAGAATCTGCTTTAAATAGATACAAAGACTATAAATAACTGGATGCTTCTAATATACCTGAGGTGTCCGCTAGGATATTCTCTAAATATTGAAGTAGAGTTGGGGAAGGCATAGTTTATTTTATTAAGGTGATTTTTTTAATAACAGAAATGGAATCGTACTATGCCTTATTTTTCCATACATTGGTTTTTGTTGTTGTTTTTCTTTTGAGCCACACCCTTGGCAGGCAGAAGTTTCCAGGCCAGGGATCAAACCTGTGCCACAGCAGTGACAATGCTGGAGCCTTCATCCATGATGCCACCTGGGAACTCCCTATATGGATTTTCCAAACTGTCATTGTAGAGATCTTTCTGTAGCAGTATATTCTGTTTCATAGTTATATAGTATTTCATGATGAACATACAATTATTTATTTATACATTTCCTTATTGATCAATGTCGTCTGTAATATCTGCTATTGTAATTGTGTTTGCATTGTGTATTTGTACCTGTAGGATTTCTACAAGCTATGTATTGCACCGATGGATTGAATATTTTAAATTGTGTTAGTTTTGAGTCTCTCCTAATGGTTTATATTATTACACATTTCTCCATGCTCTTATTAACATCCTATATTATCAGAATTTTAACATTGTAAATTTAATGTACAGAAAGTCAGCTTACTATTGTTTTTACATGTATCTAATTGCCACTAAGAAGTTTAAGGGTCTTTCCATGATTTCTTAGCCTTTATTATTTCTCTGCAGTGAATTGCTTCTTTCTATTCTTTCCCACATATATATTTTGTTAATCTGTACATGGGAGTTATTTCTGTATAAGAGATAGTAACAGTTTATCAAATATATGTAGAATATATTTTTCCAACTTATATATTTATAATAACTTTATGTATTTCATTATTTTATATTCATATACATATAAATAAATTAAATATAGAGTAAATATTTAAACATCAAAAATGAATATATAAATACTCATATATCTAAGATAAGATTTTTAAATTTCTTTTTTAGATTTTGTTTATAGGGTTTTACATAGTAGACAATTTTCAGTTTTGATAATTTGTCAATACTTTTTCTCTTCTGCTTTTCTGACTACACTCAAACAGTTCTCATCCCCTTCTTTTTACGGGCTGCACTTTTGGCATGTGGAAGTTCCCGGCTAGGGGTTTAATCAAAGCTGCAGCTGCTGGCCTGCGGCACAGCCATAGCAACAGGGGATCCGAGCAGCGTCTGCGACCTACACCACAGCTTATGGCGATGCTGGATCCTTAATCCACTGAGCGAGGCCAGGGATAAACCTGGCCTCATGGATACTAGTTGGGTTCATAACTTGCTGAGCCACAACAGAAACTCCTCATCCCCTGTTTTTTAAATTACTTTCATAATTTTATTTCTTATGAACTTTTTTTTTTTTTGCCTTTTGTTGTTTAGGGTCGCACCGGGGGCATGTGGAGCTTCCCAGGCTAGGGGTCTAATCGGAGCTGTAGCCGCCGGCCTACGCCACAGCCACAGCAACGCGGGATCGGAGCCGCCTCTGTGACCTACACCACAGCTCAGGGCAACGCCGGATCCTTAACCCACAGAGCAAGGCCAGGAATCGAACCCGCAACCTCATGGTTCCTAGCCGGATTCGTTTCGTCTGAGCCGCAAACGGAACTCCATTTCTTATGAACTTTTTAAAGGTATTATGTAATATAATACCCTAATTCTATTTGTTTCCAAATGCATAGTTAATTATCACTATAATATTTTTGCAAAGTTTTTCCCTTCCACTGATTCGAAGTACCACTTTTATTAGACACTGCCTTTTCATCTAGAAGTGCAATGTCTCTGGGCCTCTTTTGCCTGCACTTGACCACACATAATTTAATTACCGTTACTTAGAATGCATTTCAATGTTTGACAAAGCAAATCTCTTTTCATTATTATTATACTGCAAAATTTCCTTGACTCTTGTTCAAGATAAACTGAGAGTCAACTCATTAGTTAGGATTTATAGACCAATACTCAGAAAAATTAGCATCTCTGCACTATTATGTTTTGCTTTTCAAGAACAGGGTATGACTGTTCATTTATTAAGGTCTTCCCTTTTATCTTTCAGTAATGACAGTTTTAACAGACATAGGTTTAATGAATTGACATTTATTTTCTATTTTTCATTACTTTAATTACATTTTCTTATTGGTTATTCCTGGATTATAGGAAAGCTACTGATTTGGTGTGTGTTTAACTGAAGTTACAAATGCATATTTCTATACAGCCCAGGCTTTATTCTCCTGAGGTAAACCCCACTTCTGGATCCAGGTGAAGAAATAATTATGCACTGTAAACAGTGATCAAGTTATGTCAAATGGTGCTGCGAGAACAGAGAAAAAGAACTGAGGGGTGCTATTGAACTTGGCACGACAGAAGTCTTTGGTAATCTTGTCAAGAGTGGGTTCCAAAGAGCAGCGGAGAAAATAAAAATCTGACTAGAGAGTACAGGGAGAGAATGGGAGGTGAATGACTGAATAAGTGGAGACAACGCTTGATAGATTTTGCTTTAAAGGGTGAGAAATAAAACTGGAGGGGACCGGGAGATCTGGAATGGGTTTCTTTTTCTTAGCTGAGTGCCATTAGAGCATGTTGTGTCTCATTACAGCAGTGAGAAACTGGCGGGGTAGGAGAGAGACAGAGGATTCTGGCTTGAGAAGCAGGAAGGTGGGGGGGCGGGCTTGTGGGCAGTTAAATTAAAAACAAATTAAAAAAAAAAACTTGTAATTTGAAGAAAGAAGATTTTATCCATTTAGCCAGAATACAGGATACATAGGCAGACAGGTTGATAGATTTGGCAAAGGCAAAATAAAGTCGTTCTCCTAATTGCTTCTAGTTTCTTTTATTGTACAGGCTTGATTTTTCGTATTTAGGATTTTAAGTCATCTGGAATTGTATTATGGTTCAAGTTAGGGATCACATATTACACCTGTCCAGGTAAATACTCACTTGTTTCCACACAGTGTTTTCTCGATACTTAGCAATTCCACTTTTGTCCTAGAGGAAGTCCCCTCATCTTCAAAAGCTTATTTTTAAGTTCCCTATTCTATTCTTCTAGTCTACTTCTAGCAATTGTACTGCTTTAATTCGTACAGCTCTATTGTGAGTCTTTATAACTGGTGAAACAAAACTTCGCTTACAATTTTTCTACCAGAGTCTCTTATTTTTAGTCATCTAAATATTATTTGTATCCATATGTATATTTTCCCTTCTTATTTTTAGTATTGTTTAATAGACTCTTTTTTACCTTAATCCTGCCAGAGGATTTTTCCACTGTTTAGTTTTGCTTCTGGTTTGACTTTTTTTTTGCCTAGTCAGTTAAACAGTTTTCAATTTTATTTAAGGTCTATTTGTGTTTGTTTTTCTCTGCTTTTTCTGCTTTCATTAATTCTTACCTCAAAAATTCTTTTAGAAATGCTTTCCTTCCTTCAAAGGGGAAATCTTTAAATGACTGAAAATCGAATTATAAATAACATAAAACCAAATTATAATCATTAACATGATTTCCTTTTTACAATTTATATGTGTATCCAACCCTCACATTTTACTCTTTAAATATCATATGATTTTGTCAATTATACCTCAATAAAATAATAATCATAGAATAAAATGAAGGCAAAAAAGTAAATATAGTTCCAAAATATTAATAAAGAAGATGCCTAACGTCAAGAGCAATTTTTTTTCAATTCTTCTAGTAGGTAAGTTTTCTTTATTACACTGAGTCATATTAGTCAAGAAGTCTGCCATGAGGCTATATGCAGATGGTTTTCTATTGTGTGATTTGAAAAGTAGCAACAATGATTCTTCTCCAAAAATACCTTTTTTGATATCTACATTTGGCATTGCTCCTTATTCCTATGCAGTTTCACATCTCACTTTGAGGTTCTTGGTAACTGGCTAGCAATCGTAGTTGCTTTTCTCAGCAATGGTTCTCAAACTTCAATATATCACAACAACTAATTGAGGAAGCAGGATTAAAATGCAGACTCAGAAGATCTAATACAGTGCCCAAGAATCTGAAATGGATATAAACATTCCAGTGGATTATGAGAGCAGTTATCGTAGGACCTCATTCTGAAAAATACTGCTGTACTCATTAACTTGGAAATGACCCGGGAACTCTCTCCTGGATAGCACTTCAGCACCTGACTTTCTATGAGTTGATAGTGTAAGACAAAGGACAGAAAAATCTCAGAGAAAGAACACATTAGTGTGATGACACTGAACAGGCAGCAGTTTTGATGAAACCAGACCAAGGAGAGATACAAGTTATCTGAGTCTCAGACAAGCACTGCCCGACAGGATGCTCTGGAATGAAAGGGATGTTTTATTTGTATGCTCTCCAATTCAGTAGCTTCTAGTCACGTGGCTTTTGAGCCCTTAAAATGTGGCTAGTTGCACTAAGTGAATTTTAAATTTTATATAATTTTAATTCATTTTAATTTTAACATACATAAGCCACATGTGATAGTGGCTCTCATACCCAAACACACTGGGCTGCAGCTTAGCCTAAAGATGGAATCGGGATTTCCAGTTTTCCAAGGGCCAGCTTTATTATTTAAGATCACAATATCAAATCTTGATATCAGGCTACAAGGGAGAGTTGTAAAATTGGCAAAATGTATTTTACTAATAGTTCCTCTATCATTCTGCCAGTCAAATAAATTGCCTTCAATACAGAAACCACTGAAGTGTATTTTCAAGAAATCTTAGTGACAGTTTGGCAAATGATAGGCAGAAGAAAAAATATTGGTTGTAAATATCCATAGTACATTCTTTGGTCTTTCAGGCTAAATTTTCAATGGACATTGAAAATTGTATTGTGTTTTTAAAATGGAAAAAAAAGTTTTTTGAATGAGGAAATTTTATTAGCAATGGTGGCCAACACTGACCACGTGGCAGAGTCTCCTGAGTATTCACATGCATGATTTAATTTAACCCAGACAATACTACTAAAAATCCATTGTTACTAATCACACTTTGAGATAAGAGAATTGAAAATCAAGGAAGTTAAGAAACCTACTCCAAGTGGCACAGGCAGTCAAGTTGAAACAAGAATAAAAACAAGGTCTATTTACTGCCAGCTCATTATGCTACACCACCTCTTTCTATTTAATCTTGGAGTATTATCTTTGACAAAAATGTTCCTCATGTTTAGTACCAAAAATTAATTTGGGGAGGTGTGGCCAAGATGGTGGAGTAGGATGATTCTGAGCTCACCTCCTCCCACAGGCACACCAATTACAGCAATTTATAGAACAAGTTGATGAGAATGAGCTGAAGACAAGCAGAAAAGATTTTTCACAGCTCAGGATATAAATAAGGAACCACAAAAAGATGGGTAGGAGGGGCAGAGATACTTATAGCCAAGACCCACACCTTTGTGTAGGCAACACACAAATAGGAAGATAATCACAATTATGTTGTTGAATTCAATTTGCTAATTTTTTTTAATTGTCTTTTGTCGTTTTAGGGCCACACCCACGGCAAATGGAGGTTCCCAGCCTAGGTTTGAATCAGAGCTGTAGCTGCCAGCCTATACCACAGACACAGCAACGCAGGATCTGAGCCGAGTCTGCCACCTACACCACAGCTCATGACAATACTGGATCCTTAACCCACCGAGCAGGACCAGGGATCAAACCCAAATCCTCATGGATACTACTCGGGTTAGTTAACCACTGAGCCATGACGGGAATTCCCAATTTGCTAATATTTTGTTGAGGACTTTTACATATGTATTCGTCAGTGATATTGGCCTGTAACTTTCTTTTTCTGTGGTGTCTCGGTCTGGTTTTGATATCAAGGTGATACTAGCCTCTTAGAATTAACTCAGAAGTATTCTGTCTCTGCAATTTTCAGGAACAGTTTGAGAAAGATAATGTCTGGGTGTTCAGTTTTGTTGTTAAGCTCAAAGAAAATAACACATGTAAAATAACCAACCTGAGGTCAAAAGTGTAGATCTCTTCTGTTTTGTACAGTGTTATCTTTGTCCGTGGTCAAGCTCATCAACACCTTTCTACATTAATTTCATACTTCAGTGATTTAACTGGTCTCAAGATTTCAGCATTTATGAAATTTAATGTCTTCAAATTTTTCATCTAGTCTATTGATAATAATGCTAATAGGACAAAGAAAAATAGTGAAGTTTTCTAAAAAGAAACCTTCCAAGTTTATGTTAATTAATCTCTTACATATCAGGAAAAAATATGTAGGCAAAATAAGACATCTGAAATTCAGTAGAGCACAAAGGACTTCTCATGTACAAGATGGCCCTATAAAGACTGGATATTTTAATATTGGGTGGAATCCAAGTGTTTCCTAGATGTTATCTTATTTAATGCTCATAGCAGCCCTCTGTAGTAGACCAAGAAGATATCGTTATCCCCATTTTACGGAAGAGCTTAAGAAAGCTTACACAAACAAGTAACTCATATCACTTCCTCAATAATTACAGATCTTTATTTCAGTTTTTCACTCTAGTATATTATCTAGAATTTGAAAATATTTGTAGTTTGTCATATCTACGTCCTCCACATAGAAAAAAATACAAGTAGTTAAATGAGCACTTACTTATGCCTGACATTGTCTGAGGTATAGAGGAAAGCAGCAAAGGTCTGTGCATATTCATGTAGGTATTTTGGTGGAATTGAAAACAAGGAACAAACTCAATGGCAAAAGATGATATATACTAAAAAGAGGAATAAAATAGGGAACTGATGGAGGTGACACTCCATTAAACAAGAGTGGTTGGAAAAACTGATAAGCTCCTGCCTGTGCTGAGACCTTTAGTATCTCAAGCAGTGGGATTGCCAGATCCAAAGGTTCCAAAGTGGAAGAATGCTTATCTTGTTTAAGGAACAGTAAAAAAGTCAGTGAGATGAGGGTGGAGTGAATGACAGTGTTTTGAGTATGGCAGTGGATTGGTCAGATAGGTGGTGGGGACCACACCAGGCAGGGGCTTCACAGCCATGAGAAAAAAATATGGATTAATCATCAGCGGGAACTTGAACAAAGGAGTGACACCATCTAAACTATGTTTTTAAAGGCTCAGTCTGGCTGCTGTGACCAATGTGCACCATAGCAGCAAAGGCAGAACAAGATTGGTGAGTAGACACTGCAGTAACCCAGACCTCACATTGTCCAGACTAGGTAATGATAATGGTGATGAAAAGGGGTCTCATTTTTGGATATTCAAGAGTAATGCCTCTGTATTTGCAATAGTATTACATGTAAAGTGTGAGAAAAAGAAAATCATCAACGATTATTTTGTCCTGAGTAATGGGAAGAATGGAGTTGCCTGTCACTAAAGCTGGGTATCTGTGGAAGGAATCACAAGATTTTAGGAGTTAAAAATCAGGAATTGATTTTGGACATACTGAGTTTTGGGTGCCTATTACATATATCTGCCTTGAAACTATGAGAAGGTTTCTGCAGAGGAGTCTGGAATCCAAGTCTGGAGAGATCTGGGCTCCAGGAAAAAAAAAAAAAAAGACTGAGATTGTGCAAAGAATGGATGTTATTTAAGGTCATAGGAGTGGATGTGGTGGCCTCAAATGAGAGGAGGCCGAGAAGAAAGAGGATGAAAGACAGAATCTGCAAAACTCCCACACTTGCTCACTATTTTCTATCACTAGATAGAAAGCAATAGGATGAAAGTACTACAAATGGTGAATGAGGTTGCTTGTATCACAAACAATTTAATGCCACCGACAGTGGCACTTTGATCCCATCAGCCAGAATTCCCAGCACTCAAAGCCAGAATATTTGAACTTGTTTAGAGAAATTGGATGCTCTCACAATTAGTCACCCATCTCAGTGTACTGTAACCAGGAACATTCTCGTGAAAGTTAGACTGAAAGGCATGCTTCACTGCTCAGGCTGCCCCAGCTAGAGCAACAAGAGCCGTATTTAGCTTTGAGCCTTCTTTTATCTCAAATCCTTGTTTTAGTTAAAACCGAGCTCTTATTCCTCATCACTGCCACCCATCGAGCAGAGCTGGACCTGTAATTCCCAGGAGACAAAGAACAGAAATAAAGATTCTGGTTCATAAGTTGATAAACCATCCATTGTCCTGTTAGAGGCTAAATACATTTAGACATGTGTGGTCACATTGCTTTGTGTTTGCCAATCTCATTTTATGTAACCTGGGCCAACAAAACCAACAAGAGGGGAAACACACAGGTATAAGGTCAATTCAAGGGTTCAACAAAGTGCTCAAAATGATAGAATCAGCAGATAAAATGTTTCACAGGTTGCTAAGATACCTTAATCTGGGAAAAGAATCAGAATTAATGTTTTGTTAAGAGGTTTATCATTCCCCTATCCTGATCCTTTGATAGAGATAGTCTATAGGAATCTTAGCCTAGCAATTATATGGCTGTTATAATTGGGAAAAAGTTAGAAAAGGGGTTTGAACAAAAAGATAATAGCTTAAGAATTTGAGAAGTCACTTGGGGAGAGCTGGGTCATCTTGAAATTGCTTTAAGCAAGTTTAAGCTGTTTAGAAGATTTTCTCTTTGCAAGAGGAAAGAAATAAAACTAAGCAACAATATTCTTCTATGAGGTTTTGTACCTGATGAGCTACTAATGGTTGAGTAAAGCAATCATAAAATCTATTTAATATTAAAAAATGTCATTAACAAATCTTGTGTTCATTTGTTCTCTAAGAAACAGTCTGTTTTTGCATGTTGCACGTGGTGCTATTACTTCAAGCTATTTCTATTTGATTTACTTTTTACTTGGAAAAAGGAAAAAGATGCAATTTCAAACCTAAGTCATTCCAGGCAGTGTCAACAGAAAACAAGAAAAATATGCAGCCATACTGAGTATTTTGAAAATTTTTGTACATTTACATTTTGATATAAGCCTATTGAAAATTTTGTAAAACCAAGAGCTCTCATATACCTTTATTCAGACGTAATTATATATAACCTGCCCCATTTGCTAGTAATTTATTCTCTTTCCCACGTGTGACTGGGTCACTCTGCTGTACAGTAGAAATTGACAGAACACTGTAAACCAACTATAACGGAAAGAATAAAAATCATTAAAAAGAATCTTCAGAGAGAAAACAACTTTACTCTCTTTCGCTAATTCTCTCAATTGATAGATGAGAGATGCCGGGAGAGGAGAGAGGAAAGAGATATGTGCGTGTTTCTTTGTGAACCATTTGAGACTGAGTTGCATATCGGGCAAAATTTTATCCCTAATGTTGGTGCAGATTTCCTGAGAACAAGGACATTCTCATGCATAACCATGGCACAAAAGCAATATATTTAATATGTGTATAATATCGTCTAATCTGTAGTTCATATTCAAAGTGTTTCAGTTATGCAAAAAACTATAAGCTTTTATTAGTTCAGTATCCATTCTAAGACACATTGCCTTTAGACATGATGTCTTTTTTGTTTTTCCTTTTCTTTTTAGGGCCACACCCACGGCATATGGGGGTTCTCAGACTAGGAGTTGAACCGGAGCTGTAGTTCCAGTCTACGCCACAGCCACAGCAATGCCAGATCTGAGCCGCATCTGCAACCTACACCTCAAGGCTGGATCCTTAACCCACTGAGAGAGGCCAGGGATCGAACCCACAACCTCATGGTTCCTAGTAGGATTCATTTCTGCTGAGCCATAACAGGAACTCCTAGACATGATGTCTTTTTAATTTCCTTTAGTTGGAATATTTCCTCAGTCATTACTTGTCATATATGATCCTGATATTTTTCTGAATACAGACACTGGTTGTTAATAACAGAGAGAGAGATGTAGATGTATGATATATACATGGATGAGTATATACAGTGGCTGTAGCCACTGAGAGAGACTAGAAACAGTGATACTCCATGAGTTCCTGTGGCTCAGCAGTTAACGAACCCGACTAGCATCCATGAGGATGCTGGTTTGATCCCTGGCCTCGCTCAGTGGGTTAAAGATCCAGTATTGCCGTGAGCTGCGGTGTAGGTTGCAGTCGCGGCTCGGATCCTGCGTTGCTGTGGCTGTGGTGTAGGCTGGCGGCTAGGCTGCTGGCTACAGCTCTGATTTCGACCCCTAGCCTGGGCATCTCCACTTGGCGCGGGTGTGGCCCTAGAAAGAAAAAAAAAAAGACAAAAAAGAAAAAGAAATAATGACACTCCAATAATAATGTGTACACCTGGGACACAGATCTTGGTTTCTAAACGCCATTTCCCGCTAAAAGGAGCCAGGGGTTCCTTGGAGAAATGGCTGATTTTGGCACTGACGTTTATCTTCGACTGACAGCAGTAAGACTAAAGAAAGAATGACATTTCACAAGATAATTCTAGATTGCGTTCGATGTTATAACGAAATAAGGACATGCTAATAAGAAAGAGAGGTCAACTTCTGTTGTGGTGGAAAGGGAAGGATGCCCTGAGTAAGTACGTTTAACGGGAGACCCAAAGAAGGCACAAAAAAAAAAAACAAGGTCAGGTCTGCTGGGATTGTGGGCAAGCATTCCAGGCATGAGGAACAGAAAGAAAAGGAGTCCAGTGCAGAAAACGTTTGGGTGGAACAGAGCCCCGTGCACTCCCGGAGGGTGGTGGGAATGCTGCGGAGAAGGCGCGGTGTTCCGTGCGGTTGCGATGATGGGCACGAGCTGGTGAACCAAGCAATTCCGATTTTATTCTACGCGCAAAGGCGGGGGGGGGGGGCGGGTCTCGGAAGGATTTAACGTGGGTAAGTGACATGATCTGACTCCTGAGTTACAAAGATCACTCAGCTTTGTGAAAAATACAGTGTGAGGATGGAAACTAAGCGACCAGATGGGAGATGATTGCGAAAATTCAGACAAGAGTGAAGCAAGTCAGAAGGAGAAAGACAGATGTCATATGAAATCTCTTATAACTGGCGTTTAAAACACTGCACAAATGAACATCTCAACAGAAAAGAAAAGCACGAACTTGGGGAACAGACTTGTGTTGCCAAGGGGGCGGGGGAGGGGTGGGGGAGGGATGGGAGGGAATGGGATAACTAGTGCTTTAATGATGGAAAAGCAAGGAGATCCAACTGTATTGCATGGGGAACTATATCTAATCACATGTGACGAATTCATATATGTACATGTAACCGGGTCACCACGCGGTGCAGTTGGAAAATCTGACAGAAATCTGTAAACCAGCTATAATGCAAAAAAAAAAATAAAAAATAAATTATAAAACAAAAAAAAAGAAAATTCAGACAAGAAATCGCGGTGGCCTGCGCTAGCGGTGTCCATCAAGATGAAAAGATATGCGTGGATTCAGATTACACCTTGTAGTTACAAACACCAGGATTTATGTTAGAATGAATGTGTGAGGAAGCTGAGGAAGGGGAAAGGTTAAAGGTGATGCTCAGGCTTCTAGTGTGGGATCCAGCCTAGAAAAATATCCACGGGTTCGTTATAAACCTAGTACTCTGAGATGTGTTTTAGACACCAAATGGAAATACCACATAAACAGAGAAATCTACATATTCTAAAGGCCCTATGGGATTCTTCTTACCTTTTTATGAGATGAAGCTATAATACGTGAGTGAGAACAGCCGCATCATTTCATCAAAAGTGAAAAAATAAAGGAAATCTCAGTCACCTTCAGATTTTCCACAAAGTTTAAAAGCACTGTGTGCTTAAAATGAAATATTGAGATTACCTAGAATGATTTAAGGGGGGAATTATGAGAAAAATTAATTTTCTAAGGTAGTCTGAAGAGCTACAATTGAATAAAGGAGAATGTAAGTTAAACATCAGAAATTATTTTCTGAGCAAGAGTAATTCAAATCAGGATGTCTTTTAAGGGCTTATGAAAGCTTCTTCAACTGAGGCATTAAAAAATGAAACTATATAAAGTCTCATTTAAAAGGGAGAAAAACTGTATCACGGAGGAGATGGAATAAATGTTCTAATAATGTTTTTAAAAGCATTATTAGTATTTATGAAACCAAATCCAGTGAGTTAAATGTTCCACCTTTTTCCAAAGTAACAACTAGAGCTCTTTGTGTGATCCCTTACAATTGGTGGAGGTGAAGTTAAATGGGCCAGTGTAATTTTTTTAAATGCCATTTCTGGAAGTTTTTGTAATATGGAGCAGAAAATATTAAGCTGCATATCTCATGTAAAATAGAGGTGTGCTAAAGAGAGGTAGGAGAAAGTTGTTAATGCTCTGGGGGGAAAAAACAGATTTGCCTCTACTTCAGTGAAGGCAAAATAGATTTTAGAAGAGTATAATACGACATCCAGCTGAACAAATGAATCTAATCTTGGTTGCAAAGAATTTTTATTCCAAAACAACTGTCATAAACATAGTGAGTGAATGTAATTTATTCTTAAGAAACTGATCCATTATTTCTATTTTCAAGGTTAGATCTTGAAATTTTATGTATTTATTCTTCTCCCATTAATAATTATACTTCTGAAGAAAAGTTGTTTTGGGGCAAATTGTATTCTCGATACAGTGCCTTGGTAATCCTTTTTTTTTTGTACAAAGGCCTACAAAATATTTTTCAGTGAAATTGTTTTAATATACTATTTCTTTGAAGGCAGCCATTTCAATTAAAAATGTGTGGCATTATTTATGTATTGATACCTCAATTTGTTTCCAAAAGAATTTGAAGCAGAGGGTAGCATTATGAATCCAGGAAGCAAAGCATTTCTGCCATTATATAACCATCCACCTAGTAAAAGAAAAGATGTGAGAACCATTCAAATACCATGAAGAAAAACAATGCTAAAATGAGTAATTGAATGATGTTCGTGAGGGCTGAGTGGGTCATCATTAGGCATGACACGATTGTAACGAAATTCCTAGGGTTATTCAACCTAATGTACGTGATATCCAGTAAGACCAGACGTGGCACTCGCAGCTTAGTGTTACATTCTGATGAGAATCAGAAGATGCTCATCAAGCTCGCATGAAGCGAAGGAAGATGCAAAAATCAAACAGTATGGAAATAACAGTGACAAGGGTGGCCTGGGAATGCTGTAAATATAAGATATTCTTGAGAATCTCAGAAAGCTGTTTTATCACTAAAAGTAAGACCACAGACTTTATAAAATAGAAGAAAAATAAAGACAAACACAGCCAATAAAGAGGATGGAGAGGGCTTCTGTGTCACAGGCTTATAACAGTAAGTTCTACCTGGAGAGCGAGATACACAGCCTCACCTTGTAACAGGTACAGCCTCCTGGAAAAACATCTCCTTATTTATTAAATCTTATTTTATGCAGTGGAAGCAGGGAATCCCACTTCAGGCGTTCCCTCACCCTGGAAACTCCCTTTCTTCTCTTCCCGGAAATGTTGCTACATCCAGGTAACAAAAAGCAGAGCAATATTGTAGGGTGCCTCTCTTCAGTCCTGTCTCAGCCACATTAGATGTGGCATTCTGCTTTCAAACCATCATCTTAGGAAGGCACTCTCTTTGTTAAAAAATTTTTAAAAATCGTAAAAGTTATATTGAATATTTCTAGGAGTGCAAAAATATATTGAATATTTCTAGGAATGCAAAACCTATAGCTTCCTTACAAGGCAACCACTTTCACTGATAAATAACTGTAATTATTGGGGGAAAAAAAAAAGTCCTGGTTGGTATCAAAAGGTTCTTCTGTATAATTCTTGCCTCAGATTCCTATTGCTGTCTTAAAGCACTAGGGCATGTTGCTAACCTCTTCTCTAGAAAAAAAAAATATATATTTGCTGACAGTTGTTGTATCCTCAGTCTTTGCCTTTTTTAAACAAAAGAGTCACCTTTTTAAACTAGTAGAATGTGAATTCTAGAACACGCCCCCCCCATGCCAGCAGTCTCTCACTAATATGCTCCCGTGTATACTTCTTACTTTAAACGTGCTGACAGCACCACAAACCATGCACCAAATCTGTTTTCCCAGGACCTTATTACCTTCTTTCCCCTTAGTACTCTTCTCCTATTAATAGTAACATTAACAAGACATAACAACAGGAGTTCCCATCGTGGCTCAGTGGTTAACGAATCCTACTAGGAACCATGAGGTTGCGGGTTCAATCCATGGCCTCGCTCAGTGGGTTGGGAATCCAGCGTTGCTGTGGCTGTGGCGTAGGCCGGCGGCTACAGCTCCTGTTAGACCCCTAGCCTGGGAACCTCCATATGCCGCAAGTGCGACCCTAGAAAAAGCAAAAAGCAAAAAAAAAAAAAAAAATATATATATATATATGTATACACACACACACACACACACACACACATACACACACACACACACACACACACACACATATATATATAAAACAGCAACAACAGAAAAAGCAAGCAACTGGACTCCTTTATTTTATGGTTGGCTTGTTGAGTTTCCTGCCAGCCAGGAAACTCATTCCTTTTTAGTGTGATGTTTTTCTGTGTGAATTTCCTACAACATTTCCTTTTTAGTGTGATGTTTTTCTCTGTAAATTTCCTACAACATCTCCATGTATACTCCCTTCTCAAGCTTCCACTCGAGCCTTTATATTTAACCCAGGAAACAGTTGTGATGATTTTTTAGTTCTAATTCAGCCTTTCTCTCCCTCTCTCTCTTTATTAGGGCTGCACCTGCGGCATATGAAAGTTCCCACGTTAGGGGTCGAATCAGAGCTACAGCTACAGGCCTGCACCACAGCTAACAACAACACCAGATCCAATCCACATCTGTAACCTATGCCACAGCTTGTGGCAGTGCTGGATCCTTAACCACCTGAGTGAGGCCAGGGATCAAACCCGCATCCCCGTGGATGCTAGTCTGGTTCTTAACCTGCTGAGCCACAATGGGAACCCCCTCACTCTCTAACTCTTGTCTTTTTCTGTATCTCCATCTCTCTCAGTCTGCGGTCATGTGTAAATAGGAAAGGCACACCTTCACTTTTTGGGTTGAACAAAGGAGGAGAAGGTAAGGGCTGAGAAGCCTGAGCCCAGAAACTCTCCCAGGGGGATTTGCAAATGCCCCCAAGGGTGTTCCAATACAACATGACCAGCCAGCTGGCATCTTCTTTTCTTCAGGGATATAAGTAAATGCCTTATTGGACAACTGCTATTCAGTTACATTTTCTATATGAGGAGCAATTAGCTTGCCATGAGTTGGAAAATGAATATTATTTATCCAAGACCATGTACGTCAGCGTTTTCATTGAAAACTAGTGGCAAGTACCACAGGATCTACATTTTCTTTTTTTCCTCCTTTTCTTTTTTTTCTTTCTGCTTTTTAGGGCTGCACGCTCAGCATATGGAAGTTCGTAGGCTAGGGGTCAAATAGGAGCTGTACTGCCACCCTGCACCACAGCCACAGCAATGCAGGATCTGAGCCACTTCTGTGACCTACACCACAGCTCAAGGCAACGCCAGGTCCTTAACCCACTGAGCAAGGCTAGGGATAGAACCCACATCCTTATGGATCCTAGTTGGGTTCATTAACTGCTGAGTCACAAAGGGAATTCAGGATCTACATTTTCAAAACTAAAGTCACCTGAATGTCTCATTCATCCCGCCTGTGATCTCTAGACCCAAACTAATGCTAGACAGGGCTGAAATAAATTATTCTGGATATGTCCTTATATCAATGAAAATGTAAATAATGTCCTAAAGCCTACCTTTTAAATTTTGCTTTAAGAAGAATCACAATTTGGATGTGGAAAGCTAGAGTAAAATTGTTGCCATCTAATAAAAATATTTTCCCAGGTTAAGTAACTCTTAAAAAATCTTTCAGACTTTGGAATAAAGTCTGCCTAAGTCAGAAAAAAAAAATCTACTTCTCTTTGGAATGGATTTGATTTATGATTGTTATTCTAATCATTAATTATAGTTACCTCCTAGCCTCAAAGGCCTTAAAATGGAAATTTAGAACTCACAGTTCTATTTCCGTTCAAATATTATTTTCTACTAGGTCCTGGCATCCCTAAATTTATAACTTAAATACTGTTCATTTATTTCTACCTACCTCAAGATATGTTAATTAGTGGGTCAGAAAAGATTAAATAGAGGAGAAAGATATTATAAAAACTTTATGTATTTTTATTATTATACATTCAAGTCATATTTATGAATTTTTATAAATCATATTTTACTTCTGAATTATCCACATTTTATAGAATTTTAGAATACTGTTTCATATTATAAAATATAACTTCTGCTGAAAACACTAAGTTCAACATTAAAACAAGTAGAATAAATAACATGCAATCTAAAGCATTTTATCATTTGTTATTTGAGCAGTTGTAGTAAAATCACCAGAGAGAAATATGTAGTTGCAACAATCCACTGTATTTTCAAGATGCTCAGCAACCACGAAATGAATTTCACATCAAGACCATAATGAGAAAAATGATTCCAGAATAATTTCCTATTTCTCAAATTGGATATGAATGAACAGAAAAGGCAGATCATTTCTAAAAACAACATCTCATCCAATGGACTGAATCCTTACAATCTTTGCATTAAGAGCCAACATTTGTTAAAAAAAAAAAAAAGGCATTTGACATGTTCAGGCAATACTTCTATTGAATACAGTCCTTTTTATTTTTTTTCAGGCAACAACAAATGCTCCTTAGTTTAGTTGTGTTTGTTTTACAAGTTGAATAATAATAACAATCTTCCCAAGTGAATAGTCAAACCACCTTCCTAAACGCTCCTGTGAACTCTTTCCAGAAGAAACGGTGGTGTTTTTGTTATCCTTTCTCCATCTTCCAGCAGGTCATGTATAATTACAGCTGTTGGCTCTGACCACTAACCAATATCCTTCCATTACATAAGCTGCTTCACTTTTTTTGGTCATGGGTCAGGTGTTAGTATTGGACGTAACACCTTGTGCCATGGTTAGACTGTTTTTCGCGATCGATTGGGACCAAGTTGCTATCTTCTTCCTAAGGGCATATCATTTAACCTCTTTAAGCCTCACTATCTCATGCATAATATGGGGCGATTAATGGCCTGCACCTCATAGGGATAAATACGTATTGAATCAAATCATGAATGTAAGTTGCTTATAACAGTGCCTGACATACCGTAAATGGTCAATATGTATTTTTTATTATTATTTACACAAGTATCCACCATGACTGACACACAGTATATAATCAACGAATTGGAATTTAGGCCATTTCTTTTTCTTTTTTTGGATTCCCCACTGGCATATGGAGTTCCCAGATCAGATCCAAGCTGTAGTTGAGACCTAAGCGGCAGCTGCAGCAACGTCAGATCCTTAACCCACTGTGCAGGGCCAGAATGGAGCCTGCATCCCAGCACTGCCAAGACGCCACCAATCCCGCTGAGCCATAGCAGGAACTCCAGATCTCACCTTTCCTATTTGCTTACCCTGTGTCTGCTCAGGCTTTATGGATTCACCTAGAACTTAGTACATGGCACTTGTTTGCACGATTTGATATGAAAATTCCCTGATATATTACGGTTCTCTTGGGTGTTCCTCTTTATAGAAAAAGAAAAATGATAAAATAAGTTGGGAAAAGCAGGACATATTTAAAGAGCATTCTCAACTTCATTAATAGGTTAATGTGTGTGATAAGTCTCTGATAGCAGCTCTGCAGCTTTCCAAACAACTCTACTTGATCATATGACTGACTCCCACATCCATGAATTTCTTCAAAACAGTTTTTCTATTGTTGCCTGTAATTACTACCTGCTTGCTTAGTTTTTTCTTTTTCTTCTTTTTTGGGGGGGAGTACAGTACCATATGGCGGTTCCCTGGCTAAGGGGTGATTCATAGCTGTAGCTGCTGACCCATGCCACAGCCACAGCAACACAGAATCTGAGCTTTGACTGTGAACTACACCACAGCTATGGCAAAGCCAGATCCTTAACCCACCGAGAAAGGCCAGGGATCGAACCTGCATCCTCATGGATACTAGTCGGTTTCATTAACCCATGAGCCATGATGGGAACTCCATGCTTGCTTAGTTTTTAAAGCCTCGAGCAAACCCATCGAGGGAAGTCGTTGGCTTGCCATTTGCCTTTGCATCTTTTCACAGCACACCATGGTGTGCTGGTGTGGCCATGAGGATTTTATTTTTATATATCAACCTGGCTTAGATATTTAGGGAGAATCACCTCCTTCTCAGAACCAGCAGTGTGGGACTCCCCTAAATCTAGGACCTCTGCTATGGTTCACAACCTCTTTGAATATCTTTGGCACTGAGTTCTTAAGGCAGCAGAAATCCTTATCCGTGAAGAAAATCTCTGCCCTTTCCCTGTCCCCTACGCACACATCCTTTTGTATTCTCCAGACTAGAAGTGCTAGCCTCCCTGTCAAGTTGTCCTTTGGAGGACCAGGTTTGTGTACAGAAACTCACCTAACAGAAATTCTGTGAGGTTTCCTCCAGAAATCCCTAAGCAGGGGACCCACAAAGGATGGAATTTTCTGTAAGAGTCAGGCCACTGCCTGATCTCAGTAGGGATTTAAGTGACCCCAAAAGATAGCAAAACCTAATCTCTTGAGGGAGCCTGAAGAATAGGTTTATGAAGAACTTGAGTGACATGTCCTTGTCTGCAAAAAACTCCTTGAGTTATATTTTAAAATACCTGCAACTTAAGGGTCTTATAGGTGAGGGGAGGAGGGAGGGAGTGGGATGGACTGGGAGTTTGGGGTTAACAGATGCAAACTATCACATTTAGAATTGATAAACAATGAGGTCCTACTGTACAGCACAGGGGACTACATCCAATCTCTTGGGATGGAACATGATGGAAGATAATATAAGAGAAGGAATGTATACATATGTATGACTGGGTCACTTTGCTGTACAGCAGAATTTGGCACAACAGTGTAAATCAACTGTATTTTTAAAAAAGTTAAACAGTCTTATATATAGGAACAAAGGAACGACAGTAAATCAATTGACAAAATAGTATATGGGAGCACATTTAAGGGAGAGACAATTACAGGAAAGATCACTAGCAAAAAAAATCCCTGTTATTAGAACATTTCATAACAAAATGGTCATATTTTTATTTGCGTTATGGAGTATTACAATTGAAAGTATTTGATGTATCCGTGTATAGATAGGTATCCATTTGCACATACATAGGCCTTTTTTCACATAGAACTACTACAGAGGAATACCTTGAAGACATTTTCTAATAAGTGCATCCAAATACTTTGCTAATAATTTATTTTATTATCTTGTAGCTGAACAGATCCTTTACTGAAGTACAGTTGATTTGCAGTATCATATTAGTTTCAGGTGTACAGCATAGGGATTCGGTATTTTTGCAGACTGTATTCCAATTCCATTAAAAGTTATCACAAGATAAGGCTACAATTCCCTGTGCCATACAATACATCCTTGTTGCTTATTTATTTTATACACAGTAGTTTGTGCCTCTTATTCCCCTACCACAACCTCGCGCCTCCCCTCTCCCATCTCCTCTCTGGTAAACACTCTTTTTTTCCCATATTGGTGAGTCTGTTTCTGTTTTGCGTATCCATTTGTTTGTATTTTTCAGATTCCACATCTAAATGATATCACACAGTATTTGTCTTTCTCTGTCTGACATCTCATTAGGCGCAATCTTCTCTAGGTCCTTCCACATTGCTGCAAAAGGCAGAATTCTCTTCTTTTTTTTATGACTGAGTAATACAGTTTTAGTTGAGGGACATTGCAAAAAATCAGAACAAACTTAAATATATTTCTCGTTTCACTTAATCCTCATCTGTCACTCAAATCCATCGTGATGGTTCATTTAGATCCATATATTATAACTCTTAAGGCTTGAAATAAATCTTTGTAAGATATTTTCTTTGGTTCTAAAATGTATCAGAACCTTAGAGTAACTGGAACAATAAGAATATGCCCATCAATGTATGCGCACATGAAAAGTATAAAGATAATATATATGTGTGTACATATATGTATATATTACATAGGTGTACATATTTATATATAAAATGTTCCACCTGAGATAAATGTTAAAGTATTCTTCTGGCAAAACTATAATCCTTAACCACATTCATTTAACTTGATTTATTGTACCTTTTGTTTTGAAATATTGTACTATTTTACAGAAAAATTTCGAAAATAGTACCTGGCTTTCATTACCCTTAGCATTGTTTATTTGCTTATGTAAATTATGTGCCCAACCCACGAGCCCTTCCAGCCAAATCCTGGGCCCCGCCCCCTAAATACATTGGCTGCAGGGGCTGAATCCTTGACCCAGACCAAAGAGAAGCCAAAGGGACCGCACTAATTTTTCAGTATCATTTGAATTTTATTGAGGAATGCCAGGAGCTTGCAGATGAGTCTCCTGCTTCAAGACAAGATTGTTCAATCTCCATTTCACACATTTCCTCTTTTCTTGTAAGGTTCTAAGGAGGAGTTCACATCAGAATTTCATACCGACTACCAACTCTACATTTTTCTTCAAAAGAAGCACCGTGAGGTTTGTGAAGTTTTAAATTTCATGACAAAATTCTATTCTAGTTGTCTTTCACAGGCAGTAACTGTAGCAAACACTGAGAGGGAAAAAATGAGGAAAGAAATGAGAAAATCAATTTTATCCCCTACCCTTACAGGAAATAAAATCTACGGAATATTCTGCTTTATTGGATTGAGTCTGAATCATCAAATGAAAGACATTTTATCTATTTGGCTTATTCATAGATGGTGGTTTATTATATTATAGAGTAAACCGGAAGATACTGGGTGAGTCATTTAACCACTTGCCAAGGTTCATTTAGCAAAAGACCACCTCTGTTGCTCTATGTGTTATCCAAGGGACTTAGAAAAGACAAATACATTTCATAGAACTTATCAATATTAGTCACATTTCCTCCTTTTATTGTGCTAGGAATGGATACTTTGGAGGAAAATAAAAGAAACCCGTGACTTAGGAGGCAAATGATATGCGTAAGGTCCTAGAGCGGTTGAGCAACAGAGGGAGATCGAGTTCTCCTGGCTAGTCTGGCAAACAGACCAGCAAAACACATTGCTCTCATCAATGCGTGTAATTGATAAGAAGTCCCCTACTCCCCTTTGCACACAGGAAGGCGTTCATTATATGCCTCTCTGGGTGAAAAGGGACTTTAACCCACAGGTTTCTTTTCTTCCCTTACCATGCATAAGGGCACACTTGAATTAAATAAAACACCTCAGACTCTGAAGAAATCTGCCAAAAGTAAAGGAAAAGGGCTATCTAGATTAATCTTTTTTTAAAAAACAGTTTTATTGATTGATTGATTGATTGACTGATTTTGTCTTTTAGGGCCTCATCTATGGCATACAGTGGTTCTCAGGCCAGGGGCCCAATCAGCTTCCGGCCTACACCACAGCTCACAGCAACGCAGGATCCCAGCCTCATCTGCGACCTACACCACACCTCAAGGCAACACCAGATCCTTAACCCATGAGCAAGGCTAGGGATCAAACCCACAACCTCATGGTCACTAGTCAGATTCATTTCTGCTGTGCCACAACCAGAACTCCTTAGATTGACATTTTTTCTTGAACAGGGAGGACTGAAGCAGTGTTCAGCTACTCAGAAACTGTATCCTAAATGTAAGAAGTGATGTTTGTCCCCAAATAAAGCCATATGATAAACACATGTGCTTGTAAAACAGCCCACTCCAAACCACGTACTGAAGTGAAAAGAGGGTGGAGGATGGATTTTATTTGATGAGCCATATACAAATCTTAGTATATGTTCACAACCTCATTAAATATATGGCAGCCGCTTTGGAACAAACCAAACATGGTCACAAACATCCTGAGCCTATTTTGGGAAACAGAACTGCTGGGCCCGTTAAGCTTCAGGCCACAGACCAACCCGCAAGAGCCACAAGTATGGCTGGTTGGATAAACTTGAAAACCTAGAGCGCAGAGAATCGGCTATTGCCTGGGGGGGTCTGGAGGCAGAGCAGTGAGCTGTTACTCAGGGAATTACCATATTTGTCCATATCTGACATATTTGAAAAGCTGAAGCTCTAAAAATGACATTGCTTCTTGTTCTATACTAATCTCACCTTTGGTTGAAAATTCAAAGTGCAAAATTCTGTTGGCTGGGTGGAACAAGCAGACTTCAGCCTTGCAGATACACACACACACACACACACACATACACACGGGCACGCACACACACAAAATGCACATCTTTCTAAGTAGGATATCAATTTAAGATCTGTATTATTAGAGCCCTGGCATTTTTAAAGTTTCAGAGCCGATTTTCTCCAAGCATCTGAGGAGCTCTGCGGGTACACAAATGTATTTCGGGGAATTCAAGTCATCTCTTATTTTTTTGTCAATATTAGGTTTCGGTTGCTCTGATAACCTTTACAAACTTAATACAGTGTATTCTGGCTCATCTGGAGGATCCCAAACTGCCATTTGATTTGTGCTTACAAACAAATTGATGCCACATGGTATTTCTAAAGGGAAAAAAAGAAATGGCTTTAATATATAAACCATGCATTCACCCCCAAATGAAGGCCAAATGCTGTCATGATTTACTGTACAAAAGAAGTTTTCACAGCAGTTCCCAAAGGGCAAATTGGGGTGAACTGAATCATCACATAACACATGGTAATGTAGACCCAGCAGTCCCCTCTACGGGGAAGGCTGTAAAGGCAGCTCTTTGTGCCAGGGTCTCCGGCTTCCCCTCCCATAACATACTTGGAACATGCATCAAAGGTAGAGGAATCCGGACATGGTCACCATCAGCAGGCATCTGGTAGTACATGCTTTGTGAATGGGCATTAGCAAAGCACATTTTCATGTAACGGGGGCATAAAGGCCCGCCTTTAAGCCTGGTACAGAACTATGCAATAGCATATTTGGGCAGAAATAGCTAAACTGAAAGAAATATCCTTGATAGAGGCTTTGTCATGCAAATCAGCCCTCTCTATTTAAAGGCTCAGTGTGTAGCAATTACAGAATGAAAGACGGAGAACTTTCAGAAGCCTGTTCCCGGGCTATTCCACTCACTGAAGTTTGAGCACCCATTGTAAGACATGCTGTAAACATCAAGGGCTTACATTTGAAGGAAAGAGATGGACTCCTCAAAAAAAAAATAATTTCAGTATAATTGGGGTGCAGTGGAAAAGATCCCTTTTCCTGCCTAATACGAGAGAAAAGGACCAAATAATCATGAGACAAGGCAGGCTGGTGTGGGTGGGCGTCAGGATGAGAAAGAAGTGGAGTCACAGAATTCAAGTGATGGAAAGAAGAGTATCAGACCCAAACTTCAAAGTAGAGACACTGTCCTAATGAGAAAGGAATTGTCCTTCTGCTAAACACCAACACAGGCACTGCTGGGTGTATTGCACGCCCCTCAGGCTGATCATATTCTTGGCACATTTTACTTGATTCAGAGTCTAAGCTGCCATTTTCTCAACTCATCCTGCTGTTTTCCTTATAAAGCCACAAAGTACAGGTACCCCAATAACATTTTTTTAAAGTAGTGATGAATAACCCCAGCATCCTAGGGTATTTCTACTTCTTTCAAAAGGCATTGCAAAACCTTAAACGTGATTTTCATTCTTTTAAAAAATTCAGGTTGAGATATTTGTTTGGGAAAGTTATTTTAAATCCAAGGGACACCTTCTTATGTCTTTAATGGGGGAGAGAGAACAGTGCTTTATCAACTCAGCCCAAGGATCAGAACAGTTGGCATGGGGACTGTGCTAAACCTATGAGAGCTCTGTGGCTTGCTTGGTTTTCTCATCTATAGCCCAGACTGCCAGACATACCTCCAAGAAGCCACATTTAAGTTTTTCGTTCTCATTCAAGAATAAACTTAGAAGTAATGAAGATTTTAAAAGTCTTCTGCCTCTGTTGCTTGGAGGTCAAGGCCACAAATCAGCCTGGAAAGCCAGAATCCAACAGGTGCAAAGAGCCTGTCGTAGTTTGGATGCTTACAGCTTTCAGTGGTACGCCTACAGATCCAGGGTAGCAAATAGCAGCACAAAAGTGAAAAGGTTGCAAGCTTCAAAGGGAATTTTAAGTAATGGGATCTTGAACTGGAGGTGCTCTAGAAATCTGATGAAGTTCAATAGCTAAGTATCTGACATCAGGCTCAATAAATTTGAAACTAGTGAATTTAATTGCAATGGTAACCCTTCTCCCCAGCCCCACCCACACTCATGAGATTCTACAGTGATTTAGACACAGAGAATCTTAAAATAAAAATCCAGAGAAAAAGATAAATGTGTAACATAAAAAGATCAGACCTAATTGCAGTTTATGTTGGTGTTCGGTAAAAATTCTGCCTTCCGGAAGATTTTCCAAGCCAAATTCTGGACCCTTGGAGAGTGTTCTGCTTTATTTATTGTTCTGCAATATTGCCTGCCTTTTCCCAGTGTTCTTTGTGCTTAGGAAATTATTTTGTCCCTTTTTTGCAGCATAGCTGCTGATTTCAGTGAAAAATGGATAGTAGGGTATTTATTCATGTATATAGTTCTCCTTTTCTTTTTGCATTCTTTGAAAATAAAACCTTATAACTTCATTCCCCTAGGTAGTGATAGAAGTCAGGCAGAAATTATTTAAAGGAAAAAAATGAGATTAATATTTTAGTTTGAATGTCAGAAGCAGAGGGAACTTGGGCAGTGAACTTGAATTCACAGGCAATATTATCTGTAGTGGTTTATCTTCATATATAATGGGAAAAAAGATTTAAAATCTACTCTTTCATTCGAAGTAAATATGTTAACTAAAACGAAATTGTTTTAAAAAAGTTAAAAATCATCCATTAGATCTTTTCACTTTCTTTATCTTTTATTCATCTCACCGCTTTCTTGAAATCTCATTCCATAAGCATATTTTATTAATGATCTATTAATAAGCATTCACTTAAAACATGACTGATTAAAAAGTAGACCTGATTTTAAGTAAGTGTTCTGAAAATGTTTCATTTATTGAATTCATTGAGGTTTAAGTTCTCATTTGTATAGCTAGAGGCTAAATTACAGATACTAATGCTTGTTTTATCATTATAATGAAAGCAGTACTCATATTTGCAACACTAATTAAAATTCTACTCTGACCCATATAAATTCAGCCTCTCCCCCAAATAGATTATTTTCAAATCTTTATGCAAAGATTACTATATATATGTGTGATAATGAAAGTATCTATCTTTAGTATACCATAATCAAGGTTAAGAGAAAGGAAAAATTAGGTTCAGACTTTTTAATACTGCAGGGTACATTTTTAGTATCCTACAGAGAGAATTAGTCACACGACTCCCATTAACTTTAATGGAACTTGTATGGGCAAATTGTATGCTGAAATTCTTAGGAAGTTAAACGTCAGTAGAGTTTACTAGTTTCATTTTTCCTCTTCAGAAATTCAGCTTTGACCACCTTTTCTTTCTAATGGTCTAGAAGGAAGACAGTCAATAAAAATGATTAACATAAATGTTTTCCAAGTTTTATAAGTCCACGTGTTCTGTGCATTTACCCAGAAGTTAGAAATCTGCAAACAATGCTTAAATAGCATTTGAGACTCAATTAAAAAGTAAATGCAACTAAATAAAGGATATAGCTTTGAGATGTTAATATAATAGTAGTCTTTAAATATGAATATAGTGGCATTCTTTATCCCTTAGTGCTTACTCATTTTTCACATTCCTTTTTGCAGTTACAATAGTAAAATCAAAAAACTTTAAGAGTACTTTCAATATAATAAATGTAAAATGAAATACCTTCATATGACTACATTTAGGTGCTTATATTTGAAGTGAAATGTATTTGGAATGCTATATATTGGTCTTATTAAAATATTATATACTACACTTAGGCACTGATGAAAAAGGAACATTCATACAGTAAAAAATTAAAACATCCTCATAAGGGGCAAAAAGAATCTAAATTTTTTTACCACTATCAGCAATACCTTTCCACAATTACGAATTCAGTCACCTGACTATGTGGTGATATTACAATCAGTTAACAGATCCACTCAAAATAGTTTAATGTAATTAAATTTGCATTCATGATATCAAATACAAATGGAGATAAATGAAGATTCTTCTAGTGGAAGAATCTCCTAGTGGAAGATTCCACTCATTCAAGATGTTTGTAGCACTACAAAATTTGTAAGTAGATATCTCTTAATTCTCTCCTTCCTATATCAAATAAATCTATGTGTATTTAGAATTGTCTAGAAATTCATCATTTAAAATATTACCTTAAAAAACTTTTTAAAAGAACCTTCAGTGCATGTTTATAAGAATCTCTCATTTTACCTTATTTGGGTATCTAAATAACCAAAACTAGACTTAACAGACCACCTCCCAAAAAAAGGAAAGAAAGAAAAGAAAAGAAATGGTTTAATCAGGAATAAAAAGCAGACATTAATGGAAGCACTGACAAACATTACAAATAATTTCACCTTGGATCAAAGATCAAAAACAATATGTTACATAAGTGAAGTTTCCTGTAAAACACAGTTGGTTATCTTACAAGCCCTTGAAACATGCATGCCATCAATGACTTTATGTGTTGTAAGAAACATTAGCCATGTAGTCTACTCCATAATTTTAAAGGTGAAGAAATTGATCCTTCAAGAGTTTAAATGACTATCCTAAGGTCTCCCAGCTACTTAGTTGCAAGGTAAATTGGAATCCAAATCTCTTGATTTCTCATTCATTCCTTGAAAATTTTTTTATTGAGGATCTACAATGGCCTTACACAGTTGTAGGAAATGGGTTGAAGTGATGAACAAAATATGCAAGATCTTTGCCACCATGGATCCAGTATTCTAACTGGGGAGGTACAACAAAGAAAGAAATAGGTAAAGAAAAAACGACAATTTCAGATTGTGGTTCATATGCAAAAAGATTCGACATGACTTTCACTGAGAATTCAGCTATTTGATAATATTTCTCTTCTCAACTCCTTTGACATCTCCTTTTCTCCGCTTGCAGTTAAAAGTAAAGGGAGTTTTATCAGTAGATTTACCTTTCAACCATCTCATTGGTCAGGTATCCTCAAAAGCATCAGCGTTTTCATGAAACACTTCAGTAGTTACCTTGCTTCATTCCATTCATATCATGTATTTACAAGATATCAAAGATGTTCAGTTTCACTGGAGTTTTTCAGGATCCGATTTTGCATCTTTTAAGTCTGTCTCCATGTCACAGGAGAAGTCCAAAGACTGAAAATCCAAGACCAGGTGGCAAAAACAATTTCAGGAAATGTGTATAGTTAAGGATCTTCTTGCAGATCAACATTGCTATCCCTTCACTGTTAGTTCTCATTCCGTGTGATTTTTCTGTGTAGAGAACAAAAGAAAGTTTGAAAGATGAGGTGGGGTGTGAATCTGGCTGCTTTTAATTCTATGAAATTACACTGACTGTCTCGTCTTCAGTGTCAGACCGTGAAACTGTTTTCTCTCACTAGCTAAAGGGATGCTCAGTGCTTTTGTCTTTCATTTTTTCTTAATGCATAATTTATGTATGGCCCATTTATTAATAACCATGAAGTGTTATACCTGGAAATCTCACAAAAGAACAGAATATACAGACACAAAATGAACATTTCATAAGGCAGATATTATTTTAACAGTAAAAAAAAAAAACTTGCTCTAGTTAATTCTTTCTGAGAATGTTGGATAAAATCCAACAAAAAGTATTCAATTATTAATATACTCATATTTATCAAATTAAACAAGAATTTTAACCACATCTTAATTACTGATAAATCTCAAGGGAAACAAAACATTTTTTGTAAAGACAATATTCTACCTAGAAGAGAAAATATTTCAATAAAGCTCCATTTCTGTGAGTTTCTTCAAGGCTTAGAAACTTTATTACCTTGCATGTATTTTCCTTGCCTCACACGAATGACACATTACATTGTTGATAATAAAATCTACACTAGCTAATATGTATGAAATAATTAATATCTGTGAGGCAATAATCTTATAAATGAGGTACTATTATCATTTCATGTTATCAACTAAGAGAGATTAAATATGTTGCCCATTGACACTCAGCTGATAAGAAGAAGAACTGGGATTTGATCTCAAGCATCTGACTCTAGAACCCAACCTCTTAACCATTAATTCTACTACTTTTAGTGACTCGTTTAGAACAGACATTCAAAAATTCATTTAAATTAAACTGAAATTCTGATATACTTTGTCTTTTTGATATAAGCTGTTAAGAAGACATATTTCTTTTTTCTTTCTTTTTTTTTTTGCTTTTTTTAGGGCCACACCAGCAGCATATGGAATTTCCCAGGCTAGGGGTCAAATCCGAGCCACTGCTGGTGACCTTTACCATAGCTACAGCAAAGCTAGATCCGAGCCATGTCTGTGACCTACACCACAGCTCACAGAAACTCTGGATCCTTAACCCGCTGATCAGGGCCAGGGGTGGAATCTGCATCCTCATGGATATTAGTCAGGTTTGCAACCAGCTGAGCCATCATGGGGACAACAAAAAGACAAATTTCTGAATAAATATCTCGGGTAAAAAGTAAACCATTTGGTTCACTGTATAATTCTATGTATTCTAGATATTATAGGCTTTGTAGAAATCTAGAGCCGAAAAGGATTTTAGCAAACATTCTGTCCAATTCCCTTCATTTTTAGATGTGCGTTCTATCCCTTGTAGGTTCAGAGAGGGGTCTCAGGTTACCAAATGCCATACAAAGCCAAATTTCCTAATTTCCAGGTGAGAATAGTTGAGCTATACCTATGATTTTCATTTTTGCTTATGTACTTATTTACAAATGAGTTGCTCCTACCTAGATTGTTAGTTACCTTTATGTAGTGTGATGGACAGACTCTTAAAGGGTTTTCTATCATCCCTACCTCCTGATATCCATGATCCTTTCCTTGAGTCTGGATGAGAAACTTTATTACCTTGCATGTATTTTCCTTGCCTCACATGAATGACACATTACATTGTTGATAATAAAATCTACACTAGCTAATATGTATGAAATAATTAATATCTGTATTAATGTATTTTCCTTGCCTCACATGAATAACACATTACATTGTTGTGGCTCTTAACCAATAGAATACAACAAAGGCATAGGGATATACATAATTACATGTATGTGATTATGTGCCTTGAGATCACAGCTCCCATTTTTCAGGCGTGTCTCTAGCTCTTGCTTGTTTTAATGAAGCAAGCAGACATGTTGGACGGCTCATGTGGTACAAAACGAAGGACAGCTTCTAGAAACTGAGAAGAGCTCGCAGCCAATAGCTTTCTAGAACCTCCAGCTGACAGCCCACAAGAAAATGAGGCCTTTAGTCCTACAACCATGAAGAAATGAATTATGGTGGAAGCCTAAGTGAGTCTGCAAATGAATCCTTCCCCAGCTGAGGATTCAGATGAGAATTCAACTTTGAACAGAGTCTTGACTTCAGCCTTTCAGGGAACACAGACAACCTGTGTTCAGATGATCCACAGAAATGTTTAGATAAAAAACGTCTATTATTTTAAACCACTACTTTAAGCTAATTTCTGTGCAGCAATAGAAAACTAACATGTAGTCATCCTTATTACAGTGAGGGATGTAAATTTAGTTAAGGTTTAGTAAGGCAAAGTTTAGTTACATTTTGTGTAATAGAGGGACCCCAATAAATATCTGTTAAATAAAAGAATAACAAAATTACTTTAATGCAACATCAGCAAGAAGAAGTGACATCTGATCATGGTATTAACATTATTATGATTAAAATAAATTATTGCCTGATGACATCACTTTTATGTGTGTGTACATAGATAATGGAGTTATAGTAAAAAATGGTTTTGATTTGTTCAATTAAAAAATGCCTCTGGTTTGAATCTCAAGATTAGAAAGGAAGAAATGAAATTTCTAGCCTCTAGAAATTTTCTAATGTGACTTCTCTACTTATGTGGCGTGTTTAATGCTATTATAGCTCTTTCTGTTACTTCAGGATCGATGCTATAAAGAATTCATCAGTATGGCTTTTTAACAATCATTTCCATGTTTAAGTTCATTAAAAGAACTGCTTTGACTACAGTCTCCATTTAAAAACCTCTAATCACGCTTGAATAAACATTTATCCCTGTTATTCAGGCATTCTATAATGCCTAGTAAAAAAAATCTTCAAAAACCAACTAGCTATGAAAACAGATATGTGGAGTTGAGTGTTTATAAAAATGATGACCTATTTTTAAAAATATGACTATCCATAAAATTAAGATAAAATGGAGCTATTTCTATAGTTACCATTTGTCATTGACTATAATATTACTAGGATTATAGGCAGAGGAAGTTAAACACGGTAGCCATTAAAACAATCTTTAATTTAAAAAAAAAGTATGCACTTAAATTTGTCAAATTGTTTTGTTTCCAGACATATAACACTTCTAGTGTCATGGCTGATAAAAAGAAATCCTTCCTATATTAAGAGAATTTTAAATCATCCAGTTTGCTTCATTTTACAGATGAAGATATTGAAGTACAGAGAGAAACCAATTTAAGAAAGTGATCAGTGACAGAAGAGCACTGGAAATCTTTTCTCCTCAAACTCATTAATGAACAAAGACCTCTAATTTCTTTTACATTTATCCAAATTGGTAACTGAAAGAGTCAGAAAGGTAAAACACACCAGTTATGTGTTTCTGTCTTCTCTTAGAATATAAGGACTTAAATATGAGAAACTTTAGCTTCTTCTATATATTTATGCTTTCTGATGCATGATGGATACCGAGAAAGGTTAATACAAGGAAATTTGAAGCAATAATTCCCCCAAAGAGAGGAAAGAATCTTAAGGAATCATGGAAGAATAGGAGTACACCATGTCAATACCCAATAATTTTTAAAAAGAGAGAGTATTAATTCATCCAGTTATAAATAGTTATAAATAGTGGGATTCATCATATTTGCTGAACCTGAATCATTACTCCCTGTACTTTCGAAAGGCACTATAACCCTAACTACATATATTATGACAAAAGCCAAATATGAAGAATAATGGAATTTTAAAAAATTAGAGATTCAAAATTTAAAAATTAATTACAAATTTTTCATAACACATGAAAAACTTGAGAATTTACTTCTGAAGTTTATAAAACATGTATCAGTTTACCAATTTACAGTCGCTAAATATTATGTGTCCCATATTAAATGAAAAAGAAGAACTATGATAACTTAATTGTAGAAAATCCAACATAACCAAATGCTGTCAAACCTTAATGTTTACTCGTATTTAAAACCAAACATTTGCACATTTTAGTTTTTTTGTAACTATTCCAAAATGCAATATTGTATTTTTCTTATTCTATTTAGAGGCAAAAATGTGAAAGTGGATAGTAAAAAATGTATGATTTTTCTTAACATAACCTTCTGGATACAAAAACCATTGGAAAAACTGAAAACAATATTTTACTCTTACTAACAGTGCTTTAAAGACAACCTTTTGGAACAACTTGTTTCAGGGGTAACTCTGGAGCATAAGTTAAAATGGGAAAGTTTTTTAATTGAACAACGTACTGGCTTTTACTGACTTTTATTAGTTGGAGCATGTGAACTTTGGAACTCCTTTTAGAACTGCATGGTTTTCATATCCAGTATGCCTGCATGCGTATATATGTATAGCTAATTGCTATGCCTTGTACCAAGGATATGAACTGTGTAAAATTACTGTAGGAAGTTGTAAATGATGTATGAAATGAAAAATCTTTGCCCACTGGCAGTACACAGATAGAGCAGAGATAGTGACGTGCAGTCTCTTCACTGCCGTTTGTCATAGTCTTCATCTTATTCAAGGCAGAACATATCAATAAACCTGAGTGTCAAACATGCATAGCAAACAACAGGTTTTATTTTTCCTTTCTTAGGTCTTACCTCTTTCTTGAAAATCGGTTTATACAATCTTGTGAGCCCAAGGTGAATGATAAGAACTTCTATGTTAATGATTTCAATAATCTATCCCAAAGCGTTAAATGCAGAAATTCTAAATAGCACTATGTGCATATACCTTCATACTTAAATACAGTGTTGCTGACTTTGTAGACTTGCCAGGACACATAGAGAGGCTTTATTCTCCAAGTCTACCATATAACCATTTAGAAACATTCGAGAGTAGCACTGATATTTTCATCTTGTGCCCTTGTGTTTGAAAGACATCAGATTTCACCTTGTCGTTGACGAGCAAAAGCAAATGGAAGCAGCACCTTTCTACTAAATTAGTTTTAACATAAAATTCTTGTGCCTGACTTTGTCTCAATCCCTCTGACCAATCCCCAAATCAAATATTTGATCAAACAACTGTGGTAGTTAAACTTATGCATACTGGAGTTCCCGTCGTGGCTCAGCCAAAGCGAATCTAACTAGCATCCATGAGGATGCAGGTTCGATCCCAGGCCTCGCTCAGTGGGTTAAGGATCCAGCACTGCCATGAGCTGTGACGTAGGTCCCAGATGTGGCTCAGATCCTGTGTTGCTGTTGCTGTGCTGTAGGACAGCAGCTACAGCTCCGATTTTACCCCTAGCCTGGGAACTCCATAGACTGCGGGACCAGCCATGAAAAGAACAAAAAATAAAAAAAAATAAAAAAAACTTATGCATATTCAATGGCATCTTCTCACAAAACATGCTAGTACCAGGGAAATTTAAAAACTTTAAAAAATAGGAAAAAAACCTTTGCAAATTTACATGTACTTATAGCTTACAGAATTTAACGTTAAAAATTAAAATAAATGGAACAAATGACTCAAGCTTCTGTCTATATATGATATTAAAACTAAGCATTTAAGTTCAAAAAGCACACAAAAACATCAGCTGAATTATCTTTTTTGTCTTTAAGAAGCTGACAGCTTTCTAATGTAGAGTTCAGTGTATAAAAGGTGTTTTTCAATGACACCTGTACTTTATTTTTTATGAACACAGAAACACAGAAGGAAATTTAAATATTCATGCAATTGCATCTTCCTCAAATAGGAAGGTTTTCCTTTATGCGCCAGTTATGGTTTTGTTTAAAAAAAAAAAAATAAAGGATATGCTCAGGCATTTGACTTTTCTTTACAGTATGTTATGATAATTCTTTCTGAAAATTGTAAAACAAATATTTCCTTACCAAGAATTCACCTCTTCTTGGAATCACAACTGATTTTTCTTTTGCTTGATGGAGTTAGAAGTGAAATATCTGGTTTTATTTCCCATCAGTAGACCACATAGATGAAAGTATTTAGTTTTGCATATGAGTCATATAAAAATGATGGTGACATTTTGTCACTATGACTAGAGTCAAAGAGCATAAGACAAAAAGTATCTACATATGGCCTATTGTCCAAATGGACTGTAAATATTGTCTTACTGCAACAAACACATAAATAGCAGAAATTAATTAAAAACCTTCCATCATAAACACAACTTTCAAATGTGGATCCAATATTTAACTTTAGAACCTATGCATTTCACCACCACCTTCAAAGTTAATATACTTATACTAACACTGTTTTGTACTGTCTTTCTTTTCCTTTCATTGCACTTGTCCCATCTTAGTTGGTGGTGTTTTGTCCCTAAAGAGCTACTACATTGTCAGCCCCTTGTCTTGTTACTCTCATTAGCTTATAAAAAGTTCAGTTCCTCTATTCTCTTTCTTTACTCTAAGTATCAATATATATATATTGAAGCTGCGGAGCCAGCAATATTAGCAACTGACAGCTCTAAAATTCCTCCCTCATGATATTTTCATTTCGTTGTTTATGTGACCAAAAACACAAAAGCTGGGAAAATTCTGAGCGTATCATTGGGGTGGACACTTAAGGAAACATTTGCTCCTGTCCATATGTCAGATCATTAGCCCCACCATCCACTAGTAGATGCTATCGAATAGAGTCAGCAACTACATATTTTGTTTCCCAAGAAAAATAAAACATGCTCATTCCATCCACCCCCGATCAACACCACAACAACAGTGGGATTAATTTACATGAGGAAAATAGGAAAAAGTCTGTGAGGCAAAAAAACAGGGCCCTTTTCTGATATTGATCAGATCCTCTGGGTTAAAACAATCAGTAAAATCAATCCAGTATGATTACATTTGCTCTTCGGTAGGGGTAATTATTCAAACCTAATTGTAGGAGTTGTATCATTGGATTAAACATTTTTATTTCTCTGCATGTGTATAAAGTGTGTATATAATACACATACCAAAATCTGCATAAGACTTGGTATAATTTATAAGGCATCTATGTGGATCTCTCTAGATCAGAAATCTCTCTTATTAGGAAATACTCCTATGAACTTCAACCGAAACATTTAAACCCATGCAGTGAGGGTGAGACTTTATTGGAAGTTAAAATGCCTCATCATTTTCCTTTAACCAAAAATTCCATCAACAATAACTCTCTCAGGAGTCCCCATCATGGCTCAGCAGTTAACAATCCCGACTAGCATCCGTGAGGTCCTGGGTTCAATCCCTGGCTTCGTTCAGTGGGTTAAGGACCTGGCGTGCCATGAGCTGTGGTGTAGGGCAGGTCGCAGATGAGGCTCGAATCCTGCGTTGCTGTGGCTGTGGCTTAGACAGGCGGCTATAGTTCCGATTGGACCCCTAGCCTGGGAACCTCCATATGCCACAGGTGCAGCCCTAAAAACACACACAAAAAACAAAACAAAATGAAAGAAAAAAACAAAGAAACAATAACTGTCTCGGTAAAAATTTTGCAGGTTATCTTTGCTTAATCAGATGAACAAAAATGTGTCTCAGGTCCTTTTGTTGGTTTAAAGCATAGTTCTGTTCTCCCACTGCCTACGTCCTATTTTCTTCCACTGGCTATACTTCCTGATTATCACTTTTCCTGAAACTGCTCTGTAAATATTTATTCAGTGGATATCTAAATTTGACACCAGAATTAGTTCATCTCAGAAGAGCTACATTGGTTAAAGGTAGAAAGACCATTTAATTTAACCAATTTTATTATAAGCATGAAACCAATCATTTCCATTTAGAATATTGTTGACTTGGTTAAAACAGATTAAGGTCACATCTGTCATGAAGACATTATGAACTTTTTTCCATGCTTGATAAATACTGATTTTATGAAACTATATGCAGTGAATTATGAAATAATTAAATGTAAAATAGGTATTTTGGTTATTGCAAAGTTTTGTTTTTATTTTTCATCCCATCAAATTGCAGGTAAACAAAGTCTTTTGAAAATAAGAGTTGTGGCACTCCTTTATGACAGCTAATTTCTTTATTTCCTTCCAGGTGAAAATTTCTGAATAATTACCAGCATTTTAATAATTTGTTTTCCATTTGGTTTTTAAGAATGTTCAAGAAATAATGTCTTGATGCCTATTAGCAGTTAATTGCACCAATTCATGTGAAATAGAGGTTGCTTCAGTTTGCATCAATTCCAGAAAGCTGAGCAACTCAACTCAAACAACATAGGCATCTGTCTCAGTGGAATACTACACCAAGACTATGCAAAAGAGAATTAAGCCTACAAAATAGTATATTTTTGGAACAACTCTGTATTAAAAATATTCTTTGGGAGTTCCCGTCATGGCTCAGTGGTTAACAAATCCGATTAAGAACCATGAGGTTGCTGGTTCGATCCCTGGCCTTACTCAGTGGGTTAAGGATCCGGCGTTGCTGTGAGCTGTGGTGTAGGTTGCAGATGCAGCTCGGATCCCGCGTTGCTGTGGCTGTGGCGTCGGCTGGCGGCTACAGCTCCGATTAGACCGCTAGCCTGGGAACCTCCACATGCCGCGGGTGTGGCCCTAGAAAAGACCAAAAAAAAAAAAAAAAAAAAAAAAAAAATATATATATATATATATATATATATAACGTATGTGTGTGTGTGTGTATTCTTTTCCTTATGTGCTCAATTCTGATAACCTTAGTTTTGATAATGCTAGGAAAAATAAACTTATCACAAAAGGAAGGAAATTAAATGAGTAAAAAAAAAAAAAACCACAATTGAGGCATGACTTCACTTAAACGTAGAATGAAATGAAATTTCACTGTAATTACAATAAAAACTCTACCACCTATCTAAAATTTGTTTGCTATTTGGGAAAATATGTTGTTAAATGCAGATTTGGTATGCATGAAGCCTTGTGCAGTCAATGATTTGCTTCGGTGTAAAACTGAGTTTTAATTAAATTGCATGTAAAGCATTTAAGTATTTAATACCCAATATACAGAAAGCGCTCAGCAAATGTCCAGTAAATATTGTTATTATTCTGCATTATGTGGCAAGCCCTCCCACTCTCCCATTTCTAACCATCAAAGTCCTGTCCTTCCTTCAAAGCCAACTCAAATGCCACAGGCTTCAGGAAACCCCTTTAGATCAAAATGATGACTAAATTTTGATAGAACTTGCCTTAAATATTTCATTGGCTTATTCTCAGTTCTGCTTTTGCATTTTCATAATACATAAAATATTTTTGCTCCCTTATCCCATTCTCAGCTGAACCAAGCAGCATTAGGTCAGGGTCTCCTACAGGTATCTTTGCACAGGCCTCAGCAACAAGCACAAGGCCTCAGGTGCCAGCAGGGTTTTATGCCTACCTGTGAAATTAACCAGTTAGACTTCAACATTTCTTTGATCGAGTACACAGGCAGCAAACAGGCACATTAAATGGATTTTCATCTTTCTTTTAAAAACGGATACAAAACAACTGAATTAGCAAAGTCTTCATTGATTAAAAAAAAAAAAAAACTTCATTTTGGAGTCATCCTAAAATGCTCAGCTACCTCCACTTAGATTGTGCAACAACATGGAAACTTGCTTCACGTGAGTGCTGCTCCAAGTGCATTCGCACCAAATGCAGAACTGAAATTAGGTTCCAAATTCCAACTCAAAATATCACTCTACTTTGGAAGATTACATACATATAACATGTTAACTATGCTTTTCAGCCCCGAGCATAGTCAACAACATTCTCCTTTGAGTTGTCTTAAGCTTCGAAGTTAAATCATCCTTAACGAATCTCAGTAATAAAGGTACTAGTGTGGAGAGAGTATATAAGTTAATAGTATAGTATGACCTACTCATTTTAAGGCCCATATTTAATTCATTATTGTTATTATTATTATTATAGTAATATACTTGCTTTTACTCAATTTCCCCTCTCCTTTTTCTTATCTCTTTCCTTTTATTTTATTTTATTTTATTTTTTTGCTTTTTAGGGCCTAACTTGCAGCATATGGAGGTTCCCAGTCTAGCGGCTGAGTGAGAGCTGCAGCTGCTGGTCTACAGCACAACCACAGCAAGCAGGATCCGGGCCACATCTGCCACCTACACCACAGCTCAGGGCAACGCTGGATCCCACTGAGTGAGGGCAGGGATCAAACCTGCATCCTCCTGGATAATAGTCAGGTTCATTGCCACTGAGCCACAGTGGGAACTTCTCTCATTACTTTTTAATGTACTCATTATTTCCAACACTTAACAAGTTAGTGCCTTTCCCTAGTTATCTTTTCCCATCTATATCTTTTTTTTTTCTCTATTTTATCAGTAAATTCTCAGTCTGTGGCACACTGTTCCTGTCTGTGGAACACTGTTCCTGTCTGTGGAATGATTTAGGGGTTAAAATTCAATCATTTGTTCATTCGACAAATATTTCTTGAACATCAGTTAGTCTCTTTGCCTCTCCAGATCTAATTTACCTCCTTCTCTGTTCTCTTTTGCCTTAGAAGGCTGGCCTTTATATAAGGTCTAGGCCAATCAGGCTCCAATCCCTCTGTCTTATGTTTGCATTGATGTAATGGTATCAGCAGGAAGGAAGAGTTTGCAGTTGCTGCTTATCTCCCTAAGCCAGACAGGCTTCCTCTACAGGCAGACCTTTCCTACAGGTAGAAGACCTTTTCTGCATTCCGGTAAGTCCTGACTCCCCTTTCTCCTTCCAGCCTGAGTAACAGGGCCCTCCATCTCAGCTTCTCTTAGCCCTATTCATATCTTACAAATATTTACTCTTCAATAAATCTCATCAATTGTCCCACTGAATGTGCCCACTATTTCCTGATAGATCAAATCTCCAACTCTGTGCCGGAATTGATACAGTCTTTTCTACACATAGTTTTGTTGAATCTTAAAAACTATATTAATAATGTAATCAATAAAGAAACACAAAGACACAGAGAGTTTGGTAAGCTTCCCCAGACACTCAACCAATATATAAATGATGGATAAAAATGACATCATGGAGTTCCCTTCATGGCTCAGAGGTTAATGAACATGACTAAGATCCATGGAGTCCTCTCTCAGTAGTGGGTTAAGGATCTGGTGTTGCCATGAGCTGTGATGTAGGTTGCAGATGCGACTCGGATCCTGAGTTGCTGTGGCTGTGGTGTAGGCCGGTGGCTGCAGCTCTGATTTGACCCCTAGCCTGGGAACTTCCAAAGCAAAAGCAAAAAAGAAAAAAAAATTGCATCATGATCTCCTACTCAAAGTCTAGTATTCCTTTTTCAGTTTCCTCCTACTTCTTCCTAAATGACTTTCCCTTGGTAACATCCATCAGTGGTTATTTATTGAGAGCCTATAGCACATTGTGAAGTATTGAAACTGTTTTCAACTAAATTAATAGATACACAGGAACAGCAGACCTCTATCTGCCCAGTAATCATTTGGCCAAGAATCTCTAGCCATTCAGCATTAGAAAGGGGTCATATTTTTAATTTCACAACCAATTTCTGTCACATGCCAAGGAAGAAAATCTATTTCAGGTTATTTAACATTAATTTAGAAAATTGAATAATTTAAGTAATTGTGAATATCAGTAATTTATTAGTATCACAGTTTAGTATCACACTGAATTTAAGGACTGTCTCCTTATGAGTCTTTGAAAGCCTTAGAATTCCTTTTCTTATCCTTGACAATGCATTAAATAAAAAGATGGCAAATGAATAGGCAGACAAGGCAAGACAGCAGACCCTTAGGTCTAAGGAGGAGAAGAGACACCTGACTTAGATCCATACGCTGACCAGGGAGAGGACCCCAGTTCATTCAAAGCTCACTGAGTCACTCAGTTGGCAACACCAGCAGGTGGAATCTAAGAGGGAACACAGGTTCTGGAGTTCAGTGGAGCTATGGAGATTACCTGGAAAGCTATCCATGTACAACATAACTGCAAGTTCTGAGGTATATGATATTCAAAAGTACTAGTAAAAATTAGGTGGGAATCCAGAGTAATAGGTACTCTTTAGATTTGTTTGTGGGAGTAATTGAAATAATATATACGTAAAATATGCAACCCAGGATTTGGCACAGAGAGTATGGGTGGTATAACAAATGATATGGAGAATGACACTTATAATCATGGCTCTGATAAGATGGTCTCAAGATGTGGGTTGGATCTAAGATATAGAGCAGCAGATGTCAGCAATCGCAACTGGAATAAAATGAAAATTGGGAATTAGGCATGAACTGATATCATAACTCTAATATAAGCACCTACCCTCCAAACACTTGTACAAAATTACAACAGAAAATGATGCCTGCCAGCAACCCTGCAACAGACTTCTCTTCAGAGACACTACGATTGCCTCTACTATTCAAACTTCTAAACTTATAATACAGATTAGATCTATTTTTTCCCCACAACTGACCTATGACTCAGAATTATCTGTTCCTTTCTAATCAACACACTTATTTTGAAATATCAGGTATTAGGAAATCTGATGTCATAATTGTTCATGAGATAAGAATTTTTAGAATTAATGTCTTCTCCTCAAGATGTTTCTTAACCTAAGTAATCTTTAATTAGATAAATATTTTAATGTTTTCAGGAACTACTCCCATGAGTTGTGGAACATTCATCGGTAACCACGGGCAACACAGAGAAAGTAAGTGTTGCTGTGTTTGTGGAGGACTGTTGCTTCCTAGAGTTTTTGAGGGAAAAGGCAAAGAGACAGAAGTTCTAGGGACTGTATTTCCATTCATGCCTTTGCAGGAATTATTAGTCTGTGTGTTAGAAGGAGTCAGAAAATTCAGTTGATTCAATAAATTACTTATATTGATAATTATTGAAATTATTCAATTTTCTAAATTAATGTTAAATAACCTGAAATGGATTTTTTTCCTTGAATGTGACAGAAATTGGTAGTGAGATTAATCTAGAAAAGTAAAGAGGCAAGAATATTTTAAAATCATAGGAAAAGGGGAGTGAGTTGTATACAAACATATAAACTATTTTACCTTATTAAAACTAAAGCAAGGCTGATTGAAATATTTTCTATTTGAGATAAATGTACTAACTTCTATACACATTTACAAACTAAAAAAATAAATTCAAGAATAATATACACACATATTTATGTATACATATTCTATATATTCTGTATATCCATTTGTATGTAATTATATATATATACATGGGTAATTAAAGGAATTATCATTAAAAATAAAATAATGGTGTTGGGACCATTTATTAGCATTCAAAAAAATGTAAGCCAATACAACAAATACTCTATAAATGCTAATTTTATTTTATTTTATTTTATTTTTGTCTTTTTAGGGCCACAACGCAGCATATGGAGGTGCCCAGGCTAGAGGTCAAATCGGAGCTGAACCTGCCGGCCTGCACCAGAGCCACGGCAACGCAGGATCCAAGCTGAGTCTATGACCTACACCACAGCTAATGGCAATGCCGGATCCTTAACCCACTGAGTGAGGCCAGGGATGGACCCCGTGTTCTCATGGTTACTAGCCAAGTTCGTTAACCACTGAGACATGATGGGAACTCCATAAAAATGCTAATTTTAAATGTTCATTTAAAAACTATAGAAAAGTAGCCAAACAAATGTAAAACCACCAAAGATAATTTAATACTTATAAAACTCTGGAGGGCTAAACAATTTTTAAATGTAAGATTATAAATAAAGTTACAAGGGAATATATTAACAAATTTGACCATTTAAAAATGCTGAAAATAAACAATATAAAAATTTTAAAATGTAGCCAAATGGGCATACTTGCAGCAAATGCTAGTTATATAAAGCATTCTTATAAAGAGAAAAAAATCAACTAAGAAATATAGACAAAGGACATTATATGTAATTCAGATAAAAGGAAATAGTTTTTAGAAATTAGAAATGAGAGAAAATAATCATGATCTATTCTAATCAAAGAAATTCAAATTAAAATAACAACGAGGTATTTTTACTTATTAAATAACACTCCTGGAGTTCCCATCATGACTCAGTGGTTAACGAATCCGACTAGGAACCATGAGGTTGCGGGTTCAATCCCTGGCCTTGCTCAGTGGGTTAAGGATCCGGCGTTGCTGTGAGCTGTGTTGTAGGTTGCAGACGCGGCTCGGATCCTGTGTTGCTGTGACTTTGGCATAGGCTGGTGGCTACAGCTCCTGTTAGACCCCTAGCCTGGGAACCTCCATATGCCGCAGGTGCGGGCCTAGAAAAAGGCAAAAAGACAAAAAATTAAAATAAATAAATAAATAAATAGCACTCCTTTTTTCTTTTATTTTGATTCAGTGTTAGCATTATTGATACTATTGGTGCCTAAGTTGATCAAAGTCATCCAGACAAAAAGTAGAAATATCTTTCAAAACTATAAATTGTTTATTTTTTATCAAAAATCAGATCGCTTGAGACTTTAGGAATATAGATATTCTGTGATTCTTAAATAAGACATTTTAGAGAAAAACTTTTTAAAAAGTAAAGAATAAAAAGAAAACTCATTTTGACCACCCGTAACTCCACATACAAAATTAACCACATATAAATGTCTGGTAAACTACCCTCACTATTTTCATTATGTATACAAAATTGTATGTGGTTGAGCGCTTAATATATGAATGTGTGCCCATAATACAGCTTTTGCCTTACCTTTTCATTTTTAAGTCATTAAAATGTGTTGGCAAGAATCATTTTAATGTATAATCCTTTATTGTACATCCTACCGTGGTTTATTTCCTCATTTCTTTATTGTTGAACTTTGAGGCAATCTTCACATTTCTACTGTTTAAATAATGCTGCTGTGTATAAAAGCAAAAGTTCGGAAACAATCTAAAAGTTTAATAGTATGAATAGTTAAATAGACTATTTATAGAATATATCCAGTCATAAAAATTAATAAAAACTCTACAGTACGATGGAAGTATGCTTATGACACGATGTCTGTTCATCCACTTGCAGTGTGGATTTTAGCCCATCGAAGAAACTTTGCCTGATGTACTACATTGTACCAGTATTAAACTTTCATCTCACTCCCATTTAATAATAGGAACAAGAATTCCTGCTCCGTACCAGCAGTTCTACAGGACTTCTTTGTCAGGCACCTGGTGAGCACCCAAGATATGTTAGTTATACAACTAACTGACTAAATCACTATGGTAAAGACTAAAGATTAACAAAGCTTTTTTCCGGTTCTTTACCTCTTCTGCTTCCTGTTAGCTGTTTTCCTTTCTCTTGTTGGCCGGTAAGCAGGCATTCTTTACTCTTAGGCGCTTGGGTTAAGACCGAATGATTTTTCCAAAGGTTCAGAAAATATACCACCTTAATTCTACCCTGAGGTTACACTTAGAGAACAACAGTCCGGGGCAGACAGTGAGCTTTACAGGTGTATTTGGTTCCCATTTGTCCTGGCATAAGGACTATCAGAGATAAGCTGAAGAACCAGCATTTCCATCCAATGACACCTGCGGTAACAGATGGCAGTCAGGCATGCTTTTAACATCATCACTGAATCAGGATAGAAAATAACGCCTAATATCTTTCTTGAAAAAAAAAAAAAAAAGACTAACGACAGCTTATAGACCCTGAAAATTGAGTTTAACAGTCTAATATGAATATTTTTATTTTTTGGTCTCTGGGCATTAGACGGTCCTAAGAAATGACATACAAAGTGAAGTGAGTTAGGAAATCTAAATTCATTTTACATCTTAATTCATTTCATTTATGAATGAAATATGGTAGAAAATTTAGGAACGTTCGATCTCTCCCCTTCCATCTGTTTTTTCCAGGTGACCAGCAGGATGGCTAAACTGGCTTTCTTCAGCTGCACTTATGCTGCCCAAATCACCCTAAACATCCTGGCTTATTTAAACTGTGCATACAGTCCGACAGAGCATCTATACTTTGCTTGTAACTGTCAACAGAAAGGGCACCTTGTGGTCACACACGAGGGCACAAGTCACAGGAGTCAAAGGACAAGGAAGAGATGCAATATTTCTTATTCCTGTCAGTGTTAAAGAGAAAGATTTTTGCCTTTCTTTTTCAAAGATTGTGTACGTCAGCGGACTTTGAAAGAAAGGAGAAAACTTAAACATGAAAGAATGTGGAAAACTTAGAAATATTATCACCTCTGTTGAAGAATTTTTTCTAATTATAATGATTTCCCAGTTTATATGACACTGTCGTATAAGCCTTGTATGTTAGTTTATACGTGCATGTGATTGCTCCTTCACGGTAATAGTATCTTCACTTACCAGTGAAAGAGGAAACAGATTTCTTTTCCTACAAACAAGGTAATGAAAGTTGGAATAAAAGAAGACTTTTTGTCTTCTTTTCTCAATTCATGAAACACACACACACATGCATACACAATAGTGACAAATGTACATGGGGCTTTAGAAGGTTAGAAAAAAATTACAGCATTCTCAGTAGTTTGCAGCATATATTAAATCCTGACTTCCTGCTCCCAAATGAGTTTCACGGAATTAATATTTCCCTTCCTGCTCTTCCATCATAATTTTGGTCAGTAAATATGCCATTGGGCTGTAAGTTTCTTAAATATAGAAACAGTATCTCATTCACCATTGTAGCCGCAGCACAGTTCAAAAATGTGACTCCCTTGCCAAGCATGAGAAGAAAATTGTACTGAATTTCAAGTTTTGTGCAAAGGTTATCTCTACTACTTATAAAAACAAATTATTAAAATTTCATGTTTTGAACTCAACAAGTTATAGAATCATAATATACTGAATTGCAGGTCTGTGTTCAAAATTTTTCCTCTTGGATTTGAGTCTACTTTGATTCTTAAGAGAATCTTCAAAATAAAGTCGTTTTTGATTTGGAAGACCTTTCATTCGTGCAACATACGAAAAATACAATTTTTCAAATAGCAAACCCTATATATATACCTAAAGCCATTAAAATATCCTATATTTTGACAGTGGCAGGTAAAGTTTACTGAGTAGTGACACAGTGCCAGGCTCTGCGCTATCCCATAGAATATTTAAAAACCACCTCTTGAGGTGTCTCCCCCTGTTATTATAATGCCCACTTTACAGAAAAGGAAAACTAGATCTGAAAAGGTTAATTACTGGTCTAGTGTCACAACGCTATACTAAGTAGAGCTAGAATTATCTAAGCCTCTTTTCACTGACTCCAATGCTTCCACTTTTATGTACTTTTCTCTATTGTTTACTGAATGATAACTGTGTACCTCTGACATATTCTGTTTCAATCATTACAAGTGAGTGAGGTGCCAGCTCACGGTTTTTGCCCATATCCCCATCTTCATGACAGCTTAAGTGGAAAAAAAAAAGCCATTTTTAATTTAACAAATCTGAATCACCAATGTCGAGATCCAAGTACTACGGTCCCTTTAAATCAGATTTTAATCAAAGCAAATGTATGTTTCTTTAGTTAACATTGGTTGAGTACCTACTGTTTGGGGAGCATGCTCTACACATAAGTGAATGCTGTACATATATTTTTTTCTTTTTAGGGCTGCACCTGCAGCATATGGAAGTCCTTAGGCTAGGGGTTGAATCAGAGTTGCAGCTGCTGGCCTATACCACAGCCACAGCAATGGTGAGTCTGAGCTGCATCTGTGACCTATGCCATAGCTTGTGGGCAACCGGATACTTAACCCACTGAATGAGGCCAGGGATCAGACCCACGTCCTCATGGATACTAGTCAGGTTCTTAACCTGCTGAGCCAGAAACACCAGTAAATGCTATATTTTTTTAAGGACGTAAAATATTGGTACCTCAACGGAGTACACACCTGTAATAGGATTGGGCATGATGAGTATGGCCAATTTTCACAGAATCTGTAACTCTTATGAGTAAATAAAACAAGCAATGTTTAGTGAATGTCTTTTTGAACAAAAGCGAATGCAGCATATGTAATAAAAGCCATCACTGTTGAAAATATAGAAAATTAAGCACTAAATCCTACCTAAGGAGTAAAAAACAATAAATACCCCTCACTATACCATAGGTTTATACTTGGATGTCATACAACAGCATGGAAATGCAACAACCACTACTAAAGAATAAGGTCATGAAAAGTAGCACCCCATTAATGACTCTGTATTTTTTTATTTTTTGTCTTTTTAGGGCCACATCCATGGCATATAAAAGTTTCCAGGCTAGGGGTCAGATCAGAGCTTTAGCTGCTGGCCTATGTCACAGCCACAGCAATGCCAGATCCAAGCCACGTCTGAACCTACATCACAGCTCATGGCAAAGCCAGATCCTTAACCCACTGAGTGAGGCCAGGGATAAAACATGCACCCTCCTGGATACTAGTCAGATTCATTTCCACTGAGCCACTATGGGAACTCCAACGACTCTTATTAATGTGACAGCAACATGTAATTCAGAATAAGTATTCTCACATAGTACACTTGGATTGTTCCTAAATCTGTGCATCTTCTACAAATCCATCAGTAAATTCATGCCACTGAGCATAGTAGGGGTCTGGACATATCACTGAAAAAGGATCTCAAAGATCAAAGCTGCCACACCCAATATTCTGACATCTGTGCCCTGGGAGGCCATCTCATGCTGATGTATTTGCTCTGCTTCAGAACAAAATAGCCAAAGTCAGCAAAGTCACACCCGTCTCCTTATTTCTCCTTCAGGAAAGGAGAAGGAAGAGTTGATTCTCTTCCACTGATACAGACTATACTTATTCTCTGGGATTCCAAGAATAGACAGTGTTTTACTAAGCAACTACTAGGGAAGCAGGTGACAGTGCTCCAGGAGAAAGAATTTAACTGCTCTCTCATATGGTACCTTTCTGATATATGAACTTGATTCTTCATCTGCAAAGTGAGAATAATAATGATTCCTATTTCAGTGGGGACCAGAGTGAATGAATGTGACAACGAAAGTCTTTATCACATGGTGAACACTCAATTAATATTACCTCTGCTTCTCAACCGTCACCAGTGATGCCAGTGGTGGCTACAAGCCTCACTGTACCTGTTTCCCATACGAATTAATCAACCTTTCTGCTCTGACCCTTCCCCACCCAACACAGTCTCCTAGTAAGTGAACTACGTTATTCCATGTCAGACATTCAGCTGAGCCCTTTCTCTGTGACCCTCCAAGGAAGGAGAGGATCAGGCTGTCTCGATACACCTTGAGGACATGAGGCTAAGTGAAATAAGGCAGTCACAGAAAGACAAGTCCTGAGTGACTCCACCTCTATGAGATATCAACATGGTCAACTTCATAAAAACAAGAGTAAAATGGTTGCAGGGGCTGCAGGAAGGCAGACGCGAGGACTTGTCCAATGATTAAAAACTTTGTTAGGTCAGATGAAAAAAATTCTGGAGATCGACTGTGCAATATTGCCAACTCATTATTTTAAATTTATTTCTAATACTGAAGATGTCTGCTCAAAAAAAAAAAATGTATGCCTATAGTTGGGTACTATACTCTTAAAATTTTGACAAAAGGGTAAATCTCATGTGTTTTTTACCATTAAAAAATGTATCTTGACATCGAACCTGCAGCCTCATGGTTACTAGTTGTATTCATTTCTGCTGCACCACAACGGGAACTCCCCACTCTGTTTTTATAAATCCCTAAGAAAAGAGACCCAGAAGACACTTTCAAAACTTAAGTTAGAGTTAGACATTATCTGATGCTTTGAGCCAGGTTTTCCCAATCTGTCAGCTGCCGTCTGTTAGAGAAATTTTATGCCCGGAAGCAGTCGGGGCACACAGTAATTCAAAAGTGTAACTTCCAGGAACACCCACTTCACACAATACCAGCATCAAGCATCCAAACTTCTAAGCTGTAAAATACAAGGATAACGGCAGCAATAGAAGGAGGATTTTAAAAGGACTGTGATTTCAACAATTTCAAAGCTGTGTTATTTAATTGTGTAACACTCTTGTCTTTGCTCAAACATTAATTTCTCAGATTAAGGAGGAACAACTTAATTCGTATTGTGGGATCTGGGGAGGAAAAAAAAAAATGTGTTTCTCCTAAATAGAAATAGTGACACTATGGGTTATTATAAAAGTAAAAAGGGATGATAAGGAATAACGGTCTCAGGAATTGGAAATGCATAGCAGAATGATTCAAGTTTGTGTCATGTATGCTGTCATTTCTAATCATACACAGATAAAACTTCCCATAGGGGGAAAAAAAGCCTATGAACATATAGGCTCACAATTTCAGTCCTGAGTTTAGTCAGGGAGTATCTTCATTAGCCTCACAAAATAAGGGGGAAAGAGCCACTTCCTTCAAACGAAGATCATGTTGATTAAACAACACTTAAAACAGGAAGCAGTCAGGGAGTGACGGATTTTAAGTTGACCAATTCAAACCCAGTCTTTTAAGGTTATTTCTTTTTCCTCGAATAATAACATAAATGTGAAAAAAGAAAACCAAAAACCTTACAGACTTTGTACCTCTTCATTAAAATACAGATACCCTGTGAAATTTTTCAAAATTCTTCCTATTATTGGACTTTTTAGTGTTTGTCATGAAATGCATTTCTTAGCTGACATAATATTTCTTTACTGGATGTTCATTTCTAAGGTATTTAAAAAATAGAAATTTATAGGTCAAAATATTTTTCACGTAAAATAAAATTAAATTCTTGCAAATGCAATTTCCACATCCATGACTGGTTTTAAAAGAAATATGTACACGTAGGTCCCCATCAAGCACTTAATAAAAGATGACTTCTCAAGGCAATTTGCAAACTATGGTTTCATCTAGAGATATGTCAGTGTAAATCAGGAACCTTCAGCTCACCGTTTTTCTAAACAAGTATGCCATAATCTTTGCTAGCTCTGTTTCCATGAGGCCATCATAAATCTACCGCTTTGCACTGTCTCCTCGGCACGCAGTCACAGATTCAAATACTTGAAAGTATAGTGAACTACACCTTCAGCAAGTCTATATAAGAGTTAGTAATCTCCTTCACCTGTGGGGCATATTTTATAACAAAAATCTTAATAGAAATGCCCCCATCGTGCTTAAAATCTACCCTATTATTATCACACCTGATTGAAAGCTACCTTTTCCATTAGCCTGGAAACATGAAATAGGAATGGGCACTCCTTTTAATGTATACACGTAAATGGTTTGCATACAATGTCTACCCAATTAGCCAGGGTGGACTTGGGTGGATTGAATGCAAACGCAGACTCAACTGGCATAAAACATTTTTCTCAATTTGTCATTGCTGGTATTTAATTTGCTTTGATCTAAAACTGCTAATATCATCCAAGTGGAAGAAACAACAAAGATTCATTATTTTAAATTTATTTCTAATACTGAGGATGTCTGCTCAAAAAAAAAGGAAAAGGAAAAATATATGAAATTATTTAATTTTCAGTCTTCAAGCTTAAAATGGTATATTAAAATCAGGGGAAAAATGTTTAAACCTTTCCCTTTTCTGGAATTAGAGTTTATAGTTTTGTTTTTATTGAATGCATTCATAGGCTCCCTCAGGATGTGAAATGTATGGAAATATATGTGCATTACTAAAGAAAGAACTAAATTTATTCTTTCCCCACATCATGCTCTTCTTTGCAGTAGAGGTTTTTAATTCAATACAGAGCTAGAATGAGATGGAGCCAATTTCCTGGTCTATATGTGTGACAAATGCTAAAAGTGGCACAAGATTAACAAATTAGTTGAAGTATAGATCTTAAAAGATTTTTTTTCTGTGTCTCTAAATCAAAATTCATACTTTATTTGAAAGGAAGCCTTCTTTAGAATTTAGTAATGACTGAGGATCTTTTATTTCCCTGTATTTAAGATAAAAAGAGAGGATGTATGAACAACATACCAGCAATTTTCTAAAAAGCAAATTTTATTTGTGGAGAAGCTAACAAAGATGATCTATTTGGAATATGAAATTATTTTCATCACAATCTAGCAACTCTGGTTAATAACTCCAATGTGTGATTTCTTTAAAAATTAAAACTTGTTTTCAAAATAATTGCCCCTAAAATAAAAGCATGAAATAAATAACGGGAGTAAAATGTATTTATTTCTGTACTTTTATGAGTAAAAATGATGTTTAAAATGTGACGTCCCAGATAAATATACTTGCTTTGCTAATTGCATTTCCTATATGTGTATATATATATATATATATATATATATATATATTTTTTTTTTTTTTTTAAGTAAAAACTATCAAAGCTTGGCTGTTTTACCTAACTTCAGAATCATGGGCTTGATTATATCTCACACCAGACAATAAAAACATCTGTGACAATAAAAGCATGGAAAAGTCGTGGAATTGTTTAATTTAGGAGAAAATGGCTATGTTTGATAATCACATGTGCATGAATGGATTTGTCCTCTTTGTTGAGAAACTTATATTTTGCAAATGGTGTGTTTTTTTTTTTTTAAGGAATCAATTTATAACATGAAAGGGGTTTTCAAAAAGGTATTCTGAAATACGTGTTTTGGATTTAGCTTCCTCATTCAGGTTTAAAGCCCCGTCGTAGCCCACCTGTTTTGCTTGGGCTTACATTATATAAAAATGCAGCATTTAAAAGCAAGCACAATTTTACTTGTTGTACCCAAACATGATAACATGCTTAAAATTCAAGAAGAGTTCTATGCAGGTTGTACGTCCCATTCACCCAATCTCCTTTCACATTTCTGTTCATGTTGACAGACTATGTCATAATACATCAACAGAAAGATCAGCACAGAAGAACAAAATTTCATCGCCTGACAGCAAGAGGAAAACTGATTTTCGGTATTAAATTAGTAAAAATATACCATTACCTCACTTCCAATAAGTCTACTACCTTGAAAAAAATAAGGCATCTGCCATAATCACATATATATATGCAAAGGCAATTAGGTGTGTTTATTTCTTTGGTATCATCCTTCGACTGACAGCCTATTTTCATTTTATCTTTTATATGTTATTTTATTTGCTATATCTTGGAAACATTTTTAAAAATCGCAATTTCTTCCTGAAACATAGAGTATTACATATGTAAAAATATATATCTGCCACTTGTTTGGAGAACAGCCTAACCTACTGACCATTGAAATGGAAATGGGTATTGAAGCTTTGGAGAAAAGTTAGGTACTTTTTTCATCTCACATCTTGCTCTGTTTGGATTTCAGGAGAAATTTAGCAATACCTGTAAAAATAATGTCTTTTGCAGCCCAGGGCATCATCTGCCACTTAAGCTTTTAATTTTGCCCCTGTTTGAACACCCTACAACATATGCACTTCTCTTTTGTCTATTATCCTAGAGTTGTGCTATTCCCAAATATTGACATCGTCTACCTTTATCAGCATTAACTGCTCTGAAGCTTCCCAGGCTCATGCTCGGCTCTATTTCTTCCTATTGATTATCTTCCTCACTCCAGCAGGTAGCTAGCCAGCGAGGCTGTCCTGAGAAATAGCTTCCAATGACTTTATACGCACAATTTACACGGAATTGTTTAAAGAAGATATTAGCCTCAATACAAATCAGTGAACCTCATTTAGTCAATACTGCACAATTCTGCTGTTGGCACCCTGTCACATGTTATCCTTATGGTCAGCTGCTGCACCCAATCTCCACATTAGCCATAGTATTTAGTTTCATATTAAAATGGAGCCGGCTTTTTCTTTTTTTCCGCTTTTGCTTTTCCTTTTTGAAATCTTTTCAGTATACTTTTTACATCACCTCACTGAGCCATGTGATAGTAATATATTTTGAAATATAAAAACCTGAGATTAAATGTTTGATTTTTGACAGTGTTCTTAAATATAATAAATTCAAAAGGAAATACTGTTAAGTTAAAATGGAGTGTTTTTCATTAAGTCCAATCAAATGGTAGACAACAAAGGATCTTTTATTTGAGAATATGAAGTGAAAATGAAAACCAGAAAACCTTTACTAAGAAAAGGTCCAGCTAAATTATGTTGGAAGGAGGTCTCCAGATTGAGCTTGGGTGTTTCTTTTGCTAAAAGTGAATTAAACTAAGATATGTTACGAAGAAATATTTTACAAAAGAAGCAAAACTTAATGCTTTGTGGAGATGAAAATAAGGTCTAAGGACAGTTGACTTTGAAAATAATTCGAAAGAAAGATCACATATGAAAAAAATTGCCACAGCATCTGATCTTTTCTTATAATCATAACAGGGAAATGTTTGGGGGAAAGTAATGCTAGTCCCTTCTTTTGCTGCCATGGCAATGCTGTAAAATTCTAGAAGGGGTGTTTACATTTCAGAATTACCCCTCCTTCAACTACTGCTTTATGATAGTTAATGAGATGATATCCAAATGTTGAAAATGGGAAAATTCAAATGAAAATCTAAATGTGAAATACAATATAATGAAATAACTAGGCAACATAATACTACTCTGAATGTTTGTGCAAATATTGCAAAATGAACTGCACTACATTAAAATTCTTCAGTGGTTGTGTAATACATAAGTGAAGGTTTACATATAAAAGCTTTAGCTATCAAAAAAGGCATCTTTATCTCATATTATCCTAAATTTTTTACTTGAAAACATCACTAACAGCTTGGAGTGCATTCTGAAAAGTTGTCATTAAATCTATTTGCATATCTCTTTGTAAACTGAAGTTCAAGTTAAGAATAGGGCATGCTGATCAAAATAGTCTATTTGTTATAAAATGCACCCTTTAGCTTTAGTGGCTGAGTGGCAGAAAGCTTTGGAGAATATGAATGGTAGAGAAAATAATAATTTCAGTTTTAGAGATTTTAAAGGACTGCATATCTTTTCTGTAAGTAAAAAGCAGCAGTTGAACACAATGACAATTTTAAATGAGTTATAGGAATAATAGTATTTAGAACATTAATATAGGAAAGAAATTCAAACAAAATTACATAACAAATTATTGTAAATATTTCAAATTTTTTTCTTTGTTACTATAAAATGTTAAAGGTGATTTCTGATGACCTTCGCTTTCATTTCTTTTCTCTTCAAATATCACTAGTTGGGAGCTGGAGCCCTGAAGCCCAGGTAGAAAAGACACTAAAAGATGGCCAGTCTATCCTGATCGTACATCTTCTCACACATTTATTGCAAACTGACACTCACATAACAGCTTTTTTTTTTTTCTTCAATCACAAAGATTCGACAAAGAACAATTCCAGTACCAAGGGAAAATCATACCCCAGGAAAGAAAAAAATGCCATAACTGCATATTCAGGCTTCATAAATACCAGCATGGCGAGGGTAATTGTAATATGTATGTGAGACAGCATTGTACCATTGAAAGTCAATAATCTAAATTTGAGAGTATTTAAGTGTGATTGTCTACATACATGCAGGTATCATGGATTATATGTAATGCACAAATATATAAATTCCATCCCCAGCTGAAAGGCACAAGCATTATTAGTCTTTTTTAGTTGAAAATATTCTTTGAAGAATATGTATTTATATATTAAATGTATCTTTACCAACTAAATCACGAGTTTCATGCTAGCTCATTTATTGTATGATATTCTAGCATTAAATAAAATTGTCTACTTTATGTAGTCACTTAAACACAGGAACATCTCAATGAAGCAAACATAAGCACAAACAATGCATACAAATTAAGGTAGATTTTTTCAAACCAACAGCAAAAAATAGTCTGTTAAACATTCCTAGTAAATAGAAATGTGGACATCCCCCACCCCCAATTTTTAAAGTGAACCTTAATGCTTTAAATGTAAGTGAATGCTGTTTTCAAATAATGTCAAAACATAATTCTCTACCAATGACTCCAGAGTAACTTTCAAAAGAAACTGATTTTTAAAGGAGTTTTGATTAACTTTCTAAAGTATAAAGGAAAATTATTTTTATTTACCCATCTCTAGGGGAAAACATGATTCCAGATCTACAATTTTTATAAATCATATTTATGATGCATATTAAAGCTGAATGTTTAATAGTGACCACCTGCATAGATTACCAAGATGATGCCAAAAATCATGTATATCATTGAATTAGTTTTAGCAGTAAAAAGTGTTACAGTGAGTCAAGATATTTCAAAGCCATCTTTTTTCCATAAATAGTCTGACTAGTATAACCTAGGCTCAGAGAATATGATACACCAAACTTTAACTTCAAAAGAAATAATATTGAATTCTATGGATATTCTCCCTTTCTAAAAGTATAAGTTTATCCAAACTAAGCACACACACACATATTTGGTGAGGAGAAATTTTTACCATTAAATTGAAAACGGAGCCATTAAGGTGATTATTACACTGTCATCTATAGAACTATGTAGCTTTTAAAATAAGCAAGCATTCCATGTAGCCCTAATGTTCATGTTTAACAATATATCAATAAATACTGTTACTGATTTTAATAAAATGCAAAATTTTAAAATATCAACTGACATGTATCTATGCAAATTCTAAGATAACTTCATTTACCTCAGAATGTAAAATCAAACTACATAGCAAATTGGGTATTTAATAATCTCTTCATTTTGTAGAAAAATATGTGTAAACAAAGTATAGTATTTAGGGAAATTAATATTAGCCTTCTTATACACAAAGAGTAAGTTTGTGCATCTACTGCCATCGGTATAACTACAGATGTATCATATATATATATATATCTTGTCAATCTATGTATTTTGTGCAGAAAAGAAAAGCATTCTCGTAATCTAGAATAAAGCAATAAATGAGTGTAGGTGTGTGTGTGTGTGTGTGTGTGTGTGTGCATGTGTAGAGACAGTGGAAAAGAATCGGTAGCTCTACAGAAGGTATTAAAAGTGGAATATTAAGATGCTTGAAAATAAATATGAAGGACTTGTGCTCTATAAAGAAATATCATTGATAATTTTTTCTCTCTCTCCTTCCTCTCTCTCTCTCTCTCTTTTCCGTATGTGTGTCTGTTCAGCTGCTAACAAGAAAATGAACATTTGGGATGGAAGGAAAAGGCAACTGTATGCAAATTTCAAATAGGGTATTTAGGTTAAAATTACTAAATTCAAATTTAAATCCAGTTGGGTTTGCGTTTCTGAAATGTGAAATAAGGAGCCTATAAAATGGGTTCGAGAATCACAGCCTATTTTGAACATTCTATTAAAAATGTTCCCATGTAAATATTGGTATCATTAGTACTTTATAAAATTATAAAATATTCTAAGGGAATGTATTAAAAGAGCATGAAGTAAACCTGAGGGGGGTCATCTTTGCAGCATAAGGATCAACACTCTAAGACAAAGACAAAATTCCTTATTTGATTCAGCCATAATATTTTCCAGTCTCCTGGCTTAATGGTTTTTATGTATATCTACTTGTTGGTTTTTCAAATTTGTCATTTATTTTTCAGTATTGTAGAGCTGAAAAGGAAATGATATTGGGCGGTATAACAAGAATTTACATGGCTACCTAATACTTAATATCTTGACCACCTTTAAGATTATGCCTTTAAATAGTTATAATCTCAGTAATGTCAATGCCACAGAATCCAGATGATACCATATTAAATGCCTTCAGAAGAGAACAGTCCCTCCTAGCAAGTATCATTTACTAGCACCTGGCTACCTAGATCGCTGAGGTTTTTTTTTTTTTTTTTTTTGTCTATAAACATATTTCCATATAAAAGGAATCCAATTTAACTCTAAAGGTAGCGGTGTTGTTTGTCATGAAGTTGACAAAAAAGCAGTGGACAAAAAGTTACCTGTAACCCTCAAGAGGACACATTCATCCCTAATTCCTTGATAATTAACATGAATAAAACTACACCCTGGTTGCCTCCCTTCAAGATGGTAAAGTAATGATACAGCAGAATCAGAGCAAGTCAAAGGGGTGGGGAGGATAGAAGAGGCTGGAGAAAGGAATACCTTTTTCTTGGCTCCACAAAGGGTTGAGGGCCTAATTATTTTTAAGTATAATCCAACCAACCTTTTCTCATGCTTAGCTGCACCGAGTGACACTATTTGTGATGCCCAGTGTGCTGAAACTGAGCAGGTTGCTGTCAGTTTAAAAATGACTATAATAAAAGTGACCATGAAGATGGATCTTGTGATTTTGCGTTTCTAATCAGTCATCTGTGAAGAACACTTTTGCTTTGATTCAGCAGACTGGTGACAGCCATGATTGATAGTGAACGAGGATGAAAAAAAAGGTTATTAACTGTCTTCCTATTAAGCTCAATGTATTACCCCTCTAGGTGCATCTCATACTTTAAGTTAAAGTACTTACTCAGGTAAGGTCAAGAATGAGCTCTATGGAGATGGTATCCATTCTGCTGAAAAGAGGCAAGGCATCTTTGCATTGATTTTTTTTTATTAGCACTTAAACTATAATTAATTCCACTGTCTTAGTCATTAGCTAAAAAGAGAAATTTCACCCTTCCAAAAATATCCATAGTGAAAACACTAAAGGTATAGAAAATAGCTTTAAATGTAAAGATTTGAATGTACACCTGACTAGCAACGTGTGTGTGGCATGAATGTAAATCTGTATTTAATCAGATGGTCATATACTGTATAATCTGCGGGTATTTTTAACGGTAGACATTAAATTGATTTGTGATTACAAAATGAATATCTGTATAGTATATGGCAAAATTGTTTAATTTTTGATAAATTATACCTGGCCCAAAAAAATGATAAAGGAAGAAAAAAACATATCCAAGAAACTCAGAGGGTCTGATAGAATATCTAGATATTTGTTTTCATTTAAGTGCAATGTATTAATTTATCTCACTTTATTTTTTTAAATTAAAAATGCTACATATAGATAAAACATTTGAAGGGCAGTATCTCTTCATGCCTTTGACTAACATATATACATACACCCGTACATAAATACTGTTATAGAACCTAAGGAAATTATAGTTTTCCACTGAGGAGGTACCATTCATGAAATGAAATAGTACAATTTTAAATGTTATCGTATGTCCTCTATTCATTTATTCTTACTGAAGCCAAAATGTACTGAAAGATTTTTTGCACACTTCACCTAACCTCTCTTTAAGAATATTTTAAATTTACAAGTTTGTTTCTGGGGGATAGCAGGTTAAATACAGGCATTTTAATTTAAAATCACGGTATAAAGTTCCTTCTTACATTTCCGACTGTAAACACTCAGTACCTGCCAAATGTAATGTGAATTAGGCAAGAGATATTTAAGGATATCAATGTAACTTGGCACTGAGATAACCATTTAAACTAGAACCAAATTTCAGCTCCGTGTGCTTGATGGTTCCTCAATGAACAACTCTGCAGAGTGATACAGAATAAGAAAATGTTACCAGAATGTTATTAGAGTTTCAGTGTTGGGAAAATCATATTATGACCAAAAGTTTTCTCTAGTATATCATGACCTGTTTCTCCAACGTCAGTTATTATACCCGTTTTGGATCTGTAATAAATTATATCTTGAAAATGTACTGTTTTAATATTAGGATCCATCAACAATGAAATATAGGGAGAGTGAGGAAATGAAGTTCAAGATTTCATTGAGTTTCTCTCCAGAGCCACAAAAATTGGCTCTCGGTCTTACTTTGCCTAATATTGCAATTGCTGTTTTAAGAAACATTTCCAATTCTCTAGGATTTTATGCATGCCAAGGATAATTTAAATACTTACACACTGAGAACCTAAGAATGTTAAAATGTTAGATCAATATGAAAGTTGTTTATTTAGTGAATTGTGTTTATGTGGAGTGGATTAAGGGTAGGTTTTAGAATTCATACAAGATTTCCTCAATATGACACATTAACTTCATTATTAAGTGAATTTCTCTTCCTGTCCTGTACAACTTCAACAAACTAGTGTTCTGAAATTTAGAAATCAATGATGAGAAGTGATAGAAGGGGTTTATATGGTCAGGGATAGTATATTGTACAAATATTTGTCAAGGTTTTCCCTATGGAATTAGAATCTACTGAGAAATAACATATTGTGTGTTTCTCAAAAAAAGAGAGTGCTTTTCAAATCAGAAAGGAAAAATGCATTTTCAGTCTATCTCATATTAATTCACAAGATGTTCTGAAATATTGGTGAAAATCCTGTCTTCTTCCATCTGGCTACTTGTAAGTTCCTTAAGGAAAATGAGGAAATAGAAATGGGCAGGTAGGCCCAAGAGAAACACACAGATTTGCCAGTTACCTATTTCCTAGTCTCCCCTGTTTCTTCTCTAGAGAATCAAGATCTAGAACACACATTACACACAGCACACATTTTAGGAAAGAACAAGGCAAAGGCTGTTTCAGGTAAAGTTTGGGTCATTTCCAGGCAGTCAATTAGCATAGCTAAACATGATGTTGAACTTTTTTTTTTTTTTTTTTTTGCAGAATTCAACACTTAGCAGACAGTAAAAGTGCTGTGGTTTCTTTGATCCTTTTGGAACTCCAGAGCAGAATGTTTCCTTAATTTTGTTCAAGCAAGTGACAGAACTGGTGAAGAAAAACCCCACACCTTTGTGCAAACCACTTAAATTCGGTTCTGAGGCTGCCCACCGTGGTCTGGTTTCGTGGAATAATGGGGCACAGGGCATCTTTAGTTTACAGTATCTTAGGGCTTCGATTACTTTTAGCTTCAAACTTCGGAAGCCCTTCCAATCCTACCTGCATCCTTCCTCCTCCTCCTCCTCCTTCCCCTCCTCCTCTTCTAGACCTACTAGGGGACGTGGGGTAGGGGTATGAACCGAGTGGTGCACATCTGTGCAGCCAGACCGTGGAGGCTGACAGCTGCTGTCCACTCCCAGCCCATATACCTGAGCGCAGTGGCCACTCTGCTCTTCCGCCCAGCCCACTCCTGCCTGCACTGTTGCTGCTGTCACACCAGCCGACGATTTGATAGGCTTGTGGGGTTGCCATGGTGTTGACTTCTTGCCTCTGAGGAGCTGCCCAATGACTGGAGGTCTGGGATTAAAGCGGGAAGAGGCAGCGGCCACAGCGAATTTCAGCGGCAGCTGCAGCAGCAAGAAACAAGAAACAAGAGGACGAGGTCTTTAGACTGCGCTCCGCTCTCGCAGCCAGGGCTGCTGAGAAGGGAAGACGTGGAGAGGGGGACAGCTTGAAAGTATGACCACTCGAAGCCAGAAGATGAGATGGAAGGGTTTGAGACTCGCTCAGCAACCATTCAGAAGCAATCTGCACGCGCAGAGAGGAAAAATCGCCCAGAATTCGTTACTATTCACACAAGACATGACCCGGGGCGGGTGGTGGAACTGGGGTGTTTAAAGGGACTTAAGTGGGCGATAGATACACTTTCTCCCCAACCCCCACCTTTCATTTGGGCAACGAAGTAATCTAACAAATAATGAGGCGCTGCACGGAAAACTTTAAATCAGGGAAACGAACTTATTCCGAGAAGAGAAAGTGCAATTAGAGGGCAACCGAGTCAATGAGAAGAGTTGCCGGGGCGGGCGGCCGGCGGGGCGGTGCGGGCGGGGTGGGGTGTGGGGCTGCTAGTGCGTGTGCGACGCACCCAGACGGGAACCGTAAACTAGGAAATGAAAGGGAAAGGAACCGCTTCTGTTATAAATTAGTAGGTAGGTGAAGGTTACGAAAAGAAGAAAAGGGAAAGTAAAGCTGTTAAAAGAATAGAATAGCCCCTCTGGGAGTTGAACCCGAAATCCGCCCCCCCCCAGCCCCCAACTCTCCAATCCAAAGGGAGGAGGAGGAGAAAAAGAGTGCATTCTGGTGTGATGAGAACTCTCTGGAATGTCTGGAGGAGAGGATAGGAGTGCGAGGGTAAGAAGACCCGGGTGCTAAATAAATGGCAGGAGAGAGGAGTGGGGGAGGGGCGGGGTAGGAAGGAAATCGTCGGCGATTCACCGAAGGGACGAAGGGATGCAGCAGAGTGAGATTCCAGGAGGAGGAAGAGAAGTGCAGAAGTTCAGACCTGTAGCCTAGAGGAAGGAGGGACCGGCTAGAGTCAGTAAGAGGGAAGGCGGAAAAAGGTGTGTGCTGCAGAGGGAGGGCGTGGGAAGGCCACCGCTGTCAACTGGAGGGAGCGACCGCTAGGACTGAGGGCAAAAAGGGCAGAGCACGGTAATGACCAGGGCGGTGGCGCGACCACCGCGGGGTAGCACCGGCGAGCCGGGAGCCAGGTGCCGCGCAGCCCGCGCCAGGCTCCGGGCGACGCTGGGACTTTGCTGGCCAGAAGAAGAGCTGCTCGCTCAGCCTGCCGGAGTCACAATCCAGCGCGAGTCTCAAACACACGCCTCACTAACTACTTTACAGCCACTTTCATTGATTTTCTTTAACAAATAAACATAATACCCGTTACAGCAACACTTGCCCGTGCTGCAGCTAGAATGCCAGAACCTCTGAGGGTTGCATTTCTCTGGACTGCAGTTTTCATATCTCCAAATAAATTGTTTTCCTTCGCTTAAAGGATCAAATGTGCGATTACATTCAGGTTTGGGGAGTCTGGTCCTCGACCCTCTCTATCATCTGGGAGTCACCTTTTAGAATAAGTAAAAGACAGTTTCAGACACAAGTTTGTGAACCTGGTAGAGTTCACTGACATTTGTATATTAATTTTTGCTAATAAGAAGTAACTTAATTTGGAAGGAAGACGCCGGCAATTAAATTGATTCCTTTGCTGCTGCAGGCAAATTAACAGTAGTCCGACAGCCACACCTAAGCTGCTTCCCTAGAGTTGTCTTTTAAAAATATTTCCCTTAAAAATAAAGTATTTATTTTAAAGTAGACCCCCTTCGAGAGCGGTTTCTGCTCGAGGTTCTTCCATACATGTCAAAGGGTTGTTGAATTATTCATTATTGTAATTACTATCATCATTGTCATTATCCCTTTCCATGTGGAAATAATTTTATTATCGTAATTTGATATCTGAAGAATTTCCTGTTAGTCGTTTGATAATCATTTTTTTCTGCTGAAAAGAAAAGTTTTGTTTATAAATGAGATAGAGAAAATGTTTTAAATGCTTTGATGTTTGCTATAGATTTCCGTTTATCTAATCGATCGGAATGCCAATAAAATCGATTAAAGGTTTAGTGTTTTACAAACAACCATTTTGTGCTTTTTGATTTTACGTTCAGAATGATTTTAATAAAGCTAATGCTTTCCTTTAACATTCTCCCTTTAAAAAACCCAAACCTTTACCGTTTTTTCTTTTATTATTAGAAATTGCCATTTAAAGTTCTTCTAACAGGAAAATTTAAAAAATATGTAAGCAATGGCCACAATGGTTTAAATGCCATTCTCTTGTTGCTCAAGGTATTTAAATAAAGCCCTTTAAAATCTTGGTGAATTATATGCGATCATTCAGTGATTGCAGAATATTAAATTAAACTTAGATAAATCCGCATTGAAGGAGGCAGCACCCAATCCTGAATTTATTTCCCATTTTCTCTAACAGCATCACTGCGCTCCTCTCTTTGCAATGACAATGTGCCAAATCTGGGCATTTTGAAAACATTTTCCATATGCTTTAACAGGGGACTGATAGACAAAGAAGAAAAGGAGATGATCTTTTTGCTCTGAGGTATATTTTCTTTAACCTATTTATCTTAGACTTTCATTGATAACCATTTTAAAGCAAAAGTTTGAAAATCAATTCCTTGTTTTTGCTTTCACCTTTTTTTTTTGCCTATTTGTAATTTACTCTTGGAATGGATTTTTGGTTACAGTGTAAAATAGCTAGGATGATGTAAAGCTATCATTTCTGTACCTTGGCAAACAACATTTGTTTCAAAATCTTTGATTCATTTAGTTAACTAGCTGCCTTTTGTAATTAAAGATGGATTTAATTATACATTTTGTAACTTAGATCAGATGGGCTGTTTGTTTGCTGTAGGATTTAATGGTGCTTTTGTGTCTAATATTTAGAGATGTTACATACAGAGGTTGTGGCTTTTCTTCAACTATAAAGATCTGTACTTTTTTTGTCTTGGAAATGTGGGTGTTTGGATGAAAGTAATTCTCTATTTTAAGATAATTCTATGTGGAGGCTGGAGTGTTATGTATTGTCTATACAGGATTTCATTGACTGAATATAGATGTTTTAGGTTTTAAAAGATCACAGTTGTATCTTCTAGGCAATGAAATCACAATTATTTTTCCCCACTTGTCTATCTTTTCCCAACTGTATCGTTGTCTCTCAGAGCTCTTCCCCAGATGGAATGTAAAATTTTTGTTGGATACTCTTGCTGGAAATAGCTCCTTGTGTTTTGAGAAGGATGTGCTTGTGACCCTGAGTGGTGTGAGTGTGACTGTGTGTGGGGTGGGGACACTGGTGATGAGGAGTCCTCATTAATTTGCATAAGAGCTGTAGAAGTGCTGGTGAAGTTAGTGAAGTGCTATTGTTTGGGAAGAGACCTGCCTGATTTTGTTTATAAACACTGGGCTGGTTGCCTAGACGGAAAGGAGGTCAGGGCAGTGTCTGAGCCCTGACCTGGAAAGGCCAGAGGGCATCTGACTTTTCTCTTTTCCTTCTCCCCTCCCTTAATTCTTCCCTCCTGAGACTTCTTCTAACTTGTCTCCTCTCCCTATTCCTCACCTTGCCTGTGTCTAACTTTACATAATGACCCCCACACACAAACACACACACACACACACACACACACACACACACACACACACACAACCAGGTCAGAATCTCCCGGATGGGGGTGTGTGGGGGAGGTAAAACCGATTTACTTCAGAGTTAAAGCAAAAACTGGACTTACATCTAGAAAGGGAGAAATAGATATAAAAGTACAGAGATAGAACCCAAGAGCAGCAAGGGGTCATTTTTAAGTTAAAAAAAAAAAAAAAAGGAGACTACAAAGGAGAGAAGAACCAGGTTGGGGGAGGGGAGAGAATCAGCGAAGGATGGATTTAACTGCCCACAAATACTACACCCATACACACACACACACTCAAAATGCCTTTCCTCTTTGAATGTCATTTCATCTAGTTCACTCTCACTATCGGAGAGAGTGTCCATTCTGGATATCAGGTCATATTTTCATCCCTCTCCCCTCTTTGGTTAATTCTCAAGCAAAGATACTTTTTTCCCCTACAGTAATGAGAAGTGGCTCTCCCACATTATCTCTTGAGGTCACTGTAAATATAACATGCTTGTGACACCTTCCCCAATAAGCCCTGCACTTTCCCATTCACTGTCAACTTCGCATCTGCCCTTTACATCCATACCCCCCACCCCATCCCCCACGCCCCCACCCCCACAATCTCTCCAGTCACACGAATTGAGAGATATTGGTATCCAGGCTTAAGTGTGTTTTGGAAAGGAGTTGCTGAGTTAAACAAAAATGTTAGTTAACAGACTGCCTTTGTTAAATAGCCCCCGGGTGGAGAAGACCCAACAAAAAGAGAGAAGGAGGAGGGGGGCTGAGGATCTGAAAGTGTCTGTGGTGACATAAAGGGTTCCTAAGGCTGAAATCACTTGTAATACCTCGTTTCAAACTGAGCTCATCTATAGACCCCGGAAGCGCGGTCAAAAGACCGGGAACCTTTTCCCCTTGGGCCGGGGCTGGCCTTGAGCTGGAGGGACGTGGGGAGAGGGAGGTGGGGGTATTTATTAGTGAATTGGCGAGGGCAGGGCCGGGGAAGGGGGGAACAGACAGCTAAAGACTCATTAAACCGACTGTAAAGCCCAGAGTGTCCACGGCAGAGATTTGGGAAATAAAATACAGACGCCGAGGAAAAGTCTAGAAGTGGAAATTACCTTTTTGTCTCACTGTTAATTACTCCTTGCTTCCAACACTCAACACCTAACCACCTGGTAGCCCTTTCGGGTCCTTGCTCAACTTGGCGCTCAGTGTCAGGGTCCGAGGGCCCTGCTGTGGGCTTGGCTCGGCGGGGGCAGCCCTGGGAAGTGCAGGAGAGGGTCTAGGGGAAGTTCTTGGTGAGACGGGGAAACCTCTGCTCCTTTCACTTTGCAATAGAAAAGTAGCCAAACGCTGCGCGAGGTCGGCGGCGGGTTCGCGCAGAGTTTAGGGACAGGCGGGATGGGGGTGGGGGCGCGGGGTCAGAGGTTGGCGGCGAGGTGTCCGCAGGGACCCGGGAGGAGCAACTGGGTTTCCCGGAGCCAGGGGCCGAGGACGAGGGCGCCAGGGACCACGGGGCTGCAGCGCAGCGGGGTCGAGCCGGGCGGATCGCGCCCGCGCCCCGGAGCAGCCAGCGGGCTGGGCTCGGGCTCGCCCGTCTCGCCGCGCCCCTGCCCGCGGCGCCGCGCTCCGCGCCTCCGGGCCCACCCCTCGCAGACCTGCGGCCGCGGCTCCCAGCTCCCCTCCGCGCGCTGGCGCGCTCCAAGGCCGAGCCCTGGAGGAAACTCTTGACTCTATGCTAGTTCCTCTCTGACCCTTCCCCTCAGCCCATTAACCCCCGACCCTCACCCCAGCTTCTCTTCTTAGGAAAGAGGTGAAAGAGGACGTGGAAAAGATGATTAAAAAGAAAACACACACACACACACACACACACACACACACACACACACGGAGGGGAATACTCCCTAGCAGAAGGGCTTGAAAAAGTGGGCGACCCTCTTAGAAACCTTCCTTCCTTTTGTTTTCTTACTCAGAATTCAATAACCACCCCCCCAACACGCACGTACACACACACACACACACACACACACACACACACACACACACGCCAGCTGTATTTTCCAAGAAATGGAATGGGGGGGGAGGTAGAGGAGAAAGCCACCAAATTTTTTAAATGGTTTTCCTGATTTGACGTTTGGTGTTTTGACATTAATGACATTAATGTTATTGATGATGTTTCGGGGAGAAAAGGCAAAAGAAATAAAGGAGAACTTGAAAACGAAATGATCATCATTTCCCTATTCCTCCATGCCAGAAATAGACCCCTTTCTTCACCTGAGCCTGAAACAGACTTATTGTTCTCAGGTGTTTCCTTCATCATAGGCATTTACCCGTCCGAAATCGCAGGAAATGGTTTTTCCATCAGAGAGCTTGTACATGGAGCCCTCTCCCGCAAAGGGCTTGATCTTTTCTGATTTGAACCTGAAAGTTTCTCTGCCTTCATTTCCCCTCAGTCTCTTTAAAAGCCCCCACCCTATTCCCCATACACGAACCTCAAATAATTTTTTAAAAGCCAGAATTTGGGCTCTCTGGGGTATTTTTCAGTAAACAGTAACGCTACATAAACACCTTCTTCACTTGCAAGTTGCAGAGAATTTAAATTTTACTCCCGTGGGCATATATGTTTCTTAAGGCACATGGACAAGCCCCACTGAGGTGCAATCAGACACCCCGCTAGCACACCAGCGATGTAGTTGCTGCGTAAAGGTGGGGCTGTAAACACAGTAACTCAAAAATCTTAGGAAGCCAGTCCACTTTGGGCAGATTTCTTCTCAAACAAGTTTGAAATGGAACAATGTCTTTGGAGAAGTAGAATTTTTCTTTCTGTTGCTGTTTTAGTAGTCCTGGTTTCTCATACACTAGTACATGCACTGGCTCTAGATTCCTAAGGTGGTGATTTGCTTTTTTCTCTTAATAAAGACCATATCCAGAGTTTATTCTTCACTCCAAGCCTCTGGACTTTCACTGTAACCTTAGCCAGCTGCTGGAGGCAACCAGCTTTCCTGATCTGGGCCTAGGTCTGCTCTTTTGAGGACTATGCTTTTATCCTCCCAGGTGTTTTGTTTGGTGTTTAATACTATTTGCATTAGTTTTAGGATTTTCCAAACATTCCCTGATAAGGCCAGGTTTCAGGCCCCAAACGATGCATGTTTGCAGGCTCTGTGGTTCCTAGTGCTTGCGCGATAAACCCTTCTGTTGGTATTTGGTAGATTTGGTGCTTAAGGCCTAAGACAAGGTTTTGAAGCAGATCCTGGCCATCCAGAACTTCAAAGGCCTGTCAGCTCAAAAGCAGCTGACGCCTTACCTGTCCAGGAAGCTGGACATTGCAAGTATTTCCTGTTTTTAGCTTGTTTGATTTGTTACTTTCACCTTTTCTCTAGAATTCCTTTTTTTTTTTTTGAAATATTGCATACATGGTGTCTACTTGTGACCCGTGATGTAGCAGTGTATCAAGATGCTATCTTTGAGTAGCAATGGAAATGTATGTGTATACATATATATTCATACATATGTGTATATATATGTGTATATATATATTCATATAGATATATTCAGTAGGGGGTATTTAAAAGTATGTCTATTCCTAGTTTTAGTTAATTATCTTTTAATGAAAGTGTCACTCATATTCACATCTGTAATACTGGAAAGAGATAATTAGATTTTCAAATGAGAATCAGCCACCTTAAATTTTGCACCAGAAAATACCAAGTATATTTCATTCTAATGAGATCTGTAGTGGGGTTTTAAAATTCATCATAATGTGCTTCAAGAAAGATAATTCAACAGACTTGCAAGATGAAAGGTTTTCTTCCTAAGTCTTCTTAAAGCTATTACATTGAACTTATGCAATTCTGATAAAATATTCAAAAATATTACATAAAGGCTAGAACCGTACCCCCACTATCACCTTTGCAACCATCGCTTATTCTCATTTGAAAGTTTGCTTTGACTAAACTAACCACTTCCATCTTCCATGCCGTGGGTTTTCTTTCCTGCGTGTGCAAGCGAAAGATATGCGTTTAAATTGAGTGCCTACCGACCCAGAGTGCAATTCCTCCTTTGAAATAGGCTGGGCAGAGTGGTATTTGCACGCAGCCAGGCACCCTTTATTTACATACATCTGCATATTTGCTCAGGCCCCCGCATTTCGCCATTAAAGTGCTTTCCAGTATCAAGTAAGCAGAGAAAACCTTTTCATTGCCCTAACTCATATTTCTGCTTAAAGCTCCCTAGTAAACAAATCTCTGGTCCCATAATAATTACTTGGCCTCATTAAAAAAAAAAAAAAATCCAAGTGGTTAAAGGGCACTGCTTGGGCGGTATTTGTGTTTTATTTTCTCCCCCTCCTTGGTGTGTGTGTGTGTGTGTGTGTGTGTGTGTGTGTGTGTGTGTGTGTGTGTGTGTCTAATGAAGTTTGGGAGTCGCGCGCTCAGGGGCGCGAGGGGTGCGAGCCCCGGAGGTCCCCATCCCCTGCCCTCTCCGCGGTCGCCGCGTCCCGGGCTCCCGCCGCAGCAGCGCTCCGAGCCTCGGAAGCCGCGAGGCTCCCGGGCTGCTCCGAGTCCGGGCTGCGCGTCATTTGCAGTCTGGGGAATGTTGATCACCTCACTAATTACACCTCTCTCTCCCCCCTCTCCCTCTCCCTCTCCCTCGCTCTCCTCTCTCATTCCCAGAGTGCATATCGGGAATAGACACACAAAGACATGCGCACTCAACTTAATCAGCCATTTTTTTAAACAGGGCTAAAACGATAATAATTAGCAGAATAAAGACATATCGGATTTTCATTTCCTTTCCTCCTTTTCCCAACCCCTTCACAACCAAACAGCGAGACCGCGGTCGGCACATGCTTTAACTCCTCCCGGACCCCCGAGGACCGCTCCATGCCCCCCACTTTCTGCTCCAGCGTTTTTATTTTCACCCAATAAAGTTCGAGGATTATTTTTTTATTTTTTTTATTTTTTTTTTTAATGAACCCTCTCGTTTTACTTGGATGTGATCAGCTGTAAGTAAAATAAAAGCAAAACAAAAAAGAGGCGAAGATCGAGTAGGAACTGCAGGGGAAATGGAAAGTAAGTTTTTTCTTTAACTTTTATTGAGTAGTTTGTGTTAAATTTAGGTCGAGTATCGATTATCTTTCCAGCCTGATCTTGCACAATCTTTGATATTTCGCTCCCTCTCTCTCCCTCTCCGCCTCTCTCCCTCTCTGCCCCTGGCTCGCTCGCTCTCGCTCGCTCTCGCACACATCCCCTCAGCCCGACCATCTCTTCCGCTCTGCCCCCCTTTTCTATCTCTTTCCCCCCCTTTTTTTTTTGGCTCCAGGATTTGCTCCGCTGAGGGAGGGAGGGGGCACTGAAGGACCTGATATTCCACTTTCTTGGGTGGGGGGGTGCGTTTTTGGGGATTTAACTTTTGGATTAAGTGGTGGATCGTCCCCGTTTGGCCGAGCAGTTTTCTCTCCTTTTGCCTGTCTTTTCGGGTTCTGTCTCCACCGCCAGCCTGGGGCTTTCTGGTGGCGCGGGGAAGCTGTCAGCTCCGCGGCGGCGCGGACACTGCCAGGGCTCCCCGGCCGCCCTGCGCGCCTGCACCCCTGTCGGGATGACCCTTCCTCCGCACCCATCCTCGGAAAGTTTGGACGTTGGTCTGTGGGGCTCGGACCCTCTCTCCCCCTGCCCTCTCCCTGCATCCCCTCCTCCCCGCCCTCCATTCAGCCGGGTTTTCCAGCTCCTCTCACCACCTCCCTTCCCTTCCTTCGGTCAAGTTCCGCGAAGGGCGCCTAGTGCGTCGCGGCGGCGGCGGAGGCCCGGGGCTCGGTGCACGGGGGGTCAGAGGGTTCCTGGAGGCTGGAGCTCTAGCCGGGGCTGGGGCGGCAGGTAGAACGCCCGCCCGCCGGCACGCGAGGCGGCCCGGGCTGCGCGGATCCGGGCGCCGGCGAACGCTAGGCAGGTCCGTTAGGAGGCGGGATCGCCGGGCCTCGGGGCCAGGGACCCGGGAGGCGGCCGCAGCTCTCTCGGGGCGCCTTCGCTACCGGGTGTGCCTTAGACCCTAGGAGAGATGCCCGCGGCTCGGCTGGGGGTCAAGAATCTTTTCCTTTCTTTTTA
>PVHT021183584.1:17879033-17899033 GCA_004024745.2 Catagonus wagneri
CCCCAAACCAAACAAAAACCTAAAGACAAGTTCACTGGCGGAAGATGGTGGATTGACACTGACTCAGACAGAGGCAGGTTCACCAGGAAATCTGGCGGTCCCGATTTCTGACAGTTGCATTTCCTCTCCTAGAGTCCTCCCCCCCCCTTTTTTTTTATTAACTCTGTTCCATGTTTAATCAAGGATCATGTAGATGGCAAAAGGAGAGACAGAGAGGAGAGAGAGAGGAAGAGAGAGGAGAGAGAGAGACAAGAGACAGAAGGAGGGTTTTTTTTTTTTTTTTTTATTGTGTTCTCCTGGATTTTCAGTGGCTTGATCCCTATAAACGTGGAGTGGTTAAAGCTCATATGTAGTATTATATTTTTAGTTGGGTGGATGGATGGAAGAGTTAGGGAGAGGCTGCGGCTGCCGCTGCCTTTTCGGGTGTTGCTTAGATTAAAGCTGAGACTTGGCTGCGATTGGGACGCGACAGTGACACGGGCATCGATCGCTTCCATTGAGAGCAATGCAAAAACACAGCCTGGGTATGTAACACTCTCCGTGCCATCAACACTTGTTTTACTTTATATTTACTGGCAAAACTGACAGAGCAAGCTCAGAGTTTGTCTTTCTTTCTCTTTTCCCTCTTTTCTCTTTTCTAGCTGAAGAATAAAAACAGTTGTGCCTAGAAGTTGTTGGAAAGGATGGTTTAAATACAACAGAAGGGAGAGATTAAGATTATTTCACTCTGTGACTGTGTTTTAGAGTTTTTCTTCTCCACAGAGGAGCAGAGTAGAGAAAGAGAAGGTTTTCTTTTTTTCCTTCCTCTTCTTAAAAAAAAAAATCCTTAAGGGAATATTTGATAGTTTTCAACGTTTGCGGTTTCAATCAGCAGGAAGGCACACAAAAATAAAAGATGGCTAGCCAGCTGTTTTAACCTCTTGCACCTGGCTTCAGTGTGGGGATCACAAGGTTTATACAGTTAATTTTTTGAAAAACAATTATGATATTTATGGCATTTAAACTGGGGCGAGAGTATCACTGAGTATTTATTCAATAGCTGGTTGCTTTTGGATTTTAAAAAGTAAACTCATATTTAAGTGTTTTCATTTTTATGGCAATGAAGATAGAGGCAATGAAATATGGGGGGAATACCATAAATCTGAAAAGTGAAGTGTACCTAAGGAACAAAGAAAGGTCAGGTAAACAGCTGTGTAAGTCAAAGCAATAGCACCAGTTGTGGGGTAGACAGAGAGTGGGCTCTGGGTCTAGGAAGTGAAAGTTGCCACTTAAAGTTAAAAATGAGGGAAACAGGCTCAGTTTTATTGTAATCTTTTGCAGTTTTTAGCAGATGAGCCCAAATCTGTTCATTAATTTTGAGTTAGTTGGATTATTTTAAAAGATGCTGCACCAGCAAAGGAAAACATCAAGGAGGCTGAGAAAATCGCTGTTTAATATTGCAGAATTTACTGCTTCCATTCTGACCATGAGCCGAAATTTACACAATGAAATTTGATTATCTCTAATAACAATATTAGATCCTGCACTGGATGGATGAGAATTGAGGTGGTTTTGTTGATTGCAAGGGTTTAATGTTGCATTTCAGAATCTGATGTGGTTTGGCCTCCCTTCCATTAACTGGAAAACCCCTGAGGTTTTACAATTATTTCTTAAAGATAATACATTTAAGATTGCATTGGTAGGCTGAAGAAAAGTCATAAAGGCAAGAAGGGAAGCCCTTAATAACTCTTGAGATTCAGACATGTTCAGCAGTTAGATTGGCTCTGACTTCACCAAGGGTCGACAATGTGTCATTTCCACGAAGCCAAATTGCCCTCTGCCTATATGATATTAATGTGCAAATCAATATTTCAGGGATTAAATTTCCCTTCTTCATTTTTTATGGTTTCTACCTCAATAAGTCTCAAGTCTATTAGAAGAGGCTGGATGATTTAAAATCTTTCACTGCAGAATGGCTTGTCGTAGTCTTGTTTCACAGACCATTTTAGGATTTTCGTTATAAAGACGAAGGGTATCCTGAAGAAGTTGTGAGGCAGCATAGAGCCAAGCTCAACAGCATAAAGCCCTGGTTCGATTAAGAGCTAAGCGGTATTGGAAATATAATATATATGTTTGTGCAGTATAGATGTATACACACACATACATTCTACTGCTTTAAAAATATTATGTTAATCGCCTATTGACTGATTTCAAAATCAGTTGAAGTTCCTCTCTTATTAGTGATTTGTTCAGCATTCTTGAGGACTGTGTTAATTTTCTTGAGGAGTATGCTGGAATTGGCTTGGTGTGAAAGTGTTTGGGAGAGATTTTCATTGAGCATTATTTTCCCTAGGAAATATAGCTAGAAACCATTGTCTGGGGGAGTAATAATCAAGTGTTGTCATCTGCATACGTTGTCGTTGTCATGGCTATCATTGCATTTGGGGGCTGAGTGCTTTCGCTGGTATCTGTGAAAGGAGGCCTTCCCTTCCCTTAGCATTTCTTTCTGGCACTTAGTAGGCACCATGTTTCCTTTAACCCTCTTGGAGAAACACGATTGGAAAAGAAAATATGTGATTTGATGGGAAATAATACAAAGCAGAAATTTGGGAGGTCAAAATAAAAGATTGCGACTTTATCACATAATCTTGGGAAGGCCTACTGTCTATCATTTGGTGGTGTTTTATAGTCTAAAACCATCTGGACCAAGTTCCGCACAGCTGCACGAATTTCATATGTGATAGAACATTTTTTCCATTCAGTGTGAAATGTTCCTTCCTAAAACACGTACACCAGACTCGCTTAATTTAGTCTGTTAAAAGAAATGCACATGAAAAAGGACAAAAGGCTCTTTAATCTCTGCAAGCTGTTTGTTTTTCTTCAAGATTCCTGTCTGTTTGGGTTTGAAAAGTCATGTTTATTGAGGAGATGATTCTGAGGTGTGACATTAAAATAATATATGATTTTTGGACTGGTGGCCATGCTCCTGCTTAATTTGCAGAACTACTTTTTATGCCTGTCAAAACACAGAGTTAATCTATCCTTATTTACAATTAATCTCAATAAAATTAATCTTAACTATGCTTTATTCAGTAGCTTAAAATATCTAATTATATTCAATTAACTGCTGTCATAGTAATTAACATTGCTTAATTGCCTCTGCATATATTTATGGTGCTGCTGGCTCCTTTTTCCTTTTCCAGTTGCTGTTTTTTGCTGTTGTCAAATCATTTTCATCTCCCAAGGTTCAACAATGCCAGTGAGAGTAAACTCTTTCTTAACATTTTTCTTGAAATGAGTGTTGACTGCTTACCTATGAGAAGATACTAGTTCTGAATCTTCAAGATGAACCCACCTCCCCCGCTTCCCATCCCTTTTCCCTGATCCCTGGTCCCTAGCACACTCACCAAATAGTTTCTGTCATTGTTGCTAGAAATTTGAGAAGCCAGGTTAAACTTTGTGTTTATAAATGAGGAGCCTTTCTGTGTCTGCCTAGGGGCTGTACCCACAGGCAGAGTTTTCTTCCCTCTAAAACTATTCTAAGGGTTAAAGACTTGGCCAAGGTTCAAACTGAAAAGCGCCCAGGGAAAGTGCATGTGAATATGTACAAGTTTCATGTAATTAGTGCTTAATTATATTAACATATGCAAATTGTCAACTTAGAAGCTTGTTGAGCTGGCAAAGATCAGCTAGGCACAATTGCAGTATTGTTCTGAAACAATAATGGATTTCAAGTTGGACTGTGGAAACACATAACTAGCTATCTAATTTAACTCATACCAGGGTGAAATTTCATTAGTCTCCATGGAGACTGGTTTAATTGTGCTGACTAATGTTCTGGGCTGCAGAATGTCCTAAAAAGAAAGGGTTGTTTGCCTAATCCACCTTACAATGACACTTGTTTGTACATGTTTCCCTTGTGTGGGAATTTGCATATGCAAATAAAGGGTTTCTCTGCCCTATTTGTCATGGCTGTTCATTACCCATGAAGAGGACATTGTTACTAGGCTGTTTCTGAATCTCCCAAGACAGGATAGTGTCAAGCAGTCCAGCTACATTCTTTCATAATTCGTTTCTGATTAATAGACCAGAGTGAGGCTCTGTGTCTTTGGGCATCTGCAATGGGAAGGTCAGTTCTGGCACAGAAAAGAGTTTCTGCAGTAACTGGAGGACTTTTTCTTCTTATGATTATTCTCCTTTTCCCGCTCATTGGTTAACATAATCATATTTAAAATAATGTATTCTCGTTCGAAGAATGCCTCTACTAATAATCTCTGGTTTCCTAGAGCAAAAAGATAGGAACAGAAAGGAAATTCTGTTATTGGAATATTAATCCTGTTTTTGACAGAAAGGTAAACTGATATAATTGCTTTTCAGTGGAAGGAATGGGGGTTTATACAAGTGTGAAAGCATCGGAAAAGGATTAGCATTTTTTTGCATAATGAAAAGCTCTGTTGAATAGGGTTCTGAATGGCTGACTGAATGACTAAGATGAAAGGAAGATGAAAATGCAGGCTCCTCTTTCTTTATGCCTATGCTGTGCTCTCCCTGAAGTTATGTTTGTCCAAGACTTGAGAAAACAAGCAGGGGCTCAGATTTCAGCAACTTTATAAGATGCCCTGAGTTTTCATCATCTTTGGGAAGTAATATGTATGACAGTAGTAAAGCTAGAGGATGATAAACAGAGCTTTGTGTGTAGAAGAGTTTTTAGAAACATGCTAGGCTAGCCAAATATTGACTATTGGGTATCAATAATTCCCAGCACTTTGCTGGCAAAAACGGTTGTTTCAGAAGAGGCCAATAAGATGGTGTGGATAGCTCATTTAGTTAATAATGGATTATATAGTGCCCCCGCCCCATCCGCAATAAATAATAGTTGTCACAGTTGGTAGAACACCTCACTTGGGAAGGAGTTATATATTCTGATTTTTGGCAATATTAACAGTTTAAGTGGCCTGTCAGCTTTTGTGGCTGGAAGGGCAGATAGAAGAGGATACAGAGTTATTTTCTTAGGATCTAATGCATCTTCATGTTGCTCTGGGGTGTATTGTATGTTTCATTTATAGATAAGCCTTTTTTTAAAGGGTCTAAGTGCTCCTGGAAACATTTGCAGTAGGCTTTTCCCTTGTCACTAGTTAGGGCTGTAACTGGTTATCAGTTGACAATGTGATCAGGGCTCTTAATGATGTTTCTTCAACCATAATTAGGGCAGTTAAAATACCATAAGTGCTAAGACACTTTCAAAGGTGGGAATTGGTTCTTTTGTACATATGTAAATCAAATGCAGTGTGGATAATTATTTATATGTATACATTTTAAACAAGCTCTTTCCGGATTGGGGTCACCACAAATGAGCCATTGAAGCCTGCCCCAGAGCAGGACTGAAAGATTCCACCAAATATCAACCTAACTGGTTTTGTTGCTAGACTGTAGAACTTCTATTTGCCTCATCACTTTAACGGTTGAGTTGCTGAGGTACTATTAAGCAGGTTACATGGAAACTTGGGAAATCAGAAGTGTTTTCACATAAAGTATAAGGGTTGCCTCTTGAGTACAGAATATTGTAAGGGAAAAACTGTTTGATCTTTGCTATATAAAGATCACCCAAATTCTTTACTAGAGTCCTTTAAAAAATTTGTCAAGAAATTCTGGATTGTTTCAGAAACTTTTATGGTTAACTTTATGATATGCTTGCAAAAAGTCTTAAAAGAACAAAAAAATCCACATGGAGGCTATTCTTTTACATGCAGCAGGGCTTATTAAGGTATTTCCATAAGAAGAATGTGTTAATTTAAAAAATAAATTCATTTATATTTTAAGACATTGTTAACCAAGCACCATGTGTTGTAACTGGCAGCTTTCCAGCCACCATGGAAGTGGATCACACATGGGTTAATAGTAGCTTATGTGATGTCTGCATTCTTAGGAAATGGGCAAAAGCCCAGGGTATTCTGATATCAAGATTTTGGGAATCAGACAGAAAGCAGAATATATGTTTATATGTGAACAGATGGATGCATGTGAGAACTAAAAGTGCACAATTTCTCTTGGCACTTGTTTTAGTTATCCCTGATGATATAGCCGAGATCTTAGTGCACTCACAGTCTTTGATGGCTAAGGACAAAATGGTCTTTTAATGAGGGCTCAATGGCATTATTTTCTTGCATACGGATTGTTGCCTGTGTGATCTTGCTGAATTTGATGTCCTGCTAATTCCCTAGTTTCAGAGGTTCCCAAGTTGCCTGGAAAGTTTGATAGGGTTTCATGTCTGACGTGCAATCCTCCGTCCAAGAACGGCTGCTCTACAGCCTGCACTGCCCCCCGCCCCCCCCCAAAAAAAAACTCTTTTAAAGGTCTGTGAGTGAAATAAAATATTTGCCACTTTGAGCCACTTTTGAATGTCCGCACATAACTTAAAAATGGGTTTTTACACTACAGTCAGAGTTTGTAAGCAGCTTATCTCTGATATAATTAGCCACTTTAGCATTCTAGAGATTGAAAAAATAAATACAATTTAAGAATTTGGGCATCTTGACTTAGTTAATATGTCATAACACCCTGATGGGCCAAGACAAGTCCCGAGTAGGTGTTTTAGTTATTCAGGTCAGGGGTTCACGCACTAGCATCATATATTTAGATGACTGATCATTTCTAATGTTTGTTTGTCCTGGGGATACACCAGTGCACGGTTGATAATTTCTGAACAGTACACATTATAGCACGTACCTCTAAAGATGAAGTTTATAGATTCCATTGTGTTCTAGCCATAAAAACAGAAAGCGTTCTGCAAGCATTGGCTCAGATCTAAATCATTCTTACCAGGAAAAATTGACTTTTGGGTTAAAATATGCATTTTATAACTGTCCATAAAATTCTTTTCCTTCACTGTAAAGAAGAAAGGAAATCCATAGCTTTAACAATGTTAAAATACAAAAACACATGAGCTGGTGTATACCACCTGGTTGTACTGTTAAAAACAAAACAAAACTTTGGAAGCGGGAAGTTTACCAAGAACCTTGCATTTTGCCTGATTGGAAGAATCCATTGAAGAAACTCAGTCATTTCCCAAAGTAGCTTCCTTAAACCCGAAAGGCTTTCTTCATGTGAATTTTCCACAATACAGTTCTTCGTACTTTCCCGCAGACATTTAAGAATAAGGCAATTAATACTTAAAATCAGCCCACTAATGAATTAGGAGTGAGTTATCTCTTTTGGTTTAAGAGATACAAAGAGTGCATATACACACACATACTTCCACTCTCTTCCATGGTAGTACGTCTCTTTCCTCTTTAGATAATATTTATAGTGGTGGCCCCTGCGATTTCCCACCATAGACTCAGTTTCTTTCATTTTCTAAGAACTGGCCAACACGATCACAACCGAAAAAAAGCAGGTCGGGTGGTAAGACAACAGGAAATTATCAGAGCGCTAAATCCTGGGAACCGCGTTAGGATTTTAGTTCAACCAGCTCATTTTAAACTGGAGAAGTCATCGTTGAGTCAGCCAGCAAGGGAGGAAAACGTCAGGACAGAAACCGGGTTGCCCCAACTCTAGGACCCATGGTCAGTCAACTATATTGGCTGCTTGGAATAGGATTATTCTAAGAATGGATACAAAGGTGGTGGAAGCAGTGAAAAGGTGCAGTGGTTATCCATCAGCGGTACGGTCTCCTCGGCAAGAGTGAGTTCTCTGTTTCCTGCAGGTAGACGAGCAGAATCTGGATGGCCTCTCTGTCACTGTGACCGTAGGATGTTTTTGCGTTAAGTAGAAGGTTAGACTAGGTGCTTTGGATGGTCAAGATGAGTCTATGATTCATAAAAGGACTGATGAGCTCAGCGGCTTAAAATGTGTTTTTAACAATCATGAGCACGGTGGGAGGAAGAAAGAGCTTTCTGTTTTGTCTGAGGAAAGTAAATGAACACAACGCTGTGATGTTTTAGAGGCAGCATAGTGTACAGAAAGAACGAAGTCTAGTTTAAAACTAGACATTCCCTTGATTCTGTTTACTTTGGATTCCTTTTTCCTTTTGAAATGATTTTAAGCCTTAGATAGCTGAAAATCTACCCTACTTTTTGACAATTCAATGGCCAACAGAAATCATATTAGATCTATTAGACACTTGGATTAAATTCTTGTTACCGATGACCTTATCCAAGTTATTTAATCTTTCTGAGCCTCAGATTTCTCATTTGTATCTCAAAGTTGCTGTAGAGATTACATAAGACTAAAGTGTTGTGAACATTAAAATAAGTAACTAGGGACAGCCCCTAATACCCTTTCTTCCTCTTTTCTTTATTTTTAAGAGCTGGATTTAATATAATGCTCTACTGAAGAGTATTTGATAAAGCAAATCTACATAGACCTTTGAGCAGCAATGCCTCGCGCTTTGACAAGAGAGGGAGACAGGAATTAGGCAAGGGGTTTGCCTGAGAGGTAGGAAAAAAGGGTGGTAATCTCCTTCTCCTATTTTCTCCTTGACAGATACCCAGGTGACATCTAGTTGGACAGTCTCCCACCTTATTATCTGCCTCTCCATCATCACAGGTTGCTTGGGTTCTGAGGGGCTTCTAGATGTTTAATGCATTTCTGGGGTCTTTTTATAAGAAGCAAATCAGAACAGCAACAGTGTTTAAGTAAGTCAGACCTTAGTCTATTCACAGGAACTCAAGACTCCAGACTGACCACGGTACACAATAATAGAAAAGAACACAAAACTTATTTCAGGGTTGATCCTGACCCTGCCTGTTTGAAAGCCTTTGAATGAGAGGTTTTCCCCAAACTGGATTAGGTGCCATAGAAATGCTTTCCTATTCACTTGGCGCTAAGATATTTTGATATGTCATGAAAGAAGAATAAATACTGTTTAGATGGCACCCTGCTGACCAAAATTTATACCAACCTAGAGAAAAGATCCAGTTATTAATATCCCAGTAATATTACAGAACCCTTAAGTTTTCTTCTGGGAATTTTATAGCCGAGTTATGAGTCTCCTCTTGGCTTGTCTTGTGGAGGAAAGCACGTGCCATTATCTGTCCATAGGAATGCATTATTCAGAGGAGGACTGCCCAGGTTCAAAGATGATAAGATTTACTCTAGGGGTTAATACATCTATCAAGGCAATTTTTCGACCATCTAAACTAAAATCTATTTCTATTATGGTTTTTCTTTCTGATTTTTAAATTGCTAATAATTTCCCATTGCGGTACATGCGAAATATACATTTGGAATTATTGTTTGTATTTCTATGGAAAATGGAAGTGTATTTTGGATAGCAATGTCCCAGATTTGAGTTTGATTTTTTTTTTTTGTCTGACACTACATATGTTTGGTTCATAATCGTTCCTCCTATTTCTCTTCACAATTAAGGTGTGTGCCTTGCCTATGTTCTGGTCATTTGTAAATGGCCCTGGACTTGAAAATTCATTTGAAGCACTTTTATTTAAGCTGGGCATGTACTGAATACTGATAGGCTAAGGATATATTTCACAGAAAGAAAATAATGAGCAACTTAGCATTTTTCACGATGCTCGTTTAAGTGTCTCCTGAAATAAATTTCAGCCTCCATGAGGGCAGCACCGATGCCTGTTTAGTCACTGTGTTCACCGTAATGGAAATATTGGCAAATACCTTGGCAAATATCTTCAGTATATCGCTATTGAATACGTGACAAAAAAATAAAGGATCGTTAATTAACATAAATAGAGCACTTCCGTTTACTACTGGGATATACCTCTCTTCTTGAAATCCAGATATTCCAAAAAAAAAAAATTACCTTAAAAACATCTGGGTCTGTCTTGGAAAATTCCATAGGGAAGATAATCTTGAAGCACAATCTAAATGGGTTTTTGTACTGGAACCATAGATTGTGGCAGTCGGAAAGGATGTAGTGCAGTCCCCTTGTTTAAACCACGGGAGAACTGAAGCTCAGAGAACTTCATGGGAAACCTCATTTAACTACAAGCACAGCCAGTGAGAATCTAATGTGTGTGTGTATGTGTCCGCTTCAGCAAATCCTTTGTTTTACCCCTTAGTTGGCTTAGCTCCTCCCATACCTAAAGATTCTATGATATTAATATGAGAATATTTTCTGTTATGCCAGAGATTTGTGTGTGTGTGTGTGTGTGTGTGTGTGTGTGTGTGTGTGTGTGTATGTTGGGGTGTGTGTGGAATTTTTCCAAGCAAAGGAATATTTCCAGTTGTATGCAATAGCCAGGATGACCCCCGAGGCCCAGCTGATGGCGCTGGGATTGTAAAGCTAAACTGTTGGAGAGAGGACCAGAATTGCCTGAAAGGTGAAAACGTGCAGGAAAAGAAAAATGGGGCGGGCCATTTAGTTCTTGAAATGAGGCAGGGTGCAGATTAGGAATCACTGCGGTTTGCCAGAAGTTGCTGGTCATAGAAGCCTGTTTAAGTGCTCACTGTCAACAAGGAAATCATGGGCAGCACTTAAAGTGGCTCACCCCTGATTTATTCATAAACCTCACACGAGCACTTGGCTTTGTTCTTGCTCTAGTAAGGGGGACTGATGCCAATAAGAACAGGAATAAAGAGCTCCTTGCATGGTCCAATAGTGAATAGCACTTTACCTCAAAGCCTGACCTCCTTTCCCTGAGGTCTGTTATGCTACAGTTGACTCTGATGGGCTGTGTGTCCTCGGATGAATTGAGAGAAGAGGTTATGACAAGTATCTCCCCTGTAAAGTCCATGGAATACACAACAAGAACGATGTTACTGGAACTTGGGTTCCGACTTAGCCTAAAGGTTGTGGTATTCAAGCTAAGTGGAAAAACTTGCCTTTCCCCTCTCTTTAAAGCGTGAAGCGTTCCATATTGAATAATGGCTGGGAAAAGATTGCTTCTTCCTAATCGAGGATCACAATGACCTTGGCGGAAAAGGGGCCTTTGACAGTCACTTTTCCCAAGAAAATGAATTTAGAGAGATTTAATAACATAGGGAATTAAGGGTTTGAGAATAAACTATGTCCTGCATGGGGAGAGAAACAAAGAAATGGGCTTGCGGATTGATTAGCTGTGTTCATCTGAGAGGCTTTATTTGTGCCACCTCACAGATTACGCTCTGCTCCAGCCGCCCCTGGTGAGGGGACGGGGCCTTTAAGAGACAGTCAGCTGGCTGGTTTGCACTGGGGCAGTGGCTGAGTTGAGTTACTTAAATCCCCAGAGCAACATTTAGTTAATGCTGGTCTCTTCCCCGCCACCCCCCCCCCTTCTGTGATGCTGCCCACCCTGGCTTGCTTCCTTTTTCTCCTTTGGATGAAGTTGGTCTCTTCCTCCTTGAAGTGCATATATTTACACAAAAATTTCCTCAAATTTTCACAACACATTAACCCAGAAGAGCCATATTAGGAGACGGTGATGAGAGTTAATGATATATCTTTAGATAAAGCCATCCTCCCGTGCAGTCGCATCAGAGTCATCAGCTCATTTGTCATGGCTGAAGTGAACATGTCAGGACCAATGAGTGTATGACTGCTGAAGGGGGCGAAAGGGCTTTTGGAGAAAGACATTTTTGTGTGTGTGCTCTGAGTCGGCCATGGCTTAGATTTAGCTCCAGGAAAATATGGGGATTAGCCGACACTGTGTTCAAATCCTTAGCATAACAGAATTAGTCAGGAAAAGGGGGAGTTGAGGCTCCCGAGGATGGGCACATTTCTGGAGCCAGGCTTTAGGCGACAGGCCAGAAATGGTGGTAAAGAAGAAGGTGATTTATTAACAGTATTTTAAGAGATGTGTTACATGCAATCTCATTGATTCCAACAAGACCAAAGTCCTAGACCGGGGAGGGTTCGAGGGAAGACCTGCAATAATATACACTAAACACGCGTCTCTGGCTTTTGTTTGAAATTTAGCTGTATTCACAGAATTTTGATCCCAACATCGAAAACTTTTTCAGGGAGATAGTATTTGAGTACACAAAGGTAATACTCAGGCATAAAGTAACTTCGACAGTATCTTAAGAGTGGAAGTCCATACTCAATTTAAGTAACAAGAATTATGGGGAAATACTTGTTGCATTGTTGGCTGTACACAAAGCCCAGAAGCTAAACTTTCTTTACACAGACTTCACTCTGAAACTTTAATTGAAAAGTAACTGATTTTCTTTAGCCACAGAAGTTCTTATCTTTGATAGACCAGTACTAGCAGATTTATTTCATTTTGGATCCAGCGAACTGTTCTCTTTCGGATAATGTACCCATGCAACCTTTTCTTGTTTAATTCTATTGATTTACAGTGTTAAAGTGAAATAATCTGATACCTGTTTCCTGCCCTTTGAGTATTTGTCGGCAAAGAGGCTGATTAGTTTTTCCCCCAGCTCTTTAGCAGTTTTAAATGTATAATTATCATTGCATGTCATTTGATAGCTGCACTAATTGCTGCCAAGTATTGTCTGTTTGCACTTAATGCTGAAACCTGATCAACATCCTGCTTTGGTTGATGTTTGGTGGTAAACTTTAATTAACTCTTATTGCATTGAAGAAGAGTTCAGGCTTGGTGCTAACTAATCATTTACCTTCATTATGTCCTGACAGCTCCACTTGTTCTTAGTCCTAATAGATACACCAGTCAGTAAATAAACCTGCAAACCCCATGCCTTGTAGTTGCTCCACACTGATATTTTGCTACTTAAAGTATAAGATAATTGGGCCCAGATAATTATTTAGTTAGTTTAGTATCTCTAGTTCTGCAGACGCTAATCTTAATTGTCCCTTTCATGCTGGACAATTTTATTTTAATAGAAACTGCAGATTTGAGATAACATTATTCCTTCAACGTGGTTCCTATGAACATGCATCTTTTGAATCAATACAATTAAGCTTGTCTCCTGTTGGAATTCTTGTCATTATTTTTCCTGAAATACTTTTCCTGTAATGATATTGAAGTTAAAGTAATCATGTTACCAGCAGATCATGTAAAATTCAACTCAAAATTGCTGGCTGCTTGATTTTAATTTGTCTGACATCAAGTTTGTTTGAAAAGGGATAATATGTGGGTAAACCAAGGAGCTTATAATTATGGTTGACATTTGTTTGTTTATAATGAAATCTAATTAAAGTTCATACATTTAAAACACAAAAGTTAATTACTGAATTGCTCATTTCACTTATGGACAGCAGTCAAATTAACTTTCAGGCCAAAACAAAACAAAACAAAACAACAACAAAAAACCCACACACACATACACAAAAAGAAAACCAAAGGCTCTTCGTAATATGAATAAAATAACCAACTAATCTGAGTGATCAAACATGAATTTGCCAATATTTCATCCAGAAAAACCTGGCCTTCCACTTATGTTCTCTATTATGTTAGTACTAATGTGGCTTTTAAAATAAAAGGATTTTAAATAGCTACATAGAATATAAAAAGAGACTTATATTTGATAGCCTCTAAGAGTCTTGGATAGTAAGAGGCACTTGGTAGTGATTTAAGAAATTATGCATATAACTTTCTTCATTAAAACTGTTTTGAAATCATGTGAAATCATTGCTCAGGGAATAGGAATGTTTGCCGGAATACCTGACCTGTGATTAATTTTATGAAGATAATTGTGGTAGGTTTAGCCTGTAAGGAATGACATTTTTCAAAAAAATAAAATAATTAGAACGTACTTACACTACTACACTTATGTTATATTGGCTTTGAGATTATATTGGTGGGAATCATGAAATACAAATAACTATACAATCGTCTTCTCCTTTAAATATTTAGTTGTCAGGATTTCAGTAATGGATTTTACATATTAATAGACGAAGAAGAAAAATGCGTGTATATGTTAGGATATATTTTCACCTTGCATATGCGCAAAATATATGTGTGGAATGGTTTCCACCAGTCTGGTAAATCTGTTTTTGAAGCCAAATATTCTATAGTTATATTAACCTTAATAAAACCAATTAAGATGAATTTTTAAAATGTTCCTATGTGACAACTTAAAAGCATTATCAGTTAAACACTCTGAGATGTGTGTATGCCAGAGAGATTCGTCAATTACATTTTAAAGACCAGAAATACAAATGTACGAAAACATGGCAAATATGATTTATACATTTCTAAAAATGATTGATTCAGTTCATGTTTTTTTTTTTCCCAAGGAAAACTAAAGGGTTCCATGTTTAAGACTTGTATTTCCAAGTATTATTTACTTAAACTTTCAAATATGGTGGGGATGGAGGAAGAGGGATCTGAGAAGGGAAAAATGATCCTGTCCATTACTGAGATGCCTTGTAAAAGTGAGTAATTTACACAGCCTTTTAGTATTTCCAGAGAGTATATTTCTATGTATTTTGATGTAATATCTGATGATTTATAGATTCATATTTATTTAGGGAGGAAAAATGGCAACGACCATACGGTCATTTAACTCTAATCCTACTTTGCCTAGGTGAGATAAAAGGCAGATGACTAATACTTAAGTATGGCTGGGTAATGGCATTCAGAGGTACCTTTTTCTTATATAAAGAAAGCACACACATTCGAAAAGTCCGTATATTCTCACAGTATTGGCAAACAATAGCTTTCTAGTAATGCTTTAGCTGATTAGGACATCCTTACCCTTTAATGAAGCAATCACTACAAAGCCCCAATGTCAGCTGGAATACTAGCAAAACAGTCTCAAACAAAGAATCAGAAAGAGGCACTGAGCATAATTACAGTTCATGTCCTTGTCTCACACCAATGCAAATTATTCATTTTCAATTAGAATGAATTAGAAAATTAGAAATCCACTAGATTGGTTAAAAGACCAAAGTTTGTTTACAGAGTATAGCTAAAGTATTAGATCCATCTTGCTCACTGATTATGAAATCTTCCCGAAGCAAACAAATAAAATGAGTCATATAACGGTGTAATTTCGTTAAGGAGAGATCATTGATTTCTCTCTAAGGAAAGTCACTGGAGTTTGATTAAAGTTGTGAAGAAAAGAAAATAAAGTTTTGAAGAAAACCCAAGTAAAACTCCTATTTCCTACAACTAATCAAATTTAGGACTATGGGACTCATTGCGAAAGTGTACCTTTCCTCTTCAGTTCTCTAACACATGTGTTTAATGACATGTAGTTGTCGTATTCAGTCCTTAGAGGTTTAGAGAGAGAGAATGAGGGAAAACGAGGCTGGAAAGAGGGAGAGGAAGAGAAAGAAAAAAAACGAGAGGCAGAAGAGCACTAAGCATCAATTCTAAGGGTCCTGTTTATAGAGAAGGAAATAAACCTGCATTGAATAGCAAATTTAGATTTCAATGAGAAAAAAACGAGAGGACAACGGGGGAAAGTGACTTCATTGACTTACACACTCCGGTTTGTCTTTGTAAACTTTCCCTCTTCAAAAATGTGCTTGGTTTGGATGCTTCCTATATTTGGTTACATCCTTCTATTCAAACTTAATTACCTTCTCCCCCTTTGTCGTGACATGGGTGAAAAGTTTTTGCCGTGTCAGGAGAGGTCGTCACACATTCTTTTGCAGCTCTGTTCATTAATTCCTTCTTGCAGAAGCATTTTCTCTCGTGCTGGGAAGGTAGAAGGGTGTAACAGAAGCGCCCTGAAACATCAGCAGGAAGCTGTAAGCTGGTTAATGCAGTATAATTGTCTGGACATAGACTGGTCTTTGTTTGTGTGGTTCACTCCGAATCAGCTGTAATTAACTCCAGAGTGTTTCCAGATTGCCAGCAAAGAAAAATTACAGCTTTTCTGTTTTAAATTGTAAAGCTCACAAACATTAACTATGCAGATTGCTTTTGCTTTGATATATTTCTATCCTGCAAAGAAAAAAAAAAAAAACCTTGTTTGCCCCCCCATGTCTAATAATGTGCCTTTGTTAAGTTATTTGATTTAGTATCTATTGGAACATAATGGCCCCTGAATAGTTGGATTTGAAATCTTTCCACTTAATATTTTCTATTCTTTGACATCCTTGTATTTGCCTTCTTCCTTGCTAACAGTTTTCAGGCTGCAATGGGAAAGAGGTTATGCAATCTTTTATGAAATACTAAGCATATACTAAAATAAGTAAATTGCAGAGAAAGCTGACTAAAGAAAAATCACCAGCAACCAACTTAAAAGACTGAGATCAAAGATGGACTCTGACGTAACTGGTGCTTCTACACAGGTATTTTACCTGCGTTTTGATATATCAAAACACAGACTGTGAGAAAAGGCAAATTTTACTACCCTCTTGTCTTGGTCAGCACACCACACCCTTCTTAAAGCTTCTGTACAGTAGTTTGTAATTATAAATTCCAACATGGGTAGCAATGAGGTAGCAGCGTTAGCTAATACAGCCTAGGACACAAAAGATCTGTCAGCAACTTAAACTGGAAAAAAAAAAAAAAGTCTGGCCAAAAATCTTTTTTTCTTTCTTCTGAATTTAACAATAAGGAATTTAAGCTTCAATGTGGCTTTAGCAACCAAAGAAAAGAAGCTCTTGGTGTCTGCATAATACCACTTTGATGGATTTTTTTTCATCAGTTCTCTGTACGTGGCAACAAATAAACAAGTATAATTATACTTGTGAAGGTCTATTCATTGCTTTGTCAGGATTAGATATATGTGCCGTTTTCACACTGCGCCTCTCTTTTGTCTTTGCCTAACTCACTATGACATATTGATAGAGGATTTGGAATGGGGAAAGGCCACAGCAGAGACAGTGATGACCTTTGGGAAACTTGATATAATTCAAGGATTTTTATTTATTTCATATGTGTGTATATATATATACACACACACACACACACACACACACACACACACACATACACACACACACACACACACACACACAGTTAGGATTTGTAACTTGTAACCAAATTCTTTTGTAAGCGGACAACTTTTAACCCGTTGAGAATGGAATAAAGACGCAGTGTTGCGAGATGACTAAAGAGCAGTTGAGAATAAAAACAATAGGCGAAGGGGCGCAGAGGTCTTCTTTCCCAGCATTTAGCAGAGTGGCTAACCTAGCATTCCTTTCCCATTATTCTGTCCTCTTGATCAGATCACGTTCTTTTTAATCATTTCACAAACACTGTCTCGCTGTGCCACAGGGGAAGGCTGGGACGATCTCAATTAAAAAACAGAGGTAAAGCGGGCCCCCTCCGATTTGGGGTTCTAATGGGAACTCTGCTCTCTGAATGCAAAGGAATTCTTCTGTTGTTCAGAAGGCACCCCCTTTCATTAGCCAGGCTCCTCGTAGGTGGGTTTGGTCATTTCGCAGAGCAGAGTTTAGGCAGCAGTGACTTCAGGACGAAGCAGGGCAGGACGAGCAATAAAAAGTTCTTTTCTGCAGGTTGTCCATTAGTTCCGAAAAAGGGATTTTACATGATCAAAGTCACTGATCTTGTGAATTATTGAGAAGACCAAAAACTGTGTACACATATTCTAAGCAGACCAGCAGGTATGTATTGTTTTGAATTTAGTATTAAATTTATATTAGGTTTTCTTTTTTTAGGATTTCTTGAGGACTTGGGTGCTTTTTAAAAATAGCCTGTTTGGTAGTGGAGAATAGAAATTGGTGAAGACTAAGCAGAAAGCAGCTCAAAGGGAGAAGTGACTTTTATAGTGAGTTTACTTGTTACTCAGTCATTTTGGGATGAATTGTGTGGTTGAAGTTAAATGGTTGTCTTTGTGGTCTTTTAACTGGGACTTATAAACTTTAGTGTAAATTTCCTAAATGGGTCATGCTGATAAAAGAGAGATCTTATCTGATGCTGATGACAGTGGAATCATCATATTCATTGTCACAGTACATATTGATCTAAATAACTTTTTAACCACACAGACTAAAGCAAGTTCATCAAAATATGCTGGTAAACATTGCCATAGAGATAGTCTATAGCTACCCGTTTAGAATCAGGTGATCTATTACTAGCTCTGTCAATTCACATAGTTTTATTACTGTTGCTTTTGGAATGAAATCTAAATTTGATTGTAGTGGAGACTTCCTATGTGTTTGACTTAGTTTCTGATTAATGTGTAGCTTATGAGAAGAAATGGATAGGCAATTTTGTGTAAAGTTATGTGGGAGTACTGTAACAAAATATAGCCTACCACGTTGCTTTGACCTACAATGGATTCTGTTTAGTATAGTTTTCATAATTTTTTTTCACATAGCAATAACGTTATTACAGTTTTGAAAGTTACTTCTGGCTCTATTAAGATAAAAAGATAGGATCTATTTCATATAGAGAAATTTTGAGATGAGACACTGTAGCTTTCATTCAGCATCAGGCCAAAATCATTAACTGCACATTCCATAAAATGCATTTGACGTGCACTCAGAATGTGTGTAATAATTCTGATAAGTGTTCTTGTGGGTTAAGAACTGTGGCAGGGGTATAGGTATCACAGAATTCAAATAATAAAAAGAGCTCAGAAGCTCCTTTATAAAGCTGTAAAGTGAGAACTTTTCTCACTCTTGCAATTAAGATGAATCTTCTTCCAAGTTACAGCCTAAGTTATTTTATCATAGGAAAGAAATAACAAGTACTTTGGGTCCTAGAACATTACCTTTTAATCTAGGACCATTAATTTAGTATTATTTGCCACCTTGTTTTCACTCCAAATCGCTAGCCACTTCCTGCCTTCCTCATTTCTTGGAGTCTAGCAGGGGATTATATTTTAGACATCTTGGCTGCCTTCAGGATGTATATTGTGTAGATTTGGTAAATGCCAAGGTAAACATTCATGTTTGTGGACTAATTAGAAAATTATTAGGTTTCCATGCTTATGGTGCTTTATCAGATTATTTCAGAGGATTTTAAAAGCTGCCTGCATGCCATGAGGATAATTAACCTGGAACTCATCAATGATTAAAATTACACACTGAGCTTTGTGATGTTTGATTCGTGAGCAATTAGAATGTCATTTTAACCATCTTAGATACCAAGACGAATTTTGATTTCATTTTCAATCTGTGCAGATCTTTTGATGTATTCGAAAGTGATCACTTCCTCTCTGATTTAGCTGACAAGATGAAATTTGATTACAGTAAAGAGAGTATTAAGAAGTTATTCTTCCCACTTAATATGACAGTGACCTTCCATGATGTCTTTCTTCTAGAAGAACTTTTAAAAAGGAATTTCTGAAAATATTCAGTAATGTTGGTGAGCTCAGAGAGTTTTTTTCTTCTGAGCTCTCGGCCACGGTGAAGTCTATGCAGCAGAAGGTGGCGGTGGGAGGGGCATCGAGGCCAGGTCATTACCTGTCCATCCTCACTAACGGAACGTGCAACGAAATATAGCCACGTCAGCCTTACTTGTTTTGGAGATTGTCAGCGCGTGTGAAAGTGTTGCTACATTTTACGTTATGGGACTCTTTGCCTTGAAGTTCTGAGTCCCTTCAATTTTGAGATTTGAAGAAGATGGTTCACCTGTTTCATAAAATCGAGACACTGCCTATTGTCACAGGCTGAAAACCAACACTGAAGTTGCAGCCCACTCAACTCTTGTGGACAGTGCCATCATTCTGCAAATGGAGAGATCTACAGGGACTCAGAGAAGCTTAAGCCCTAATCAGGCTGCTATTACAGTAGCCAAGGTTTGCAGGTACACACACGTGGGCACACACACACACACACACACTTACATATAGAGGGGGAATGCATTTTTTACTAACACATGCCCAACTTCACCCTGCTACTGGAAACTGATATGGCTTTATAGATGTGGCATCTTGTTCTCAACAAAGGAAGTTTATGGTCTGAGATGCTTGCCTGGAAAAAACTAAAAAAAAAAAAAAAGAAAAAAAGAGCTTGAAGTATTTTCATCAGTAGTGCTTGCGTATGATTTGTTAAGCTAAGGGAGGTGTTGATTGAGGCGGTGGTTGAGAGATGGGCAACTCACCAGGACTGATAACATCAAAACAGTATTTGAAATGGTGTTCATTACGTATTGCAGTGGAAGGCAAAAAAAAAAAAAAAAAAAAAAAATGGAGTGAATGTGATTGTCCCCTAGGATGATAGGACTGGTTGCAGTAAATATTAATTTCTGTTCTGTTGCCCATTGAGGTGACTGAAGTGT
>PVHT021183584.1:17904033-17945120 GCA_004024745.2 Catagonus wagneri
ACAACATAGCATCACTCTTGGCTAAGTATTAGTGGTTCTGAGGAAGCAGAGGACAAAAACAGTGCTGCCTTGTGAGTCCATCATCTTTTGTCTGGTGACAAACAAGGTTGCTCCGAGCATTATGTGTGATGTTTTTGTTTGTGTTTTTTTCCTCTAAGTTCCTAGTGGTGTTGCGTAAATACCCTGTCCCTGAGTATCAGTTGAAGGTCTCCTGCTTAACTCTGTTGTTATTTTGCATGACTTCCCAGTAATCTTCCTCCCCGCCCCCCCCCCACCGCCCCCCGTGGGTGTGGCACAGGTAAAATGTTCATTAAATGGCAAATAGACTATATTAAGGGGCGAAAAACGATGCAGATGTAATGAACACGTGCAAAGGATGAACATCATTTGTTACGCACCTTGTCTTCCCTTTCTCTGAACCCTAATTACTGGTTAATTTATTTTCTGCAGTTTGTTTACTGGATTGGCTTGATTGTCTTGGTTTGCGTACAAATGTAACAGATTCATTTCTATGATGAATAACTCAGTAACTTATTAAAAACTTCTTTTGTCTAGAGGATATTAAAATTCAGAAAATATTGCAAACCATTAGTCATTGTAACAAGCTCTAAATATGATTACAAAATCCATTTTGCAAGTGTTATCTATTGATTTATACTAGAAATCAGTGATAACTATACTATCAGGAGTCAACCAAGGATTGTAATACCTACGGTTTTTATACTCTTTCTAGCTATAAACAGACCACAAAAAGAGCAGACTGTGGCTATCTCAGGTGCAGGAATTATTTATTTGGGTTGGTCTGCCACTGTTTGTTTGGGCTGTTTCTTGAAGTTCAAATGCTGGATTGATGTACTGAGCGTGAAAACCTAAAGATGTGGTGTGAGAATTTGTAACGTTGTTTCTGTGATATTGGCGCTCCGTGGATCAATAATGAAAGCATTGGATTTGGGTTACACAGTTTGGGGGGAGTACAGGCCCTAATGTAAAATGGAAAGCTTCTAAGTTGATGGTATTGAAAAAATAATATAACAGATTAATTGTATGATAATTCATAGCGTTTGCAGCAACAGTTGACAGCCGTTCAATTGTCAACTTTTCTTCTGTTGATACCTGACCTATTAAAACTTTTAGAATACCGAGGAGGAAAAAAAAAAAAACATTAAGTTTGTATAAATAATAGATCTCGACCCTGGGAGCTATATAGAATATTCATGAACTGTGTTTATATTCACGCAGCTCCTCTAACACTTTAAATTAACGTGTCGTGAATAGAAGATATAACTGTACAGATTTTTCTGTTTTATTAATCTCATGTGAGAAGCTAAAGAAAGGTAGAGCGTTACTGTTTATTTTCTCAGGAAAGGTTATTTAATTTAATTGTTTGACGATTATTTACACGTGTGTATGTGTGTATGAAGTTTATCCATTCCTTCCACGAGCGTAGACTGACCCACTTCACTGTCTGCAGAGCAATTTGCTGCGTGCCAGGGGTGACCCTTGAAATTCCTTTTCGGCGAGAGTTGGATATTGTCTTTGAATGTATAACAACCAGATGAGATTAAACTTGCTTATGAAGAGGGTCTGCAAGCAGAGAGAGCTTTAGATCCCAGAACCGAAAGCTGTATTTTACTCTTACCTTAAAAGTGTTCTGTCATGTACAAATTTACTTTCCCCCATCGTCTTTATTTGTTTCTCTCTTAAATACCTAAGTGTCCTTGAGGTGTCAGGTCTAAAAACGGTCAGGCCAACAAATAAAGACACACTTTGAACAAACTTATCTTGAATTTAGAAAGACTGAAGAGAGAAATATTGGAGGCATTGAAACTTGGTATTGGGCAATTGAACTATGTTCTTTTGCATTAGGCTCCTTCAAGGGGTATTCGTTCTTGCTAGCAGGAACTAGAAAAAAAAAAAAAAACCCTCCCGAAGAGCAATGTGTCGAGGGTGCCATCTCATACTGATTTACACAAACCTTGTGAGGCAGATACAGAGGATTTTCAAGTGCCATAATGAGCATATTAGCAAGCTTGGTCGGCTTGTGTCGGCAAAATAAAATTGCTTCATAAGTAACATTAATTGCTTTTAAATGAGACCCTAACAAATTGGCCTAGGCCTGGAAAAAAAAAAGAAATGATGGCTTATAATATGGCTAAAATATGAAAATTAGACTTAAAATAGTGTCTGAGTTAATGACTAGACAGTAATCGCCTATATAAAATTCATTTTCATTAGGAGTTTAATTTACATCATTTTGCATCGTGAATTATTCAGACTTTAAGGGAAAGTGACAAGTAGCAGTTAAAAGACAAATACAGAGCTGGGAGAAAACAGCTCTTCTCCTCATTGACAACATATTGATTCATAACACTCTCAGCGTGGTGATGTGTCAGGGCGATTTGAATAGGCCACTTTACCTCTTGCATCGTCATCCCGAAGCGGTGTTACCTCAAAGAAGCGTGTGTCCTTATTCGAGTTTAAGGAGGTTAAAGGTTAAAGGTTAGGGGGTAGCTTAAAAGCATCATCTGCCTGGCTGCTTAACTCAGAACTGATCAATTTAATGAAAATCTGTTTTACAGATGTTGTTTTAATGTATTTGGCAGGATTTAGGCAGCTTTAACATTAGACGTATGCTAGTAAAAATTATTTCTTTATTTGACCAGAACAACACCTTTCCTTTCATGTTTAAGGTAGAAGGCTTGTGGGTTATGGTATTTTGGCAACGAACCCAGAGGCAGAATGTGTTGATGATCTTTCCATATGGGCTCCAAAAAGGAATACCTTTATGTCTATTGCTAACGATGACTGCAAAAACAAACAAAGCCGCATTCGTTTTTTTGGCAGTGTTATTTTCCTTAGAATTCTTTTAGAAAGGAATTTTGTTTTATTAAGAAAAGGTTACTCATTTCTTCAAGCAGACTTCTCTGAAGCACTAAGCACTATTCAATTTTGATTTTTGTCCTACAGAAATTTTAATGATGAAGCCAAATTGGGCTAGGAAATTCAAATGAAACAATGAAACTGAAGATTGCCCTTCGTCTTCTTTTTTAATGTACGAAAGTATATTTAAAGTGAGGTTAAAAAGTACCGAACGCATAGATAGCTATAGTCAGTGTGGCGAGCTAAAATGTGCTTGTGTGTATAATGCCAAGACAACGTTTCTCAGCAAATCACTTTATTAGATTTGAGTATATTCTTCTAATTTCACGCCTTTGCATCTTCTACAAATTTGTCAATTGAGTCCTCAATATATATCTATAGTATGAATAATGAACCCATGCATAAACTGAGAAATGTATTAAAGAAACTTCTTTGCTTCCAACTCTCAATTAAAAAAAAAAAAATTGCATTGCAATTGGGTCTACCCCTAAATGATCTCAAGCTTTTTCTTAAGTGGCCAGAAAAAGAATGAAGACCACTTAGCACTACATCTTCAAACTGAGGAAGAACAAATAAAACTTTGGCAATATTTCAGATTTACATTTTACTTTATTCTTGCCTTAGAATAGCCAAGAGAGCTCCCTGGTGGTCTAGTGGTTAGGATTCGGCACTTGCACCTCTGTGGCCCAGGTTCAGTTCCTGGTCTGAGAACTGAGATCCCATGGGGAGCCGCTACATGCTTCAGCCAAAAAACAGGAAAAAAAAAAAAAAGCATAGCTGAGATTTTTCTGGCCAGCCGATTGGTCGACCACCGTCCTGTGCACGGCACGCAAATCCACTCGTCACATTTGTGCTCCAGCTGCTTTTATAATATATGTATATTTAAGTGAGGTGTTCATAGCTTCGCTGGTTCAAAATCAAAAGATTAATTATACTAGCTTTTTTTTTTTCTTCCTGCATCTGCTAGTTTTGAGGGAGATGAGTCTGTCTGAATTCCATAAGGCTGTTTTCATATTTGGATTTCAAATTGGCTGAGGGCAGTGAATGACTCTCTTGTCTCCATGGTGAGCAAAGAAAGACACGTGGGATTTAGTCCTAGGTACCTTTTAGTGTAACATTCCCCCAAGGAACATTTTTGGAGTTTTCTCATTATCCATGTTATGGATGAAGGAATCCAGGTTAAGAACTAAAATCAAGGTATGGGGGAGGGTCACAGAAGAGAATGTAAGAATCCATGATGGGCCAAGTATGTGGCAAGGAAATAAAAAAAATGGAATAATCAGCTTCACCTGCCTTTTTTGCTTTATTTATTTATTTATTTATTTATTTATTTATTTATTTTTTTACTGGTGGGAAATAATAACCCGATCAGTTTGGAATTAACAAAGAATCACAAGCATTTTCATTTCAATAGGCCTGAGTCCAACTTTGCAATTTAAAATCAAATATACCAGATATGTACCATTTCAATTATTGAACTGTCATTGTCCCGGTGTGATGGTAAAGAGGTCAGGAGATTGTGTGGTACTCATTTGCATAAAAGTCATTGTGCGAAAGGAAATTGGAATATGTGTGTGTATCTAAGAAACCAAAACAGGTTTTTCTTAGTCTTATTCTAGTCATTTGTTTAGATGAAGAAAGCTGTTTTCAGAGATGAACAAAAGTTATTCTTTTCTGTTGCTAAACATTAACCCGAATATGGAAATTATTGCACTTTTTGTATGAGTTTCAGATTTCTGTTCCTTTCAGGGCTGAAATGCAGTGTGAAATTTAATTCCAGGTGCCGGATTTACTTTGCAAAAAAGTAATCACAATTCACATTATTTTATTGTATTCTCATATAAAAAGACAAGGCAGAGATTGAACAAACAGTTTCTGAGGTAGAACAATCCATGCTTGCATGATACTTATAACTAATAAATACACAGAGCAAGCAGAGATCAGCTGGTTAGCTAACAGCAACGACTAAATCACGGGTGTTTTCAGATCGCAATGTAATTGGCCAGCCCAATCTACTATGTTTCCTTGTGTTTTTGAGCTTGACATTTACTGAAGCACAATGTGTGTTAGAACTCAGCCACTCCAGTGCAAATATGGGCATTCTCACTGCATTCACATGGTGAGAAATATATATTACATTATGAGCTGAGAAGCCTCTTTGTATTCCACTGGGAAAAAAATGACCAATAGTTTCTACCTCTCCAGGTACATAATATACATAAGTATACATTATATATATACACACACACACACACACACACATATATATATCTCACATATACATCATAATAAATACATATATAATACATAAGTGCATAATACACATATATATACATTATATTATATATACATACATAATACATGCATGCATATGTGCATATTTATGTAATAATATCACACATATGCATAATATATACGTAGATAATACATATATATTACATGCACATATGTATACATAATATATATAATGTATCTTGAGAGACCTATAGATATATCTCTATATAGATAGATATAGATACATACATACATACATGCCAATCTCTAGAAGGATTACTTTAAACCAGGTATTAGCAACTTATTACATCCATGTCAGGAGAAAGAAAATGATTTTTAGTGTGTGAAATTGTTAACAAACCCCAACCCAATTTAAAGAAAGCAAAGTGTGTCACAGGAACCCTCCTGTTTTATTTTCCACGCGTCTTTCCTTAACTAGTGCTACCCTCTGCCTGCATGTCAGGCACACACTGTTAGACTCTCCTCCCTTTTGCTGAAGTCCTTAACATTTTCTCCTACCTGGATCTTCCCCTCATGGACACATTCCGTGTTGCAAGATCGCCCAGCTAATTCTCCCAAGAAAACTATCATTCCTTTAATTAGAGGGGAGAGGAGCTTTTGCACAAGAGCAGAGTGGTGCATTCAAGGGTATAAATGACTGGCAGGCCTTTCCCAGGGCGCATCTGGTTTTAAAGGGACTGCTTCATCTGGGTGAATTTCTGATGTGTGAGGGGGACAGCGGTCACATCAGGGATGGAGATGTGGTAAGGCGGTAGCCCACCTGAAGAGCTTCCTTCTTGCCCTTACACATAGCCATGCACACACACACACACACTTCTACCCTCTGGCACTGCCATTCACTTTACTTCAGGACCATGTCCCCTCCTACTTTGGGATTTATGTTACCGTTTTGGTGTAACTTGTGCTCATTCCATCTCATGTGAAGCGTAGGTACGGTTGGATTTAACCCAAAGCAGTAAATCCCTCGTCCCTAAGGTCATTTAGGTATCAGTCGCCTTCGGGGAAGCTGGCTTAAGGTCGCTGCAATGTTCAGATGGGTGCCGAGATGCCATCCATAAGGCGGCCAGAGTCATCTGTTAAGCAGGCCTCCCGCTGCTGAAAGGGTCTTGGCCCGGGGTGGAGTGAGGAGGAGCTGGCATGTGCATAATGACGGGCGGTTCTGCTTCCAGAACATCTGGCCTGCCTGAGTTCTACTGGAAATGCGTTACCAAGTTTTGCTTTGAGTCTGAGCCTCTGCCCAGGCTGAGTTCAATTAGACGTGGAGATTTGTTCATTATTCAGATAATTCGAGCCTTCAAAGGCACTTCCCTCCCCCACCCCAAAATTGTCACTGTATTTGGAGAGAGCTTACGATGATATGATTTATTCAAAAGAAGGACAACAGTGGAGGCGCAGCCCCCGAGAACCCATTAGGAGACGTCTTCACGGATTCTGCAGCCTAGGAGGAATGCAGTGATGGACGTTCTGTTTGCAGAACACCCCAATGACATCCAAGTTTACTTTGAATAAATACAGAGACATACCTTGAGCACTTAACTTTGGGTCAGATTTTAAACTGTCCCTGTTTATGGAGGTTGCGTCCCATTAATATGAGAGGATACAAACCACCTTCTCTACGGCGATGCTTCCTGACTCACTCTGTTCTTCCAGTGTGGCAGGGACATTCATCAAAGGAAGCGTTGAATACATACACTAGCCCTCAACCACTCCTTTTTTTTTTTTTCCAACAAGCGTTGGTCAAAAGACCGAGTGTGACAGCTTTCTCGGGTCATCATAGATATAGAACAATGTCACGTGCATGCCTTGGCTGACTCTTCTTGCTCTCCTGCATTGCAAGACTTTGTTAGTCAGTTTCAGGCAACCTTTGTGGTGGGAATTTCAGAGCAGTGAGAGCTTTTCTGTCACTTGGACCATTCGTGTTCTTCTCTAAACATGGGAATGCTGCTGAGGATGCATTGCCTAGAAAACAAAGAAGAAAGCCATTTATTAAAGAATGCAAAACATGTCAGATTACAACTTTAGTTAATTCCCTTACGGAACCAGGATGCTACTTTAGTTTGAGTCTCGGAGAATCTTTCTGAGTTCAGTTGACAATGCTGTTGGTGAGAATTCTGCTTAAAGGTAAATTATTGTGATGACAGTTCTGTTACTATCACAGATAATAACAATTATATGTGGCAACATTTCATTTCACTCAGTTTTACAATATTTTATTAAGAATTTAGTCTTCCTATTTATTTTCGTTATGGCCGCACCCATGCATATGGAAGTTCCTGGGCCAGGGATTGAATCTGAGCCACAGCTTTGACCTTCGCTGCAGCTGAGGCAACACCAAGATCCTTCAACCCCCTGTGCCAGCCGGGCGTTCGAGCCCAGGCTGCTGCAAGGACTAAAACTGCTGCTCCAGTCAGGATTCTTAACCCAGTGAGACACGCTGGTGACTCCTAGGTTTCCTATTTTTAAGGAAAACTACTTTTGCAGCTTTGAATATAATACTTACATATATAAAATATGTACATGTAAATATAAACATGTATTAAGGCCATACTCTCAATACGTTACTGAGACAGATTTTCCTAAAGCCTTCTGTCATTGGAAATTTTAGGAAGCATAGAATATGTACTTCTCTCTCCTTGACGCTTAAGGAATAAAAGTTAGGGTTATATTTTCTTCCTTTCTCCCTTTCTCTCTCCCTTTATTTCGCTCTTTCTTTCTTCCTTTCCTTATTTCTTTCTTTTTGTCTTTTTACGGCCACACCCATGGCTTATGGAGGTTCTTAGGCTAGGAGTTACATCGGAGCTGTAGCCACCAGCCTACACCACAGCTCACAGCAATGCCAGATCCTTAACCCACTGAGCGAGGCCAGGAATCAAACCTGAGTCCTCCTGGATACTAGTCAGATTCATTTCCACTGAGCCGTGAGAGGAACGCTGATACATATTCTGATTAACTCGTTTTTAAGGAGTAGAGTAGAGGAAGGCTAGGGTCGAAGAATTCTTTGTCGCTGGATATCTGCTGATAAAATCCTCAGCAGGGCTGAGGATGTAAAGACGCGAACTACTACTGTATTGCTTAATTCCTACTTGGGAGGAAAGCTTTACACATTTTAAAATACTGATTTTTCGTCCATGATTGTGTGTCAAGAAGAACCTTATTTATTGACGGAGTTGGCAGTCGACTGTCTCTACATGATTTGCGAGCTAAGGGAAGACTCTTACCCCAAGTACCCTTCTTCTGACGCCAGATTGTCTGTTGTCGGTGAAACCATATTAATAATTGACTTATCCATTTATCACCTCTTAAAATGGTACCTGTTGTTGACGAGAGAACATACTGACAATAATCGTAATGAGTTAAACATCTCATGTGCATTATTTTGTTCAGTTTTCCCATCAGTCTTACGTTATTGTTCCCATTTTGACATCTGAGGAAATTGAGATTCAGAGCAAAACTTCTTGTTCAAGTCCTCACAGAGAGCAAGCATCCATGCTGGGTTTCTCACTCTGGCCTCTTCTCAACCCTAGCCCTTGCCTCCAGCGTGAGGCTTGGCTAAGTCACGTGCTTTGTTGTACTTGAGGATAAGAAAAGCAGGGAGTGGAAAAGGAGGAGAAGGGCTGGGAGCCTCAGAGGCAAATAACAGCTTTTGTTGAGGGTGAGTTATCTTGGAGCCTACTTCTTATTCCTTTAAGTTACAGATTTCCTTAAAGATATGGCACACGCCATGTAACGTAAGAGCTGGCGAGAAGGGTGTACACACGTGAATGCAGGAATGCGGTCAACTGGAATGATGAACTTACACCTGTCGGGGCATCTCCAAGCCGCAGGGAGATACTGCTGGTTACAGTTGTTACCTGACTGTTTCCTGTCACAACAGAATTCTTTCACTTTAAAAGAAACTTCCTTTTACTGGCATTTTGGGGTGTTTGGTATATTAAATAGTAAGGACTAATAGAATATTTATCACTTCTAGTGCCTGAGCTCTCAGTGGTTGCAAGTTAAGCACCTTTGAAAGCTGCATTAATTCATTCAGGTCACCGGGGTACTTCAGCAGTAATGCACTAACTGGTACCCTGCTGACCTGAAGGGGCGAATGTGCTTCCCTAAGCATTTAACTTCCTGCCCAGCCTCAAGTGAAGCGCAGGCTACCCCCATCCAGAGCCTGGATCTCCTTTTCCATTTTCCCTTCAAACCCCTGGAGGAAGTCTTAGTTATTTGCTTCTTAGCCAGCATTTAAAAAAAAAAAATCTTGTTTTGAATTATTATTACTATTTTTTTAACTTTTCTCTTCTACTTCTTACTTTGATCCATTTTAGTGCCAAGGTTCCAGGAATTTTCTTTCCACCATATGTTTCTACTTCCTTTTCTTTCCACCATATGTTTCTACTGCCTTCCTCTCTCTCTCCATCTCGAAAGTTGGCTAATGATTCCAGTGAAATGGCTCAAATCTTTTTTTTTGGACCGTTTGCTTTGACTTAACTTAGAGATGCTTGCCTTCCTGAATCTGGCAACTGATCCTGCAAAAAATTCTCTGTTATTTTCACTGCTGTGGTTGATCATATTCATTAACGGAATATTCTTTTAATGGAAAGTTAGAATAGTCTTAGTTCCCAAATGACAGATGTGTTAGCCATAGAGAAGCTCCCAACACCAACAGCGGGTGTGTGTAAAGTATGCAAGGACACTTTGATAATCATGAAGGGCAGCAACTTTCAAAGACTTTAAGTATGTCTATTTCTTTGGCAGGCCTGAAAAGAACACTAGGCTGGGTCCTCAGGGCCTCAGCTTATTCACTGTTCAGTTGGAGGAAATCGGGGATCAAGCCTAATGGCCATCACCTCTGGAAGAGGGTCAGCTTACAAAGTATCTCCTTTAGGAGCTCCTGTCATGGCTCAGTGGAAACAAACGGGACTAGTGTCCATGAGGATGCGGGTCGGATCCCTGGCCTTGCTCAGTGGGTTAAGGATCTGACGTTGCTGTGGCTGTGGTGTAGGCCAGCCGCTACAGCTCCGATTTGACCGCTAGCCTGGGAACCTCCATGTGCGTCAGGTGCAACCCTAAGAAGCAAAAAAAGGAAAGTATCTCCTTTAAACTCAACATATATTCAGCACTTACCACTAACACGGTAGGTGACACCAGATGTACTGGAGGGGGAGAACAGTTCCCAAATTTACACCAAATAAAGAGCGTTGTTTTCTTAAAATAAGATTAATATGCTAAAATAGGAATTATGTAAACAGTGGACTATAACTCAGAACTGATTTCATTTGGTAACTTTACATTACACAACACTTGGGAAAGGAAAAAACTCTTACTTACTATATGATGCTCTCACCACTTTTTCAACAGAGGTCCCTCGACATCTTTTGAGAAATAATTTGACTGAAAGCAAGTTCTGGTGTCTTGTTTTTTTTATTAGCAAATTAAGTAATTAAAAAACACATTTGGATGGAACAATTGTACCGAGTTTTTCCATGATGAACAGTTACTGTGAAAATAACTCTCCAAGCTCATAAACAAATTCCTTAAAAATAGATCCAAGGGGAGTTCATAAATAACTTTTCCCAAAGAAATAAAGACTTTGGCTCTCTTAATTCCTTAAATATTAGCAAAATTAAGACGGCCCTTATAAAGAATTATTCAGTTTTTAGTGTATTTATGAACATAGCAATAGAATCAGCATCTCTAAGTCATCAATGCAAAAATCTCTTTCTAGTTGCTTAATTTTGTCAGCATTTGCCTAGATGCACGTTTCGAAATACTCTCAGGTGTAAAATTTACTTATAAGTTCCTGTAACATGGACTGGGTCATCTTTTTTTTTTGCCTTTCTGTAGAACTGTGGCTACCCCTTTAAATATAATGGCTTCATAGCTTCTTGGAAAACCACTGATACAGAAGTGCATTGCAACTGATTTTTTTTTTTAAGTCTGTTAACACTTTTCCAAAAACGAACCGTTTAATTCTTTATCAGTGGGTATAGAAGAATGTACATATATTCAGGTCTCATGTATTTGGTGATTAAAAAGGCAAAAATGCTGATACGATGTTTTCAGTGCAGATCCTGGGAGGCCTGCTTATACCTATTTTGCTCAAACCCTAGAACCAATCGTGGGCATGTGCTTGTGTGTACGGGGGAGGGGAGGTGTAGAAGGAGTGAGAATACAGTATGTGAAGGCTTACTTAAAAAAATTACTGATGAAGATTATGAGTTAATCATTAATGCCCCCTTATTTTGTTTTGAAGTAGATCGCAGAAATCTCTTCCTGAACATTGTACGTGTTTTCAGTGCCTAGAGATAATAAAACTCTGATGAGGTTGTGCAAGACTCGTCAACAAGCCCTGAAATCAGTTTTGTATGTACACTTGACTAATCAAAGGTTCAGGGAACAGGATATGATCCAGTAAAAGTGATAGGTTCTCCAGAGGTGAATGGCTTCACTAAACTTGGGGACACATTGAGCCTCTTTCCCCTTACAGAAGGCAGGTCCTAGTCCCACCATTGGGGCAGATATCTTTTTTCAAAGACTTGAGCGCTGAGTCTTCTGAAAAGTTATCTTTCAGAGCAAAGGCTTACCTGAATTCTAATTAGTACTCTGCTCTTTTCTTTGTCTTAAAGTCACAACAGGTACAAGACACCTAGACTCCAAAGTATCCTTGAAATTCAGAGCATTAGGTAAGCAGGGCAAATATCTTCTTAGGTAGATCAACTGTCAGATATCCATGGTGGGAAAATGACGGAATGAGACAGCAACCTCAATAATTAAGCATGAAATTTTATAGGAAAATGTGAGTAAAAGTTTCAAGAAATCAGTTCTAGATTAGAAAAGGAAGGAACTGAAGTTATATGCTGCAAAACCTGCTAGGTGGGTAGCACAACAAATGTCGAGGCCATTGTATTTTGCTTTACTGCTCTTTTTTTGCAACAGCTTTATTGAGATATAACTCTTATACATCAAAATTCACCCAATCAAAGCATTCAATTCAATGTTTTTATTTTATTTTATTTTACTTTATTTTATTATTTTATTTTATTTTATTTTTTGGCCACATTTGCGGCGTGCAGAAATTCCCCGACCTGGGATCAAACCCGTGCCATAGCAGTGACAACACTGAGTCTTTAACCTGCTGAGGTGCTGAGGAATTCCAATTAAATGTTTTTAAAAATAGTCACAGAATTATGCAACCATCTCACTGTCGATTTTAGAATATTTTCAACACTCCAAAAAGAAATCCTGTGCCATTTCCTTCTCCTACCAATAATCCCAGTCTCCCCTGGCCTGACCAACCCTAACCAACTCCTCATTACCTTCTGTCTATATAGATTTGCCTATTCTGGACATTTCATATATATGGAATCATAGTATATATGATCCTTTGTGATTGGCCTCTTCCACTTAGCATAGTGTTTTTGATATTCATCCATATTGTAGCATGAATCAATACTTCTTACCTTTTTATTATGCAATTTCCACTGTATGGATAAACAACATTGTGTGTATCCTCTCATCAGTTGATGAGCATTTGAGTTATTTTCACTTTTTGGCTATCATAAGTAATGGTGCCATGAACATTTGTGTACAGGTTTTTGTGTGGACATGTGCTTTCATTTTTCTTAGGTATGTACCCAGGAGTAGAATTACGGGAATGGCTATCACTAATATTAACTGGACTGCTGGTTACTTCTTATTATTCGTACCTGGTCAGCTCCTTTTCTCCTTTTCTTTAAAGAATGTTACAGCTGTTTATCATCCTCTTAATGCTCCTTTTTCATCTTTTGCTCCATGGCCAACAAGTCCAGTGAGGAAATTAATTTGAACGTTTATTGAGCACTTACTAGGTGGCAGATAATCTTCTAAATTCTTTAAATATATTAACTCATTTAATTCTAACAGCACACTTTTAGATAGACACTGTTATTATGCCCATTTTGAAGTTAAGGCAATGAAAGCTTAACCTACTTATTCAGAGTCACAGAGCTGGTAACCATGCCAACCAAGTCAGGATTTGAACTCAGATTGACTGGTTCCAGCACCCATAGTCTTAAAAGAGATTCTTTGTTGCAGTGAAGATATGTTGAGAAGGATGCCTAGAAAGGAAGGCTTTGTGTTAGAAGGATATGGTGTAAGAATGTCAAGTGTGGTAGTTCATCTTTGAGAAGGATATCCTCTGAGAGGGGAAGAAAAGAAGCAAAGATGAGATGGGTCGAGAGATTTAGAGACTTCTGCATGGGTTAATAAGGGATGGCAAATTAGAAAAATCGCTGTTGGAGTTCCCACTGCGGTACAGTGGGTTAAGGATCTGGCATTGTCTTGGAGGCTGCATGGATTCAATCCCTGGTCTGAGAACTTTCATATGTCATGGGTGTGGCCGAAAAAAAAATCACTGATAACACTTATGTAGACTTTAGTTCTTTTTCTTTCAGAATGTAAACCATTATCTGGTTCATACACTCTTCTTTGAAAAAATACTTATGAACTGAATTCTCCGTATTTGTAGGAATGAAAAATCGGTGTATTTGACAATAACTTGAAAGTATGCAAACACCTTTCATTAGACTGGCGTTCTAGTAGAAAACAAAAGCTGGTTTGCCCTCATTGCCCTGTGCTGGCCCTCAGTGGTGAATAAAACAGACCCAGAGGGTATGTGAGGCAGTTCCTGTCCTCAAGAAACTCTCCAGGTGTCAGAAGAAAATATACAATACTTTTTATCTGTGCTTTATTTTCCCTTGTGAATTGTCCCTGTTAACAGCTTTTCTGAGTTCCAGAAGTTTGTAGCGACATTTTTAGTACTCTACATAACACATTTTAGCCATGTTTACTCCTGTGTGTCATCTTGAAAGTTAATATTTAGATTTCCTGTGGTATTCGAGGAAGAAATCAGATTCCTGCCTTGCAGAACTTTGATAAAGTGGCTGTTTGTTTCCACACAAGTAAAAGATGGTGTCCCATTGTTGAAAAGTAAAGCCCAGTAAGAGTATATTTTAATATGCTCTCTCTCTTACCCCTCCCCCCGCCGTGATGTTTTGTGAGCATGAGGTTTGTGTTTTCAGAGCGGTAAAGCTGTGGAGCAAATGAAATATTACTTGGTGCTTTTTTTCGCTCACCAGAAGGACTTTTTTTCCTTTTGTAGATATAAAAACATACTTGTTGCTAATAGCTGATCTAATTAATCAGTGCTAAAATGGTCTTGATGTATCTGAAGCTTTTTCAGGCACCATCTTCTTTTATTCAGGCAATTCTAAATGACCTTGATGTTTTCCATTTCCCGAGACCTGCTGATCTGCATAAAGCCTTTTGACAGGGGTAGGGTGAGGTCAGGGTTGGGACGGCCAGCGTTCCTACTGTTAGAACATAACATTGCATCAGTTCTTCTTTCTGTCTTACTATGGAGAGAGTTTTTACGGAAAAAGAAATTTCACAAGGAGAAAACATGATGAACTCCCGTAGTATCTCAGGCTAAAAGATTCTCTGGAGCTGCTTTTTTGAGGGTGAATCGCAGTGAGACTGAAGGACTGGATGACTCTTTGGGCACTTATGTCTAGGAACACTGACGAGTTGAGCTTAATAAGCCTTGACAAGGTGGGTATCACCTCAGACGCCTTCCCATTAATAGTCTGCTGGTGGAGTGTGGTGGTCGTTGGGGGTGGGGGGTGATGTCTCAGAGGAAGGCAGATCTGCACATCCATCTCCCTGCAGCTCTCTGTAACTCAAGAAGAGTTTAAAAGAAGAGTTAGGCATTTTCTGTCTTGAAGTGTCCAACTGACTTTCTCACTCCTTATGTGGTTTTTGGCAAGCCTTTCTGTGCCTTGGTTAATATATTAGTAAATGGAGAGAAAAAAAAAAAAACACTCCAGTGAGTTCTGTAGATCTTAATTAAGGTACAAAAATAGCTTAGAAAATGTATTCTGAGATGAAAGCTTTTCTCCTCTGTGGAAAATGTTACTGGTGTCTTGTCAGCATATCTCCTCTGTTGCCAGTGTTTTTTGTACTTGAAGATGACTTGTGCTTTTCTTATTCTGGGTAAGACACTTGCCTTTCTAATTTCTCTGAGTGCACTTGGTTACACTATTATATCTAGGACTTGTCGTTCCTGAAAAGCCATTCTTAACTTTCTCCCTCCAATTGGCCTTCAATTGAAATTTGCTTTGAAGAGGAATGTAGCTATACTCATCAACTTGAAAATGGGGTAAATATAGCTCAGAGAAAATAACTATTTGTGTATCCTTTTATTTATTTTAAATTCAATATCCATTCTTTCTTAGAAGTTTGCCCACAGAAAAGGGAACTGTGTATTACACTTTTAAATACCAGTTTTCAAGTCGGCCAAGTGTGAATTTGCAAATACGTAGTAGTCAGTGGCGCTTCACTCAAGCTGAAAAATAATGTCTAAAGCTTCTGTGTCTGGCATTAATTTTGCTTCTGCCTTTTGGCAGATACCACAATTTTTTCATCTATGAAATGGGTTCTGAGTTACCATGATGATTAGAAAGTCAGCATTAACTTAAGGGTCAAGTTGAGATCTGGTCTACACGTAATCATATCTGTGGTGCTCAGAGCTGAATTTATTCTGAGCTTGAACAAGTATCTCATCTTGAATTGCTGATGTAGTTACGTGTATATATCAGATTTCAGATTTTCCACTGTTTTGTTTAATCTGCAAATATACGTTTGTGTATTTTTCTTGTAAACAGGAAGCAGGGTAATAATCGCATATAGAGAAGTAACTGAACAATGTTTTTGAATCCCCTGTGCTTGATTTACTTACTTGACCAATCATGTCATTTATTCATTTACTGGGAGCCCATCCTCTCTGGAGTAAGGATATTGCATCAAACCAGACAGACACAGGCCTTTCTCTGGTGGAACTTGAAGTTTAGTGGAGGAGACAAGCATTAAACACATAGTCACATATTAGGCAAAGAAATAGTTATTTGCTATCATAAACCAATAATGTAAGTAGCTGTTTTTGATCTGGAATGTTTGTGTCATTAGCATGTAGGTATTTGTGTAAATCAAACTCTTCCTCTGATCTTGGAAGAAAGCAAAGAATTTGAAAGAGACCCTGTATTGAGGTATTTAGAAAAGTAGCTGGGGCTGAGTCAAATTGATTCACTGGATATTGGCTGTCCTGTAGAAAAAGGCATTTATTTGCCAGTGAGATTTGATCAGAGTGCAAGCACTTTCAAACTTTGGGGGGGATCGTGGAACATTTTTGTGTAAAGGCATTCTAGAAATGGATGCATATCCAGTTGACAGATTTGTACAGAATGTGCATGCAAATCTGGATGAACTAAAGGTGACCACTAGACTCCTTATTGGAACTTTTAAATCTTACTGATTCCAACGCCGCTGCCTCTGGGGGTGCATCCAGGAATCTCTTCTTTAAAATGCACGATCCTAGAGACCCTCATACTAAGTGAAGTAAGTCAGAAAGAGAAAGACAAGTGCCATGTGACATCACTTATATCTGGACTCTAATATATGGCACAAATAAACCTAGTTACAGAAAAGAAACAAACTCGGAGATATATGGAGAACAGACTTGTAGTTGCTAAGGGGGCTGGGGAGGGAGTGGGATGGACTGAGAGTTTGGGGTTCGTAGATGCAAACGCTGCATTTGGAGTGGATAAGCTGTGAGATCCTGCTGTATAGCACAGGGAACTATAGTCACTTGTGATGGCACATGATGGAGGATAATGTGAGAAAAAGAATATGTACATATATATGTGTATGACTGGGACACCTTACAGCAATATAGAAATTGACAGAATGTTGTAAATCAGCTATAATAAAAATTATTTTAAAAATGGATGATTCTGATCATCAAGATCTGGAGATCACTGGACCTTATATATATATTTTTTGTAAGCGTTTCATTGATTTTTAAAATTAATTATTTTTAAATTATTAATTATTTATTAATTATTTTTAAAAATTAATTATTTTTTTTGGTCACACCTGTGGCATTCAAAAGTTCCCTGGACCAGGGATGGGACCCACGCCACAGCAGTGACCAGAGCTACAGCAGTGACAATGCCAGATGTTTAACCACTGAGCCACCAAGGAACTCCAGGACCAGTAGGTTTAGAAGGTCACCGTTGATGTGAAGACGCCTGTGATGACAGCGTTTGTGGCCGTGGGACTGAGCCCAGCTCCATTAGCATCTGTCCCTCCTGAGGCCAGAGATGAAAAGCTGTGTCTTCTGCTGTCCTGTGTCTTCTCCACCCACAGACTGAGACTTTGCGGGAGCCTGTCCATACTGTGTGCCCTGTCCAAGGAAGTGGTGGAGGTCTTGACCTTCTGTTTTGCTCCTTGTTTTGCCTCTAAGGACAAGAGTCTGACCTGGCTTGATATACAATAAACATAAAATAATTCCTTCTCTGTAATCAAAATGACAGATCTTTATATAGGAAACTCTTTTGTACCAAAGATCTGCTCTTTTGTTGAAGGTCTGGCACCTTAGTGAACCGTCAGGCCAAGACACCACTCTCTGAGTCCAGGTGTTGATAAAACAAACAAACAAATAACCTAAGGCCCCTGGATTGAATTTTGTAGGAATATCTTTTCTGGTAGATTTTTGGAATCCTGCATTGCCTCATCGTAGTTGCAGAAATCCACTCTCCTTGTACACAAAGATATCCCCAGGCAGCAGATATATAGTCTATTTTCCGAACAGGAATCTTATAGGTCTCAGGAGAGCCAGCTTTCACAGGCCTGCTGGGTTGCATGCTCATTTGTAGCTCAATGTAATGATTCTGCAATTTTTCATTTTCTTACTGTTCCAGGAAGGCAGATTCTGAGGTTTGTTTTCGGAGTTTTATTTCATACCAACATACTCTCTCTTTCTTGCCATAGGTATGGACATAAATGCATGTATGCGAGTGTATGTATGTGCGTGTTTGTGTGTGTGTGTAGTTATAGATGTGTGTATATATGTGTATGTATCACTTTATCTTGTCTGTGAAAGAGAACTGAACTATTGTATGGTGTATAATTTGATAATTTTCTTTTAATGCTATCTGTACTTTTCTCCCAATATAATATCTAATACAGATGCACTGGCAGCTACAGTGACAACCAGTGCTAGAAAGAAGCAAATAAGTGTGGTGCCCATTGTCATAAGCAACAGAATCTACATTGTCAGACCACACGTCTCTTAAAAAAGTTGTTTTATTTAACCACTTGCAAGTTAAAGATCGGATCTTTGTCTGTTTCACAAAGAAGCACCTTTTTTTTAATAAATCAACTTGAAATAATCAATTTTGTGCTGACCCTTGGTCGTCTATAAAAAGCCAGTGCCAAACTCTATCTGAATCCCACTGGCAGTATAGCCTCCGTCCCACAAAAGAGCCAAATGAAACAATCCCTTGTCCCACACAGTGAAAGAGCAGACTAATAAAATCGCTGTGTTCCTTGCCTTAAAAAATCAAGCCAATTATTTTAAGATTTTGCTAATAATTTGATTGACTCGATCAGTTACTTGAGTCCTGCAAGATGCATGTAGATCAGTGCAGAACAGGTTTCCTGCTCTGTCTGTAGTGAGCCCTGGGCATTTGGTTGTTTAGGGGTAATGTTTCTTGTGCATATACGTACGTGTACTATAAACCTTTGGAGGTTTGTGCTCAAGTAGAAGACATGGTCCGGTGTTATATGTTTGTGTGACCCAGAGCATTTTGCTCGACTGTGACAGACGTATCGTATTCCTGTGCCGTGTAAATGCAGGGACATTTCAGTCATCATCAGTTAATACCAGTTAGCAGTGTCACAAATTAAAGCATTAGTGGATTTGTGTTGCTCGGTTGATATAAAATACCAGAAGATGGAAGGAGTGGGCTAGTTGATTGTAACATAACGCTATCATTCCATATACCATGGAGTCTCCGTGCCAGTGGCACGAAGCCTCTGAGTATACCTTCACGGGGAGCTCAAATGAATAGTTCATTCGGTAAAAAAATGTATCATTAAGATGCATTAGTCCAGATGCAGCCTCAAAGGAAACATTTTCAATGAGTAACAGACAACAGAAATCAAATTTTTTTTTCCCCACAGAAAAAAGAAAGATTTTACCACTTAAAAAAATGTTTGTAGTGAAGCTGAGCAATTCTTCCCAGGACTTGAAGAGGTGCATTTTTCTTCAGTTGCATTGTGTGGGGTCTCTACTTAAGCAAAAACTTAATGATGAATTTTTTTGTGGGTGGCCATATCCAGGGCATATGGAAGCTCACAGGCCAGGGATCGAATCTGAGTCACAGCTACGACCTACGCCACAGCTGTGGCAAGGCCAGATCCTTTAACCCACTGTGCTGGGCCAAGGATTGAACTCGTGCCTCTGCAGGGACCCAAGCCATTTGCAGAGAAAATGTTGGATCCTTTAACCCACCATGCCACGGAGGGAACTCCAATGATGATTTTCAAAATATGTTTTTACAGGAAATATTGATTCTCTTGTGACAAGAGATTTTGGCCAAATGGTCAATTTTGGTACTATCATGAAGGGCTTATAACTCTTTTCAAGAGACCTGTAACCTGGGCATATGAAAATGATTGTGTAAATAGAAAAATTAGATTAAATTTCCTCTGTAATTTTAGTAGTGGTTTGAAAGAGTAATCCATTTATTACTGTAGCACATTTTGTATTTGCCTAGGAATTTAAATGGTTTTGCATATTTCTCCCTTTTTAGCCTAGATTATGGATATGTTCTGAGAGAAAGTTATAGGGACTGACAATGACAGAAAAGGAGAACCCATGGTTAAAATTATATGCACATTGAACTACAATGAGGGTATTAAAAGTATTTCATCCCATTTGTAAAATATCTTCCATGACTATGAAAGGGCAATATTTTTCCAATTATATCTGCTTTCGCCTGCAAATGGATTACCTTATAAGAGCTCACATAAAGCAAAGGGCCCAAAAATAATTGAAAGTGTAAGGACAGATAAGCTGGGCCTATCAAGGCTCTGAGCAAACTTCTCTCAATAGCATTCACAGAACAGAAAAAAGAAAAAAAAAAGTTTCTCTTAACTCCTCCTCAGGTGAACACTTTTAAGTCTTAGCATTTTGCTGCTTCTTATTGACAGGAGGGCCTCCTGCATAATTTCTGGCTCAATTCTTCAGTGTCTGGAAGATTGCATTTTGACGCTCCCCAATATTAATAACCAGATTTGATCTGAGGCCTGTCCAAGGTCAGGCGGCATGGCCAGGTCAGCCTGTTTGTCTGTGTGCAGGAACTGTGACATCTACTCAGAGTGACAGGTAGAGGATGGGGGTGGGGAGACAAGGGACCACCAAAGGGAGCCTCTTCCTGCTGGGAACAAAGAGCCCTGGGCTGTGGCTGCCTCGCTTCCTCCCATCCAACCTCCGTGCTCAAAATATTTTCCCAAACTGTGCCCTGTTGAAGGAATGCCTTTCCAAGAAGGTAAATGATTAAGATCCTTAAGATCGGCTCTATAAAAACAATAGTATCTATTTGCATTACTGTTCAGAACTTTTATTCAAAGGTGACAGTGTTTTATGTGCACTGATTTTGCAGGGCTTTTGCTTTTTTAGGTAAGCCATCCAGCTACGCTAGAGTATGGGAGCCTTACTCCTGAAACACCCCCTCAGTTTTGCCAGCAAATTAGTACAGAAGCTCTAGAGTATGGCCTTAGACATATTTTAGAAAACTAGATAAACGACCAGATACACAGGCTCTAGAATGTGTAGCATTCCACTCTGAAGCCTATCAAATAAACTCTTTTCAGAAAAAAAATTCTTGCCTCTTTCTGGGTAAAAATTCCTAAGAAGCTATTTGGTTCCTAATTGATTTTCTACGTCAGTTGTTCATTGAATAGATAAGTAGTGCCTGTGATATTTGATTACAGAGCAAGGCACCCATTTAACCTTCTGTTCTTTCCTGGCCAGGATTTCAAATACAATAGAACGTTCTCCCCGAGGCTCAGCAGGATCAGACAGCCAGCGGTAATCCCTGATACGCTGAAATAGACCTGATAGAACTTCACCTCACTTGTTTAGGATTATGCTCATGAATTCAGCTCACCCAGCAGCATTAACCCTTTGGGGACTTGGGCTGGGATACTCTGTTAGGAAAATAATAAGCAGAAACTTATTAACAAATTCTAAGCACCGACACATTACTTCTTGACCAAAGGAGCCTAATAATTTTAGCATTAGAGTGGATGTGTGCTCTACATTGATTTTTCCAAAATGAGGCATCTTAAACGCACGTCTCAAGTGTTACCTTACATGATCTTCGTAAGTAGAATTTCGTTTCAAAAACTTTATGAAAATTTCTAGTTTAGGGAATAGCTTTCTCGCCATGGTCATGGTTCAATCATCTTGTGGAGGTGAAGGATCAACGACTTCCTATCAAGTAGGCTCTTGATATTCTAGATTAACCGGAACCAAGGCAAGTATGAAAATCCCCAAACCTCATTTTAGCCAGTGGTTGCCAGTCTCTTCCTTTGCCTTTCATCACAGCCAATTCCATGGGTTTGAGTTTAATTTTCTCTCTTTCCCCTCTGGGAAAAGAAAATGAGCTAAGAAATGGCCCAAAGGCAGGAAATCAGTGGGTGAAAAAGAACTAGTAAAAGGTATAGTTAATCCATAAATTGGAAAATCAGCCCCATGTTAATCAAGAGATGAAAGGAAGGGCAAATACTTTTTCAGGGCAAGTGGCAGTACTGGCCTTGATGATGGCTTTTTTATTTTATTTTTTATTTTTTGCTTTTTAGAGCCACAGGTACAGCATATGGAAGTTCCCAGGGTAGAGGTCAAATCAGAGCTGCAGCTGTGACCTACGCCACAGCCACAGCAACAAGGGATCGGAGCCCCATATGTGACTCGTACCACAGCTCCCAGCAAGGACGGATCCTTAGCTCACTGAGCGAGGCCAAGGATGGAACCCACATCCTCATGGATGCTGGTCGGGTTCATTTCTGCTGTGCCAGAAATGGGGACTCCTATCATGGTTTTTAAATAATTTACATTGAACTCTGCTCCTGACACTATTAGACCGTCAAAGTCAGGGGTTTGAAATGGGTGATTAGTGGCAATGAACACAGTCTGGGAAAGCCCCCCGATCATTATGAAAGTGATTACCCTGAATCATCCACTCTTTTCGTGTTGACTCTTTAAAAATTCATATTCACAACTAGTTCTATTAATTATTGAAATACGTGATTTTGGTTTAGATGATTAGAATATTTCCCACTATGTTCACAGGGTTTAGAAAAACGTAAGTTTCGTTGGAGAGACTTAACCTCCAAATAATGTTGTGATGATGACTAGGACCGCATTGTTTATGGCAATATTTCAAGGTCAGAGATAATGCGATGCTAAAGCACTGGGACATCCCCCTCCGTCCTTGAAATGTCTTTTGTTAGTCCTTCTTCAAGGGTTTGATTAGCGCAAACCTTTGTTTTTATTAAAGAAAAGTTTAGTGAGCAAAGGCAGTCACAATAAAAGGACAACTATGAAGAATTTTTGGAAGCATTTTTTGTTCTTCACTACATTTCCCGCCCCACGGATTTCCTGCAATTATAATGATAGCCAACGTCAAGATTATAAGAGGAGAAATATGGTGTGCACCTTGTGCTTTGAAGCTTAGTTTTTGGTAAGAACTTAAATAAATCCAGTGAGTAAATGGATGAGATTGAGGCTGAAGCAATGGTTCTACTCTAATAATATTATGTTTTTGTTTAGTAGCGAGTGAAGAGATGCTGTAAAGTGGGGAGTTGTGACTTGAAATGCTTCTGGCAATTCTTTAATTAACAATCCTCCCTTTTAGTGACTTTTTGTACAAAGTATCTCATTTTCATGGTTTTAAAGAGCAAAGATGATTTCTGTTGTTCAATTTGGGTGACACTTTATTCTAATTAATTGGAAAAATGTTCCCATGGGATGAATGACTCGAGGATAGGGGCCTTTTAGACGCGGTCTCTTACTGTGGTCCTGGATTTGCCCTTTCTCCTGACGTGCTTTTACATATGCTGTTGCTGGGATTCCAGTTCTTTGTTGTATGTTATAAAATTCTATTGCATCAGCATGAACAAAACAGAAATATTATAGACGTGAACCTTTCACCCCAAAAGACATATAACAGATTGAAAAGCTCCAGACCAGGGTAACAAGAATGCTTGCAGCCAGTACGGATGGGCTTACAGATGACTAAAAGCTGGTATTAATAAATCTCAAAAGGAAAAGAATAGGAGCAGAAATTTACTGAAGTCTATGAAATAATAAAGAGACGTGAAGCTAGGCCATGTGCATCTTTGTACTGTGTGTCAGAAAGAACTGGAAATCCTTCCATGTAACTGGGAGAAAACACATTTCTGAGTGACAAAGGAGAACTTGGTGTTTGTTTTTCTATTTGTTAATAAAAAGTCATTTACCTCTGGAATAATTGAGTTAGAAGATTCTGGAAAAACTAATTAATATTGGGATCATAAGGACAAAGGAGACCTTGAGGAGACTCCTCCCTGGCAGACAAGCAATATTAAAAACATCTCTTAAGGAAGTCCATCTGTATTATTTTTAAAGAGAAGGAACTGGTTTAGTTGTGGCCAGTGGAATGCTTTGTGACCACATGAACAAAGAGATAATAGCAGAAGAGTTTAAAACTCTGAAGCAAATGCATCGATTCTGTAAACGTTGTTCCCATAATATGCTGTTGCAAAAAATTCTTAAGTTTTTTTCAAAGAGTTTTGCCTCAATAGTATACTTTTAAAGCCACTTTTTAAATATGCAGAGAGTTTCCTTCGTGGCTCAGTGGTTAACGAATCCGACTAGGAACCATGAGGTTGCGGGTTCTATCCCTGGCCTTGCTCAGTGGGTTAAGGATCCGGCGTTGCCATGAGCTGTGGTATAGGTTGCAGACGCGGCTCGGATCCCGCGTTGCTGTGGCTGTGGTGTAGGCCGGCAGCTACAGCTCCTGTTAGACCCCTAGCCTGGGAACCTTCATATGCCGTGAGTGCGGCTCTACATAAAAAAAGGCAAAAAGACAAAAAAAAAATAAATATGCAGACTGAGTTAATACATGGTCCTTGACGTGGGCATGGTAAGAGATAACACCTATACCATTCATAAAGCTCCTACATTTTGTGTGACCACAGAAGAGCTAAAATTCTACATACCAAGGAATATTTTAGGTCCACTGTATCGTTTAGTCCTCCTGACAGCCCACTGAGGTTCACACAGGTATCATTGCAATTGTATGGATGAGGAAATGAGACCCAGCAAGGTCAAGTATCTTACCTAATGTCATACGGAGAGTTGAGGAGCCAGAGTCTGAACCCGGCCTTATCTTCCTAAAGGCTGGGCTCTTAATCATTGCTGTCCCTGCTGAGCTTCTCTGAAGGTTGCCGTTATCCACTGGGTCCAGGAACACCTAGGGTGTCCACAGGTGATTTTCCCAAAGGTGTGAAGGGTGAATCACCTGGTGTATAAAAAACATGCCTTTTCCCACCGAGGAGCGTTTCCATTCCTCTTAGAAGACTCTCGGACCCTACACATTTAAGAGCGAGCATCCTAGAAAGTGGACGCAGAGAAGCTACAAAGTGGTAAGACCTTTGATGAGTACAGGAGAGTATGGCCAACTGGGGAAAACAGGAAGAGGGCAGTATTAGGATGGAGCCTTACAAGGATTTGGGTAGGTGGTTGTCAGATTTGGAGGCAGGGACAAAGGGAAGAAGCCCACAGTCTGAGCCAGGGAAGAGTTGATTGTTTCCTCCTCAAGTTTAACATTTCAGTGAGTATGATTGTAGCCATTTTCCTTCTTAGCAATGGGAGACTGTGACCCAGAGGTCAGGACCAGTGGTACATGCCCAGAGAACATATGAGTTTGAACATTCAGGCACTGATCTGTAGATGTCAGCAGACATTTCATTTCAAACCCAACTGAAAGAATGCTGAGTTTCCAAAGAAGTCAGTCCATTGTTTCATATTTTCAGTATCAGTAAAGTGGTACAGTGACAAAATGAGTATCCATATATATTTCTGAATCAGAACAATGAATGCTGGTCACACAGGAATTACTAATTTTAGCTAGCATCCTTCAAAGGGAATATGAGAACCGATTTTTACTTCATGTGGCAATCGTAGGTACCACACTTAACGATCAGATTTTTGATAAGGAGTAAAAGAATGGTTCCTAATAAATTCTCAGGTCTGATTTTTTTTTCATCAAAGAATATTTTATGAGTTGAATTCCTTTATCAAAGTATTATTATGTGTGTCATCGGTACAAATGGGTTATTAATACAGGCATTTTTCTGGTAAAGTAACTTTTTCAAAACTGTTTTAATTTTTAGAAGAGCAGTCTGTTTTATATTTAAATGTATCTGAAAAGGAGTATTAGTTGTTAAATTATTTATATTCATAATTTTTGTAAGTTCAAAATGTTAAAAGTTAAGGAAACAGCTACATTGTCAATGCCATGTATATTTTGAGTGAAAACAATTTTTACCTAAACTGAAACATTCCTTTGGAGTTCTTTCACAGCCAAGGCTATAACTAGCCTCTCTGTTGGCCCTAACTAAGTGAAATGAAACACAGTGATGATGCCTTAGCTTATTTCCACGATCAAAATGCAAAATCAAACCCAGGAAACTCTGAAAAACAATATTTTTCCAACATGGCTTGCTTTCGTAAAATGCAATTGCAAAAATAAGGAAGGGTTTTTAAAAATGTGGTTTTGCTTCCATATCCTTTCGGAGAATTCTCCATTCGTTTGTTTCTGAGGCTGCCTTTCTAATAATGGAGCTGTCATTTTCTTCATTCTTGCCTTGCAGAACAAGGGTGGGGGAAGATTAAAATAATCTTCAAAGCAGACACCATTACATTGAGTGGACCCTGGCATGCAAGCCGCTTTTCTAAAGCAGCACGTTTCAGTTCCCACTGCAGATGATAGTTAAATATCCACTCAAAGCAGAGAGTATTTAGACAGAGATTCAGCCAGCCTGTGGAGAGGCCTGGAATCATATATCCTCCTCTATGTCTAGCTCATGAAATAATCTAATACAATTGCCTTTTGTTTTTTAATTGCAGAAAGGAATCTGGATTTCCAGTGATTGTCAGGCGGAAAAAATAGCATTGGACAAAGCTTTAAATTAAAATGAAAGTGAAACAATTTAGGACCAGCAGAAAATGCTAGAGGTCTAGTCCATTTTTCTTTGGCGGAGGAAGCTCTCATAGCTTTACCAGTCTTTTTCTCCCCCACCCCCTTTTTGGTTATCTCAGCAGAGAAAGGAAGGGCTGGGTGAGTGTGCAAGCTGCTCTCCTGACTCCCTCAGAGCTGAACCCCTACGTCTGGGCTGGGACACACGGTGTCCCTGTCTGCGCTGTGTGTGCACCGTGAGCGATGGAGGCCTGGAGCCTGGGGGCTGGGCCATCAGGATAATACTTTCATTTAAAGGAGGAAAAAAAATTTAGTAACAGATGTTAAAGAACTATTTTAAAACGCGTCCTCATTGCAGTTTTGAGTCAGGGCTCCTTGTCAGTGCCATAGATAGTAGTGTAAAGAGAAAAAAAAAAAAATCTCATTCATGTTAGTAAATATTCCTTTGGCACATATGAAGGTATATCCATCCGCTGTCTTCTCGTTTTAAGAGTGTACCCAGATCGGATTTTCTTTGACGTAAGTGGCCCTGATAACAGCCAATCTTACAAGTGTTTTACAGTATCATGGTCCCCAAACCTCAGTGGAGAAAGGCCCAGCTAATATGAGACACATGCTAATAAGAGACTGATTTTTCCATTTTTAATGTTTTATGCCGATGCCAGATGATGCATCCAGCTAACCACTTTAAACCTTGCAGTAAAGGTTTGATAATAGATGTCATTATTGAATGTCCTCATGCATGCTCCTTTGAAACAAATGATCACCTATTAGAGGGTAGAGACAAAACACATTTACTTGAATGAAATGTTTAATAAAGTACATTAGGATTTGTTTTTATTGGTATTGGTCTATGAATACTTTATGTGCTAATTTAGGGTTTAGGAGTACTTAGTCATCCAAGCTCTCCAGTCTGAAAAAGGCATGTACCTTATTATTATAAACGCCAGCCTTTAATGTTTAGAACATATTTATAAAACATACTTGTCCTCTTCTTAAAATTGAAAACATCTGTTACAGATTTTCTGTGAAATGTTATGGACGAGAGACCCCGGTGAGGAGGCAGCCTGCCATTTTGAATGGGAATTAAGCTGACAATGCATTGTGCACCAGTGAGGCCGTGAAAACAAACAACAGAAAAAAAGGCAGATGGTTCATTTAGTTTAGTAATTGTAATTTGTTGTTCATTAAAAATAATTCCCACACTGGCATTCTTTATTCTGATACAGTATATGGAAAAATTTTACCCTGGCAACCTGGCCTAATAATTTTTTTCTTTAGCATAATTTGCAATGACATTTGATAGGCAGTTGATTAGAGTAGAATGATTTCTTTAGAATGAAAATTAATTATAATTTTTGCAGCTTTCATTAGTCTGCTTTTGTAACTACCCTGGCTAAACAGCAGGGGTTTGGCCCTGAAATGCTGAGTATCACTGGATCATTTGCAGTGTAGTCTTCCTTTTAAGATGATTGGGCCTTTTCACTGTAGCTTGTACAATCTCCATAAAATGAGGCTTCTGGATAAAAAATTTCAGTGCACTTTGAAATATACTTGAATGTACGTTTACAGTAGTAAAGTGAGTTTCACACGAATTTACCATCATACTGCAGAGTCTTTAAACATATTATGAATGGCGACATATTTTAGTCTTCGGTGTTATATACTATGTTATAAGACTATTTCCTGAGTTTCTCCCAGTTGTTACAGATCATACAAATAGCATAGATTTTAACTGTTCTTTAGAGATACATGAAATTGTTTGAAATACATGTTAAAGGAAGGGACATGATACTCTACTGACACTGGGTTGACGATGGAACAGATTTACAGAGGAACCAAGTCTGTTTCAGTGCTATAATCTGATTGATGTACATAATGTGATTTCAGAAAATTATCATCTAAAATAAATGTATATCTGACAAAGGCAGTAGATACAAGCTAGGAAGTTACACACTCTGCAAGTGTACACTAATTTTGCCGTGCCGTTATGATGTTTCTGTTATTCACATCCACGTTGATATTTATATGATTTTCCAAAAGAAGAATTGTGAGGGTTTCTGAACTCCTGGGTGGATTGGTGTACTGGGTGTATTTCGTTTTGAAAAATTCATTGCACTGGACTTCAGATTTTAGAAAGTGTTACAAGAATATATCATGAAATAAGCATTAGAGTTCAATAGAGCTGGTGATATTTTGTTAAATACGGTAGCATGTTAATGAAATTTCTCATAGGTATTTTTGCATTCACAACTTCTTATATTCAGAGTTCTAAGTGTTCATAATTAACTATCCAGGAAATGGTTTTAACACTGTAAAGAAAGTCTTCTGCTTTATAACACAATTCCTGTTTCTGTGGAATATGAACAAGACAGTGTTTATTGTAGTCAGAAAAATTGTTGGCATGATTCTGCATAAGTGAAGAATCTCTGGATTGTCTCAAAGTGTTAGCTGCCCATTTGCAGACAAACAAGCTTTTAGTGTGCAATTTAGGTCAATGGATCGAGGGGAGAAGATGTGTTTAGGCGACAGATTTTAAATCACCATAATATAAATATGCTTCCCTTTTCATCCGGAATTTGCTTTCTTTCAAGGTAATTTAGTGCAGCAGACATGCACTTATGCCTGTCTTTGTAATTTTAGGGATTAGGATAGTGAGGATTAAATGCTGACCCTTAATCTTCAATATCAACTTTAAGGGCGAAATATAATATGCAAATGGAACACATTCATTTTGTGTTTATATATTTTAATCTCTGTAATTTAGCCTTAAGAAGACGGAAACTCATCTTTGCCTTATTTATTTTGAATCCTAAAGCAAGATGCCATTAAAATCTTTATCCTTCTGTCTTAGTGGATAAATGTTTATCCTTTAGGGCTTAGAATATAATTTTTTTAAAAAATGACTTTAACCTAACAACACTTTTCTATCAAGGAAAGTGGCATGTGTGCCTGATGTAAAAGTGTGGTTAGACTTATTGTGTTAAATAAATGACTAAGTTGTGAAGCCCAGCTCTGAAAAAAATATATATACACAATAAACTTTTGTTTTGAATTTATTTTTGCAAAGTCAGTACATTGGATTTTTATTAATAAAATCAGTTAGTGTATTTCTGATCAAGTCTACTTTGTTCTTAATAAACTTTTCTTTGTGGTTTGAATTTCAGTGTATGGACAGGAATGTCTTCTAAATAAAACATTTATGAGGGTGAAATATTAAATTGATATAAAAATCTGGGCCATATTTTCTTAGAAAAATAAACATAAGAGCTCTATTAAGTAAGCAGATCAAAAAGAGAAATATAGTGTGAAAAATAGAAACAAAGACTCTTTTTGTGTCTCTGGCTTTACTGGGAGAATGGGGTTAGAACCGTCTGCTTAGCTTGGCTCACTGGCTTCATCACCTAGGTAGTTTCCAGCCTGTAGACAAGGGTCTACCAGATCTCTGGATATGCAACTTGAATGTCTACCAAATACAATTGATTTTTGAGCAGCTTGTGATGGATTAATGGCTGCATATATTGCCAAAAATTCAGACAGTTTCAAATGGCAAATTGCTCTTCAAATTTTCTAAAACAGAAAGCTTGGAGTTCCCATCATGGTCCAGTGGAAACGAGTCTAACTGGCATCCATAAGGACACAGGTTCGATCACTGGCCTCTCTCAGTGGGTTAAGGATCCAACATTGCTGTAAGCCGTGGTGTAGTTCACAGAGGCGGCTTGGATCTGGTGTTGCTGTGGCTGTGGCATAGCTGCGATTCAACCCTTGGTCTGGGAACCTCCGTATGCCCCAAGCATGCCCCTCCCCCACCAAGAAAAAAGGGAAGGTAAAATCCCTTGATTAATTGTAGATGTAGTCCTGAACCTGCTCTCAGGCATCCAGGCCCAGACTTGTGTCGTCCTAGATAAAAGGTACCAGCACCAGAGGCCATGCTACAAATACCACTTAACCTAGACTTTTTTTTTTTCTCGGAAGCATATTACTCCCAGCAAATGCACAGTTGCTTCCATGATCAGAATCACTCTTAGAGTTTAAACACTTGTTTACTGAATCCTAAAAAAGGACTTACTGATGGAAACATCGATGATATTTTCCCCTCTCTAGAACCACGTTTTACACTTTAAAAAAAAAAATTTTTTTTGAAGTTAGATGATTGTACAATGTTGTGATAATTTCTGCTGTACAGCAAAGTAACTCATATTTATATATATGTATGTGTGTGTGTGTGTGTGTGTGTGTATTTATATATGCACGTACATACGTAGACATGCATCTGTTCTTTTCCAGATTGTTTTCCCCTATAGGTAATCACAGAATATTGGGTAGAGTTCCGTGTTCTATACGGCAGGTCCCTGATGTTTTACCCTTTAGGTAAACCTGTGTCTGTGGAGCTACCCCTCCCTAACTACTGCAGGTCAATTTATTCTTTCTTACTTACAGTTTTATCTTTTCATGGTTATAACTGATATACAGATTTAAAAAAAATTTTGACCATGAAAATAAATGATAGGGCATTTAGAAAGCTTGTGCATTTCCATTCTCATTATGTTTTTATAAAAAGGGCTATAATACATTCTATTCTAATGGATTATTTTACTAATGACTGAATAAACAGTTACATATATGGATTAATACTACTGTGATATTTAGCATTTTTCAGGATTTTGTGTACTTTGCCCAGTTGCCTCTTAGGCGGTGTAGTGAAGTAATTACAGACTTGTAGTCAAAGAAACCTGAATCTAACTTTCAGCTCTTCCACTTACTTGCTGTGTGACCCGAGGCAAGTTACTAACCTCTCTGACCCCTCATGTATAATGTAGGATTCTCATAGCACCTGTTTTATAAAGTCTTGTGAGGATTAAATACAGTAATGAAGGTTAATCTGCTTTGCCTAGTGCCTGGAACATAGTGAGTGATAAAAACTTGTAATTATTTTTATGTATTTACCTGTTATGCTATGATATTGAAAAAGGCTAATTACAATTGTGTTTAGTGGAAGCTGGGTTGTAAAAAGCTGTTATGGTCACAAAAAATTTGCAAGAACCCATCATAACTTGTTATCAGTGGTGTTAGCCAATCAGAAAGAGTATTGTGGGTTTTTTATTCGATTTCTTCATGCTCTCTAAAATTAAATTCCTGTTTCTACATGTGAAGTTGAGTCAGATAAAATCCAGAGATCTCCATTTAAAAATTGAGACAGGAATCCCATTGTGGCTCAGTGAGTTAAGAACCTGACTAGAATCCATGTGGATACGGGTTCGATCCCTGGCCTCGCTCAGTGGGTTGAAGATCTGGCATTGCCGTGAGCTGTGGTGTAGTGTAGGTCGCAGATGTGGCTTGAATCTGGCATTGCTGTGGCTGTGGCATAGACCAGCACATGCAGCTCCGATTTGACCCCTAGCCTGGGACTCTCCATATGTCAATGGGTATGACCCTAAAAAGTCAAAAAAAAAAAAAATAAAAATAAATAAATAAATAAATAAATAAAAAGAATAGAAATTGAGACAGAGCTGCTTCTGGAAAGGGACAACATGACCCGGCTTCTTAGATTAAGAGAGGAAATATTGTAGTTTTCTAGAATTTAACTACTGATTTGGTTACATGTTAAGATCGTGTTTCGAATCAGTGAACCAAGGCATTGAAAAGGAAAGGAAGGTTTTGCAAAACATGGCGCTCAAGGTTATTTTTTGTGTCACATTTGTCAGAAGCTTGGTTTTTCTTGTGGATAGTGGAGAAAAACCACCTCCTGGACACATTCTCTTAGGACCTCCAGCCAGCCTTGCCCCTGATGTCTGTTAAGATCCTGAGGTTTTTGAGGGTATCAGCTGATGGCTCTCAATATGATTATGCTGATCAAACCATGTCAGTTAAGTAACATACACGTACTTACTTACAGACAAAGGACAGGGAATGAGTGACGATTTGGCAGTCAGTTCTGAAAGTTTTCTGATCACTTAGCAAGTTCAGATTCTCTAAGAGGGGGATAAAGTTGCAGAAATATTCCATAACTTCAGAAATATGCCTTTCAAAATTTAGCCACTGAACCAATGGCACTGATTGTCTTAATTTCTGACACTCACCATCGATCCATATTTCTCATATAAAAATCCAAGGGGATCAGCAGAACAAGATTTGTCTTTTTATTTTTCTTATAACCAAATTCTTATAGAACCATGTAAGGCAGGTCACACAGAAACTGCAATTTAGGAAGTTTCTCTTCCTCTGACTGAATCTTTAGATCAGCAAAGACTAAAGGACCTGGCCCACAAGACCGTTTCACTGTCATAGGCGACAGGATTATGGCACGTGGAGTCCTCTCCAGGAACTAACCATCCTGTTAAATTTGATTACAGTTCTTTTTTTTTTTTTAATGTCCATGTTAAATTCCAAACATTTAGAAATTATTTTTATTAAGCATTATTTTTTTTTCTCTTTCTATTCATCTTGTTCCTTGAGAATATTAAGAAAAGAACTGTGAACTGTGATAACCTGTCTTCTAGGAGGGAATAATAGAACAGACTATGGTGCTTTGGAATGCTACTGAGGAGTCAAAAATCAGAACTTTGGGGGAGTTTCCTTGTGGCTTAGGGAGTTAAGGACCCAATGTTTTCCCTATGAGGATGCCGGTTTGATCCCTGACCTTGTTCAGTGACTTAAGGATCCAGAGTTGCCTTAAGCTGCGGCACAGGTGACAGAAGTGGCTCCAATTTGACCACTAGCCTGGGCACTCCTATATGCTGCAGGTGTGGCTATAAAACAAAAAAACAAAACTTTTTCAGTGTGCCCATTTTTTTAAGTGTGCCTCAATAAAAGTTGGTGCTTTAAAAAATATGGTAATAACATATTGAAATGGGGATATTTAGTGGGGCAGTCTAGAGGAGAGAGAATTCTTTCCTCTTGAGTTATCTAAAAAGGCATTGTGGAGATGACTTGAACTGGCCTTTGAAGATTTGTAGGATTGATGGGGTAACTGGGGAGTAAAAATGCTGACTATCATGGGAGAATGAGTAATTCTATTTTCTTATAGGCATTCTTGCCCATCATGATTAAATGAAATGCTCGGGAGAGAAACAATATAGAAGTTCAATTACAATATCATGAGGTTCTTTTTTTAAAATTTTTAAAATTAAAGTACAGTTAATTTAAATTATAGTGTTGTTGATTTATAATGTTTGTATCAGTTTCTGCTCTATAGCCGAGTGACCCAACCATACGCACGCGCGCGCGCGCGCACACACACACACGCACATATATTCATATCATGAGTTTTTTACCATTCACAAGTAATATAAATCTAGTGTCTCATATTTATAGGTGTTTGAGAAGGGGTTCAGGGTCTAAAATTATTAAATCTGATGTTCTTTCTCTTCCCTCTTGGAAAAAAAAAAGATGTGTAAGTTTCAGTCTGAAATTGCTAAAACTACAGGACTACAACAATGAAAAAGTTATATATCACAAATAAGTTGAGATTTGATGAGTTCAGAAATGTAACAGTGGTGGAAGGGAATTGCTGAATGTGTGGTTAAGTCATATGAACTTAATTCTGTGTTTGTTTTGTGATTCTCTTTTAGTGAGAGTCAGGAGAGTTCCATCTGGAAGGGGGATTTGTGAGCTGGAGACCCTCATCTAGAAGGACTCTGATAGGAAGGATCCTGTTGGTTTTGTTTGGCTTTGAATTCCTGTGTCTGGCACAAAGAACATGCTTATTAATGTCTGAGAAGCAAAGAAGCAAGTAGGGGCATTCCCACTGTGGTGTAGTGGGTTAAGAATCTGAATGCAGTAGCTTAGGTCACTGTGGAGGCCGGAGTTCAATCCCTGGCTGGGTGCAGAGGGTTAAAGGATCCAGTGATTCAGTCCCTGACCCGGGGACTTCTGTATGCCTCAGTGCAGCTGTTAAAAAAAGGGAAAGCAAGAAAAAAGGAAAAAAAGAAAGTAAGAAAGAATAGAGGGGAGTTCTCGTTGTGGCTCAGTGGGTTATGAACCCGACTAGTATCCATGAGGATGCAGATTCAGTTCCTGGCCTTGCTCAGTGGGTTAAGGATCTGGCATTGCCATGAGCTGTGGTGTAGGTCCCAGATGCGGCTTGTTGCTATGGCTGTGGCGTAGGCTGCTAGGTGCAGCTATGATTCGATCCCTAGCCTGGGAACTTCCATCTGCCCCAGGCATTGCCTTAAAAGGAAAAAAAAGAAAAAAGAGGGAGAAAGGAAAAGAGAGAAGGAAAGAAGCCAGATAAGAAGGAAAGGAAGGCTGGACTGGCTGGAGAAGAGATTTGTATCGACACAAAAACCTTTATTACTCTAGGGAAATAAAATAAATCATTACTTTTTACTCAAGTAAAGCAGATGCAGGATCTTGAAGTAAGAACTGAAAGGTGGTGGCAGGGGGACATTTAAAAGATGTTTCCTAAGTAGAATTGACTTAAAAGCTGCTTATGGGGGAGTTCCCATTGTGGTGCAAATGAATCTGACTAGGAACCATGAGGTTGCGGTTTTGATCCCTGGCCTTGCTCGGTGGGTTAAGAAGCCAGCATTTCTGTGGCTGTGGTGTAGGTCACAGACATGGCTTGGATCTGGCATTGCTGTGGCTGTGGCATAGGGTGGCAGCTGTAGCTCTGATTCGATCCCTAGCCTGGGAACCTGCATATGATGCAGGTGCGGCCCTACAAAGCACCAAAACAAACGAACAAACAAAAAAAGGGAATGGTAAAGGTAAAGAAAGTAGAAGCGTTATGAGTGACTAAGTTATTTTTAAAAACTACATGGTGGTAGAGGACAGTTGTGTCAGAAATAGATCACAGAAGATGGGAAATTCTTTGAGGGAAGAGGAGCGTTAAATCCAATTTTTAGCACATTTATATTTGAGGTTCTTAGAGGACATCAAGGGGAAGTAGTAATCCGGTAGAGAGCAGGGACTGCCAACGTAGATATGAAAATTATATCCATTGAATGCATAAGTAGAATAAGGAGGGTTGATGAGATGTCCAAGGGAGGAGTATATGGTGAATCAAGCATTCATGGCGGTACCTCTAGATATGAGAGAGGACAAGGAAGTGCAGTTGCCAGGGAAGGAAGTTATCTAAAAACTGAGAAACATAAGAGTAGAAGGTCAGGAAAACCAGCTCAGGAACTGGGGTAGGAGGAAATGATGCCAATGCTGCCCACCGAAAGCCTGAGAACAGGTGATAGCGAATTCCAGAGATGGAATATCAATCACTCTCTAGGGAAGTTGGGCCAGGCAGAGATGCCAGAAAGAGGTGGCGATGTTTCCATGAATGAGATCTCTGTGTTGAAATTCACCAACTTTAAAACTGTGGCTCCATTGGAAGAGAATTAAGAATAAAGAGAGCACCCCTAACTTGAAACCTCTACGTCTCAATATCAATTCAGGCAAGATGCGCCAAGACCACATTTTAATGGCCAAGAACCAGGTCAGGTCCAGTGATGCTATGATATTTCTTTTTACTCTCCATCATTGTCCCTGAGTATAAAATCTCATGACTTAGGAGTTCCCATCGTGGCTCAGTGGTTAACGAGCCTGACTAGCATCCATGAGGATGCCGGTTCGATTCGTGGCCTCTTTCAGTGGGTTGGGGATCCGGAGTTGTCATGAGCTGTGGTGTAGGTTGCAGACATGGCTCGGATCCTGCGTTGCTATAGCTCTGGTATAGGCTGGCGGTGACAACTCCAATTGGACCCCTAGCCTGGGATCCTCCATATACCACGAGTGCAGCCCTAGAAAGACAAAAACACAAAAATTAAAAAAAAAATTAAATCTCATGACCTAATGTAGACAATTGGAATGAGTTGTTCCATCTGTATTTATGTGAGCCAAGATTCAGGAGAGATAAATGTGTCTTAGGGGTTGAAAAAAAGGCAAATTCATATTTGGGGATAAGAACAATGAGAGGTGCCCTGGCAGTGCCATTCTGGACAGTGTAAGCAATCTTGAAGGACTTTGAAAATATGAATAGAAATAGAGACAGAACAAATGATCAGAAAGTTTTTATTTCTAGATTTTTCCACTCCTTATGTCACCCATTCAAAAAGCCAGTTATTTCAGATGGACACATTTTAGGGTAGTCAAGTCTTTCTTTCATTCCTCCTGTTTCAGACATGACAATGTTCTCAGCCTTAGCTCTAATGAAGATAAGAGCAGAATCATTTCTGAGGAACTCTAGCCAGCATTTTTCAGTCGTATTGCCCAGCCTTCATCCAGTGACATTGAAGTTATTGATAGAATCTCAGAAATACTACTTTCTTCAGTTGTATTGTTATATGGGAATAGGTGCTTGATTGATTTGGGTTCTTCCACATAAATAGACCCAGCATATTTGTCCCAGGGGGGATAATTGAGAAGGTAGATGAAAGAGTAAGCAGAGAATGAAGATGGTGTGTATGAAGAGCTGGTAAAAGAAAGGGATGGAATTTGGATGGTATTGGTATGGTCATTGGGTGATGTGAACGAGCTCCACCAAATTCTCATCATGACACTCTTGGAGATATGACTTCCTTCTCTGGTTTGACTAAATATACTATGTTTCCATTTTTCCTTCTTTAGCCTATTGATTTCGCTATTTGAATCTGGACATTTTGGCAGCAAAATGGATCTTGTTTCCTTTATCAATAGCCATGCAGCCAGATCTTTGCTTATTGTCCAGGAGAGACCCACCCCTTAAGCTTAATTTCTAACTCCCGCCCTGTTCTTCAGTTCACTGACCATACTAAGGAAATGAAATCTCAAAAGACCAGAGGGTTTAGACGTTGTGCTCCATACAACTCTTAAACATGATAATATCTGTTCATTTAATGCGTAACCCATTAACTGAAAATGACACTGGTACACCAGGAAGAACTGGGGGGACTGGAAGGGATAATTTGAGACTTCGTTCCACTGTGCGTATTTCTTCTGCAAATGCATGCTAATTGCAGAATCAAAATAAACACACTTAATTGAACAGTATTGCGGATCAATAAAATCATTGACTGAGTACCACTGGTGCTCACTTGAGGTAAACAAGTGATTTAATAGTCTCCACTTCCTTCAGGCCTCTTTGGTGCGGCCATCAATAGCGTACTGCTAAATCAGAACTGGCAGTGACCAAAAGGCCCTCATCAAGCAACCCAGCTTGACCTCTCAAGGTGTATTATCGCCTGATGTCTTAGAAGCTATTTCCTTTTTCCATCCTGTGTGTCTTACAGTTCTTGAAGCTTCGCTTGTGAGAAAACACATACACACATACATACCCCTACATACACCTTCTATTAAAAAAAGCTTATTTCTTTAATGTCTTGAATAAGAATTATCCTTTCCAACGTTTTACTTTATTCCACTTTAGACAGTTGACATCTTGTGTACTTCCTGTTTGTATGTGCAATGCAACAGCGTAGGAAAAAGGAGATGTGTAGGACAGAGAGGAAGTTGAAAGAAAGTACAGTATGAGAGTCCCTGTTGTGGATCAGTGGGTTAAGAACCCAACTCCTATCCATCAGGATGTGGGTTCGATCCCTGGCCTCGCTCAGAGAGTTAAGCATCCAGTGTTTCTGGAAACTGCAGCATAGGTCGCAGACATGGCTTGGATCCCGCGTTGCTGTGGCTGTGGTGTAGGCCAGCAACTTCAGCTCTGATTCCGCCCCTAGCCTGGAAACTTCCATATGCTGTAGGTGCAGCCCTAAAAAGAATTAAGAAAAAAAGAAAAGAAAGTTCAATACGGAGTTTGCCACTGGCAGTCCCAGATTCTAGACTTCAGATTGAATCTTGGAGACTGTGCTGGGGTTTGCATGCATTAGGAAGTTCTGTCCTTCTCTGAACTTCAGGAGAGAAAACTTGGTAAGTGTGCACTTGGCAAAAATCTATGTTGCATGTCCAAACATCATGCTCTAGACTGCATGCCAGACACACGCCAGATATATTTCCTCTCCACCCCAGCTCTGTTCTGTCACGCGGTGTCTGCTAAGATATTTGTGTGTTACGTGACTGCCACTCATGATAGCCATTTTAAGTCAAGTGTATTGGGAACGCGTCAAATTCGATGGTGACCAACTGAATCAATTCATAGTTTCATGTGAAAACTCTAAACCTCTTAAAAATGCCCAGCTCTGGTTCCTGGGGACAGAATCTGTGCAGGCCATCTGAAAGCTGATGAAGAATCTTAAGTTACAGGATGTTTTAACCGTTTATCTAGAACATTTTACTAAGTTGAACTGAATAAGAAATATTGTAAAAAGAAGTCTCAGCAGGCATGAGAAATATGTCATTGGCTAGTGATAGTCACAGTGTCCGCTTAGCTATATGCAAATGCTCTCAGTAATGATCAAATGTATTAAGGAACTGGTAAATCTAGAGACTCATTATTTTAGTGTCTTCTAAAGGCCATGCTTATTATGATGCATCAATGTCATTCTGGAATGCTAGACAGGCAGTTCAGCCCTGCAGTTTATCCAGTCCAACTCCATTACTATTTGCTGGACGAAAGACTCAGGCCTTTTTAAAAAATGTGGTGGCCGAATACAGTTTAACCCCTTCATTGTTTAAGAAGTATACATGTGAGTACCCCTGTCCTTCCTTTGGCTTTTCTGGCCAGATCTTGGCCATAAAAAAAAAAAAAAAAAAGGAGTTCCCACTGTGGCACAGCGGAAATAAATCCAGCTAGTATCCACGAAGACAGGTCAATCCCTGATCTTGCTCATTGGGTTGGGGATCCGGCATTGCCATGAGCTGTGGTGTAGTTCTCAGATGTGGCTTGGATCCTGGATTGCGATGGTTGTGGCCTAGGCAGGCAGCTTTAGCTCTGATTCGACCCTTAGCCTGGGAACTTCCACATGCCATGGATGCAGCTCTAAAAAAGCAAAACAAAAACAAAGCAAAACAACAAAAAGCAACGGGGATGGCAACAAAATCAATTCATGCTATCCTTGCTGTAAGTGTTTCTTAGCTGCTGGCAAAGCATCAACTAAAAGTGTGTCTCCGTCGTCCTTAGTGATGGATGTGCCTCCTGAAGCTAACTCTGGGGATGAGTAAGACTCACTCTATGCCCCGTGCTTTCCTGAAGAGTTTTAAGAACCTTGATGCTCAGGTTCCACTCTGGAATTTCTATTTCTAGGTAAGAGCCTGGAAATCTGATTTGGGGAAAATACTCTCTTTCTGATGCCGAGTCAGTCTTGCTTTCTTCACTCTGGAGTCTGGGCTGTCATTTCCACACCGAGACATGAATTTTCATCCGTCGTGCTCCTACATAGACCACAGACGGTCTCTTAGTCCAAACTGCTCTCTAATCTTCCCCTAAGAAGCATGTAGTCATCCTTTAAGGCCCAGCTTTAAAGTCAGCTCTGCTGGGGCACGAAATACAGTCACACCCATGATACTCGGATGGAGATTAGAATGCTCTGTGACCCTCCTTCCTTGGAAACACTTAACTTTTGATAAGAGTGCAAAAAAACAACATTAGTTGACAGGCTATGTTTTTCTCTCCTTGTTCTCAGGGCTCACAGTTTGCAAACATGCATGACAATACCCATAAAATGAAATTCTTCTTTGTACAGGTATAGTTTTTCTTTTTCTCTTTTAGGCGATTGATTACAAATGGTAAACTTGTACTGACATGCTAAATAGGGGCATTTTGTAGGGTAGAGCTGTGGGGGTTTTTTAAATTTTTTTTTTCTCCTTTTAAGGCCCTGAAGGCAAAGGGATGGTTGAAAAGTCAATACGTTTCTGAATTTTGTGATATAAAATTTTCTAGGAGATAAATAGACATATATTTTAATCTTAACATTTTTTCCCTAAAGATGGTAACTTCGGTGCACAATTTGGAGTCTAAAGCAGAGTCAGTACTAAAGGCAATTAGAGCTTGTGATAATAAGACTTCTGTAACATTATGCATGAACAAGTTTATGATTTTGACGAAAATAATGGTGTATAAGCAAGGGAAAGTTTTCTAGATGATTAAAATAGTAATAGTCCTTTGTAGCTTGATTTTCATAAGATGATATTCAAAGATCATTACTGTATGTAGGGCAAGTGTTTTGTTTGTTTTTTCATTTATCATGATTTTTATTTTTCCATTATAGCTGTACAGTTATACACAGTGGAATACTACTCAGCCATAAAAAAGAACATTTTTTTTTTAAATAAATTTCATTTAATATAGTGACCTGGTCTGACAGTTAAAGTAAGAATCTTTGACAGCAGTTCAAGGACAGTATTGCTATTATTCAGCACTACATTTATTTCTTTAGGCACAGCAGTGATTCCTGGTAACATGTCTTTGTAAGGTGTCACTTCTCATGGAACTTTTAACCTGGTGACAAGCAGCAAGTAAAGTTATTATTTGACGTATAAATTGCTTTTAAAAGTAGATTTTTTTTTTTTGGTCTGCTTTTATGGTAGAAATTCGGAGCAGAAAATTAAAGCCAGAGCCACTCTAATCATCATTTTCAAAATTTCGTTATTTTGATAGGGAAGTTTTCATTTGCTTTTCACTTAAGAAAAAGTAAGCTCTGACCCAAGAAAAAGTAAGCTCTGACCCTTTCTGTTTTGAATAAGACATTCTTGGTATTTTTCTGTTCAAGTTGTATAAAATAAATACCAATTTTTAAAAATTATTCTCTTTTTCTTTTCCTTTTTTGGCCGTGCCTGCGGCATATTGAAGATCCTTAACCCACTGCGTGGGACTAGGAATTGAACCGGCAGTACCACAGAGACAGGCCGGATTATTGACCCACTGCACCCCAGCTGGAACTCCTCAAAATTATTTTCTCATGTGTCTAAAGAAAAGGATCTTTATGAGTGATAAACGTAAAGTTT
>PVHT021183584.1:17948938-17981438 GCA_004024745.2 Catagonus wagneri
TCTTTTTCTTTTCCTTTTTTGGCCGTGCCTGCGGCATATTGAAGATCCTTAACCCACTGCGTGGGACTAGGAATTGAACCGGCAGTACCACAGAGACAGGCCGGATTATTGACCCACTGCACCCCAGCTGGAACTCCTCAAAATTATTTTCTCATGTGTCTAAAGAAAAGGATCTTTATGAGTGATAAACGTAAAGTTTAAGACGAAAATGAAGATTAAATAACTGTTCAGGAGGCCAGTAGACTCTGATGGAAAAGAGGGAAGCAATTATTCCACTTCTTTGGCTCAATCATTTCATCCTCACTGTTGGTCTCGCTGCCCGAGAGACATCTCACCAAGTGGCCACAAACTTGACCAGAGGACCCTTCCAGTTAACTATGATTGGACTCTGTTCACACAGCCTAGGTGCTTTCACCTAATTATGGCATGTTATGCAACAACATATTATATTATATTTCCTTTTTCACAAAGTCTCGAAAAACTTTGCACATGCACCAAATTCAGTACTTGTAGGGTTTCCACTTCATTTGTAACTCCCTGAACTTTCCAAGGAAAAGGGATTACTGTATTTATGGTAACTTCTGAAACCAAGAGTAACACATTTTTCAGCATCTGGCAAATTCCTTTCAGGGAGTTGGTTCTCAAGAGATATTTGCAGGAAGACGATACGTTTGTAAACATCACAAAGGAAAACACAGCACTTTTTATTAAAGCTAAAGTTCTTAAGACTACTATTAAAATAATGCAGATGTAGTCTTTTTGTTTCTAAATATTCATGTGCCTCTGTCTTAGTTTTTAAGATTTTTCAGTACTTAGATGACACTTACAGTAATAGGAAATGAAAGAATGAATAAAATTCCTTCCGTCACTTTAAGGCATCACTTTTAACTCAAGATTCCATCATTGGTCTCATTGTAATTTTTAAGCATTTTTATAACCTACTCACATGACATTAGCAATCTATTCAATCCTTCTCTGTTACGGAAGAGCTCTCTTGAATTCTAGATTCCATTTCCATATGGATGTCTGTAAGCTTCTCAAACCTATATATCTACACTGGCATGCTCCTTAGCTTTTTCACCACTTAACCAACTACTCCTACTGACTTATATTGTTAGCAGAATGTCTATTCTCCTGCTAGCTCAGCTCTGAAATTTTCTTTTTACTCGCATCATGTGTTTCCACCCAGCCAACTGCCAAACTTTATAATTTTGTATTTGGCGTCTTTGCTTTTTTTTTTAAATTTCATTTTATTACCTCAAACTTAGACCATGGTAAGAGCCTCCAAGTCAGGCTTTCGATTTAACTCTTCTTTTTCCTCCTCCCTGCTTCATACAATTGTTGCTACCATATTGAACGTCTTAATCCACTCTTCATTTTCTTGGAAATCCCAGTTTTCTTCTATTTCGACTCATGTAAAATCCAAATTAATTTATGTTGGTTGGCATTATTATCAATTGTCAATTAATAAAATAATGATACATCACCTTTGTATCATGATTTAAATTTGACAGATTGCTGTCTTCTTCTTTTATAATCCAGGTGAAAAAACTTAGAAAATGAGCAGTATTTAAAAGAAAACTTTGTCTGGAATGAACTGCTAAATTCAAGCGATCCAGGGTTTCTTTAAAATTGATGCCATGTGTACTCAATTCTATTCTGGACGTTTGTGTTCCATGACTATTCACTTTAGGCTTTTTTTTAACCATCTCTATGTGATATGCTATTTTCCGTTACTTATGATTTTCTTCAGTTTAATGTAAATATCACATAAAGTGCTAGTTTGAAGTCTTCTGACTTCAGTTGTCTCGCAGAAGTTTGGTCCTTTCAATGACTGATCGTGCCTAGTTGATTCTCTTTTAATTTCCAGATGAGTAGCAACATTCTATGTAGGACCAAGTGACTTCTCCAAGATCAGAAGCTCTTAAGTTTCCCTGAAAGAGTGACATCTATCAGAGTTCCCGTTGTGGCTCAGTGGGTAACAAACTTGACTAGTACCCATGAGACTGTGGGTTCAATCCCTGGCCTCTCTCGGTCTGTTAAGCATCTGGTGTTGCTGTGAGCTATGGCATAGGTCGCAGATGCAGCTGGGATCCTGCTGTGGCTGTGGCGTAGGCCTGCACCTGTAGCTCTGATTCCACCCCTAGCCTGGGAATTTCCATATGCTACAGGTTTGGCTCTAAAAAAGTAAATAAGTAAATACATAAATTAAAAAGAAAAAAATGACATCTATCAGTTTTCACTAACTTAAAGCCACTTTTCTAGGCAGGATGATTTAGGTGGCATTCTGTGTCCAGAATTTTAAGTTAGTTGACAAAACTTCCTATTCATTTATAAGAAAGAGAATGAAAGTCATGATTATTTATGAACTTGGTAGAACTTCCTGGGCTAGTAATTTCTTCAGCCAAAAGTTTTATAGCTAAGAGCAGAGAGAAGCAGATTTCAAATTTTTGGAATGCCTGTAACATAAACAAATAAAATACATTATGATATAAATATCTTACACTACACAAGCATTTTCTGTTTTCCATTTTTACCCAGTACATGTTGTTTATCTTATTATAGGTGTTTTGAGGATAGAATAGGATTTATTGAACTGAGTTAATTGCTAATTCAGTACAAATAAAATAATGTAAGATTTTTGCAGTGTTTTAAGATGTTTTGATAGATTGTTTAATTAGATTGCAAAAGGTTGCCTGTACTAAAAATTATGTATTCTTCCTCTACAGAGTCAGTAGCAAATGCATTCTGTTTCTAAGCTATGTTTCATATCTGGAAGCTTGATAATTGCTGTTCATATTTTCTTACCAAACTGATAATGTGTTATTAATTCAGATTTTTAAAAAATAACCTTCTAAATCCCTATGTTTTGTCCTAGGTTTAAAGTTCTATGAGAACCAGACCACACATTCTTCTGCTCTTAGGCTGTGTTGTTTTCAGAGATGCTAACCTGTTAGTGATTAACCAAGATCAGGGTCTTGGATGCTTGTGGTTATCAGAAAGCTTTCCCTGAGGATGTCTACAGTTCAAGGAGAATTTCTGCATTTATGTCTAGGAGGGATGCTCTAAAACCATATTGACTTTCTATAAAGACTCATATTTGCTTTGTGAATGTTTAACAATGCAATTGTATGATGGGAGTGAAAAATTTGACACCAAAGGGACATGGCCTGGACTTAAGATGCCAGACTGCATTCTTTTCAAGCTAAATGGAGTTCGAAGTAAATGGAGCTTAGTATATTTAGTATATTTACAGTAAAAAGAAGTTGTATGCTAACCTCAGAGTAACTATGCGAAGAAGCAGGATGCAGAGTAGGTATGAAAGAAATGCAAGGGCTAGCCACGTTCACTTTTGTCTTTTTGGCTTCCAAAAATGCATCTTTAGAATATTACCCGTTTTTTAATTTCCTGCTCTATTTCCAAATTACATTGTACATTCTGTGAAGTATTTTGATTTGTTTTGTTTTCCTGTCACACATAGTCTTTGTCTTTAATAATATTTTAAAAGTCTTGGTCAAATATAGAAACTAATGAATAAAAAAATAGGAGTTCCCGTTGTGGCTCAGTGGGTTAAGAATCCCACTAGTATCCCTGAGGATGCAGGTCCGATCCCTGGCCTTGACCAGTAGGTTAAGGATCCAGCATTGCCACAAGCTGCAGCGTAGATCACAGATGCATCTCGGATCTGGTGTTGCTGAGCCTGTGATGTAGGCCAACAGCTGCAGCTCTGATTAGACCCCTGCCCTGGGAACACCCATATGCTGCAGAACCAGTGTGCAGAGCTGAGGTTCAGACTCAGATCTGAGTCTAGATATAGCCTTTTCCCTTCTTCACTGTAAGGATTCATCTAAGCCTTTCCAAACTTTATTTTGAAAATAAATGATAAAGGAGTTCCTGTTGTGGCTCAGTGGTAACGAACCTGACTGGTACTCATGAGGATAGGGGTTCCATCCCTGGCCTTGCTCAGTGGGTTAAGGATCCGACATTGCCGTGACCTATGGTGCAGGTCAAAGACGCGGCTCGGATCTCATGTTGCTATGGCTGTGGTGTAGACCCACAGCTGAAGCCCCGATTTGACCCCTAGCCTGGGAACCTCTTTATGCCTCAGGTGGGGCCCTGAAAAGAAAAAAAGAAAATAAATCATAAAAATAACAAATAAGGCATAGTCTTTCAAGAGAGTAAAATGTTTACTGTTTTTTTTAAATCATTTTTCTCATCCTTTTTTATAATACAGAAGCCGATAATGCCAGAAATGTAATATGAAGGAGGCAAAGGGTTTGCATTGAGTAGTAGGATTATGTACTTGTCTCCCCATATCACCTGATTTTCTATGGGAAGCTTAAATATGGAATTTCTCATTTCCTCTTTGCAATGCCTCTTGGAGGCTCTTGGAATTCACAGCACATCAGTTCCTCTGAGTCACATGCCTTGGGGGCAATGTGTCCACACATCTTTGTTCACTACCTGATTAAATCTTTCAGTCCATCACCTCTTGCTGAGAATATTTCTCAGCCTAACTAATGTCTATGTTAATAGTTGCCACAAAAAAAACCCTGACTTATATCCAGTTGTCTATGTGTCCATGAAAATAATATGAGGTTTGAGAATAAGCCTGACTATGAATGGAAGTATATTAGACATAAAAACCAAGAAAGAATGGAAACAAATTGTAGTCTCCACTGTTTTCCTTTGGTTTATATTCTAAATGTCAGTCATTAATGAAGCCATTCAGAATTTTTCCTGACACAGTGTTCTCAGCGATCTTTACCAGTTGATCAGAAAGGGCAGGCAAATTGAAACCTATTGGCCTTCCTTATTTCAATCTCTGATATAGGTTCAGTTAAACCAAAACAAGACTTTCCTTCCTTAACTCATTTAAAAAAAAAAAAATGTTGTAGTAGAGTTGATGTATAATGTTGTACTTGTTTCAGGTGCATAGCAAATGACTTGGTAATACATGTACATATATCCATTCTTTCTTCCCACATGGATTATTACACAATTATGAGTAGATTTCCTTGCACTATACAGTAGGTCCTTGTTAGTTTTCCTTAGCTCACTTTTAGCAGAAGTTTTGGAACTCTTCCTGAGGGAAATATGTGGGAAGGAAAGTAAGAGAAAATTATAATTTTCCACCTGCTGTTAGATAAACACTTTGGCCATAAATTCATGCCTTTGATGTTTTTGTTTGTTGATCTATACATGATATATATGAACTCTCCATATGCTTCATTCTGGTCAGAATATTGATGTAGGAAAGAAAGTCTCAGTCTGTGGACATTTCTAACAGACTGCTCTGGCTCCGATGAGCCTCATGAGAAAGAGGTTCATCAAGAGTGCTCCCACAAGTGGTGGGTGTCTTAACGGTGATGGTGGAAATCACGCACGGGCCGCCCTTGTGCTGAGAACAGACTATTATTGCTAGAAAGAAACTAGCTCTTAAGGCAAGGATGCTCAAACTAACTCCAGCCTCCCCTGCAATCCCTTCTGGACATTTGGAGTCAATTTGGGAAGAGTTCTACGAAGTTTTGAGCTTTGACAGTTACTCATAATTTTCAACTACCTTCACGAAGACAAGAGAAAGAAAAATGTAGGTTCATTCATAAATATTTAATCATATTTAGCAAGGCTCTAAATTCTCATTTCAAAAATTTTGGCAATGACTTAAAAAGACGGAAAACACTGTATAGCAGTTATATATATATAAATAAATAAATATATATATATTTCATCTTTGGCTGTTTAAAAATATGTGATTTCAGACAATTTTGGCAGTAACAGTTTTTTACCTAATTTCAGCTGCAAACCTTAGGCGGTGTAACCTAAGAAGATGAAGCCTCTAGAGAATATAACTGGTTCTTCGTGTCCCCAGTGGGCATGGTTGATCCACCACCATTAGTGCTTCTCTGTTTAGCATTGTCATAGCCATTTGAAAAGGTTTCTGGGTTTATTTTACACGTGTACATTCTTTGTAAGATGGGGTTGCAAATAGAGTCTGCAGTTTCTGTTAAAAATGATATTAATCTTCCTTTCTGTATTGATTTATAAGCTGTGTAGGTAGCCCCATATCAATAGCAGAGAATAACCACACTCGGGGCCTTCTTTGGAATTAAGATGGGCCAGTGGTTTCTCTTATCTTTTATCTCATGCTCCCAAAAGCCTTTACTCACTGGTTTACATTTTGGAATTAGACCCTCTGCCGTGGGTGCAGGACACAGGTCTTTGAAACTTCCTAGTCCATTCGCTTTAGCAGTGCTACCAGGTACATATCCGATGAGATAGCTCTGTGTTTCCGGCCTCCATTAGAAATTCACTTTTATATTGCATTAGTAATACTTGTTTCAAAAACAGGAGTTCCCGTTGTGGCACAGTGGAAACGAGGATTCAGGTTCAGTCCCTAGCCTCGCTCCGTGGGTCAGGGATCTGGCATTGCTGTGAGCTATGGTGTAGGTTGCAGATGTGGCTCGGATCCCGCGTTGCTGTGGCTGTGGAGAAGGCCGGCAGCTATAGCTCCTGTTAGACCTCTAGCCTGGGAACCTCCATATGCCGTGGGTGCAGCCCTAGATAAGGCAAAAAGGCAAAAGAAAGAAAGAAAGAAAAGTCACTCTGTTTCTGTGCCAGGACATTTTTTGTTTAAAAAATGTAAAAAATAATATTTCTGTAGTTGGTAGTTGAGGCTTTGAAATCATCCTGACACGGTATTGATTCTTGGCTCAGCCCCTTGTACCTCTGAAAAATTATTTGCTTATTATATGTCTCATTTTTGCATTGGTAGAATGTTATTGCTGTAAGGATTAAAACAGATAAAGTGCTATATACAGTACTTGGCATTTAGGAAATGCAAATATTTATTCTTAAGAGCATTTTGTTTGTATTTCTTTATATATTTTCCTGATTATTTTATGATAGATTTCTAGGAAGAGAATTGCTTCATTATATGACATGCATATTTGAACACATTTTGCCAAAATGCCCTGTAGGTAGGCTGGGTCCATTAATATTGCACAAACAGTATCAGAGAACATTCATACCCTGGCCAACACTGTAGATTAATTTTCTTTTAAGTATTTCTTAGTAATAAATGAAGGTATTTATTGTTATTTTACTTGTACTAACGGTGAGGTCAAACTTTCCTTATATTCTTTAATGAATTATATGTTCATATACTTCATATACTTTTTCACTGAATTTTTTTTCTTATTGATGTATTAGAACTCTTTATATATTAAGAATACTATCCCATTTGTTATATGTAATGTCAATACTTTACCCAGTTTTTTTTTTTTTGCATGCTTGCAATTTAATTTTGGAGTGTTTTTATGTTGTAATAGTTATGCATGCAAATCATCCAGGTTTTTTTTTTTTTTATAATGTCTACCTTTTAATTTTATTTTTTATTATTATTATTTTGCTTTTTAGGGCTGCACCCACAGCATATGGGAGTTCCCAGGCTAGGAGTCAAATCAGAACTACAGTTGATGGCCTACGATATAGCTACAGCAATGCAGGATTGGAGTCACGTCTGCGACCTATGCCACAGCTCATGGCAATGCCGGATCCCTGACCCACTGAGAGAGGCTAGGGATCAAACACGCATCCTCATGGATACTAGTTGGATTCGTTTCCACTTTTCCACAATGGGAACTCCATCATTAGATCTAAGTGTTAGGAAAGATTTTATTTTTTCCTAAGAAACTCATGTTGCTTTCCCCCTTTTGACTCTTCAGTCAAGTCTTTGTTAACATGGGTCCTATAGAAGGCCAGGATGCCATAGATAGTGTAAAATTTTGGCTAAACATTATTATGTTCAATATATATTACAAAATGGACTACATGCAAAGTTAACTACTAAAAATTAAACCTAGTGTTTGTGAATTTACTTGGCATTCTATGGATGCTGTGTGAAATATAATAAACATTCTATTAAGTAACACAAAATATTATAGAAACTGCTTGATGAAAAGTGTGTCAGGGGAGTTCCCTGATGGTGCAGCAGGTTAAGGATCTGGTATTGTCACTGCTGTGGCTCAGGTTGCTGTTGTGGCTTGGGTTTTAGCCTTCACCTGGAAAGTTCCACATGCCATGGGTGTGGCAAAAAAAAAAAAAGTATGTTGAAATAGTCTTTTTTTTTTTTGTCTTTTTAGGACTGCACCTGTGTCACATAGAAGTCCCCAGACTAGGGGTCACATTGGAGCTGTAGCTGCTGGCCAGTGCCACAGCCAACTTGGGATCTGAGCCACGTCTCCAACCCACACCACAGCTCACAGCAATGCCAGATCCTTAACCTACTGAACTAGGCCAGGGATGGAACCCGAGCACTAGAATCTGGATACTAGTCGAGTATGTCCCTGCTGAGCCACAACGGGAACTCCTAGTCTGTTGTTTTTCTTCATTACCATTTGCTTTTTAAGCATCAGTTCAAAGCCTTTATACCTTTAGTCTGTCTTTGAGCGTGAGTCATTGGTTTTGTAGATAGACTAGACCCTAGGGAGTCTGCATGGTTAAGCTCAGCATTATCAATAGCCTCATTTTTGTCAGCTAGTAGTATGGCAGGGCTTCTTCTCTTCTTTCTGTCCTGTGACCTCATAAGAACTTTACAACCTTCAGAGGCTATACCCTAGTGTTATTTCCATCAATTTACTTCCTCTGGGTTCAGTGTCATTATTTGGATTAAGTTAGGCCATGAGAAGGTGCATCCAAATCAAATCCTCTCAAAGAAGAATTTTATTTTCTTGGTTCAGGTTCGTTTAGGTGCAGTTGTCTCAATATGTAGTGTGACACTGTCTCTTCAAGGCCAACTAGGAAAGGACTTTGTCATGTCATTTTCTTCTTTCACTGATTTTAGTTGTCTTAATTTTATTTTCTTTCACTTATTTTATTGGCCTTGAATAGTATGATGATCCAAGAAAAATGAATCATTTTTGTTGTTCATTTAAATCATAAATTTTTATTTTGTGTTGTAGTGTAATTTGTATAGCATCTCTCCTCCCCCCACACCCAACTATTGAGTAATTTCACTTTTGAAAATGTAAAGCATTTTTGCTCTTCTGCCTCTGTTCAAGCCATGGTTTCATGACTAGGTTATGTGTCCGATGGGAGGAGCAAGAAAGAGCAGGACCAGGTTGGGATAGAGGCTCATACTTTGCAGAAGAAACAATGTGGATTTGTTGAAATTTCTAACAATAGATACTTTATAAAAATAGCTTGTCTTAATTTGGGTTCATTTTAATTTTGTGCCTGCATATAACATCTTTCACCATTTTTTCAAGCAAATTGCCGTCATTTCAAACCATTTCCTCTGTGCTCTTACCACCACCACCCTTCTTCTTGCCACATCAAGATGTGAATATATGTAACTGTGAATGTTTTTGATTCCCAAGAAGTTGAGACCCAAATTTATTGTTCAACTATAGCAACTGTATAGGTCCTTATTGCGTGCATGTTTCTGATCTCCTTTTCTTTTATTCATTCCACAAATGTGCTTTCTTGTATTCTTTGTGAAAAGAAGCAGGGTATAAATTGCCAAATTTAAAAAAAAATGTTTATTATGTCTATTATATACCCCCAAATTAATATCATATTTTCCTCTGCATTTACTTAATTGGCCACAGCTTGCCTTATTTTTCCAATAATGATGAAGGAATTTACCATGAGATATCCATATTTAATCAATACACATTATGGCCAGCTCAACTCAGGAATATGAATAGCTGTCGAGCAGGGGTTTCCAGCCAGTAATTTCTCTGTCCTGCAAACCTTATTAAATAACATTACACACTAGAGGCAACCGGCTGGGCACCAGTGATAGGGCAGCGTACACAACCACCTCTGTTCCCACAGTCTGAAGTGGAAGCTGATCCAAAAATAATTGCAATACAGCATGGCGAGCGCTATGAAAAAGGCATGCAGAAGTGCTGGGGGCAGGGAGCTGGTGTCAGGGAACAGAGTTAGTAAATATGCAGAAGTGAGGGAGTTCCCATCCTGGTGCAGCGGAAACAAATCCGACTAGGAACCATGAGGTTGCAGGCTGGATCCCTGGCTTCGCTCAGCAGGTTAAGGATCCAGCAGCATTGCCCTGAGCTGTGGTGTAGGTCGCAGAGGCGGCTCGGATCCCGCGTTGCTGTGGCTGTGGTGTAGGCCTGCAGCTGTAGCTCCAAATAGACCCCTAGCCTGGGAACCTCCGTATGCCACTGGTATGGCCATAAAAGGACAAAAAGACAAAAAAAAAAATGCAGAAGTGAGAGAATGGAGGTAATCAATGACTTGAAACTAGTTCACTGAGGCTGGTAAGACACCGTTTGAGAAGGCAAATCTCTGATGATGGAGTCACCAGGAGCTCAGAGAGGGGCTTTATTCTGAACATTATGGGCAGCTATTGGAGGTTTTTAAGAAGGGGAGGGGCAAGGGCACGGCTGGAGGGGGGGGATGGTGATAGAGTCAGATTGACATTCTGGGAGAATACAGAAAAACATCACTACAGGACAGTGTAGCGCCACACTAATGTATTGGCCCACTACAGAGGGTCGGAGGTCCTTAAGCATTACTCAGTTTCTAAATCCATGATGCTTTTATTTGCGCTTTAGACTCCCTGATGAAACGCGGATGGGTCATGATGGTATCTGGACCCGAATGGAGGGCTTTAGGGCTTTTTGACTAGCTCAGGGGGATGAAAGGTTTGCACCCAGATCTGTCTCACTCTACATCCATGCCTCCCACACCCTCACCTCTCTCCCTGTCTGTGGCTGACAAGGGTGGTTCAGAGAGGGCAGTGTTTTTTTTCCCCAAAGCTCACGCAGATCTCTGAGCAGAGCTTGGATTAGAACACAGGTCTGATTCACAGGAAAGGCAGGATTCTGTGTCTCCTAATCAGAACAGACGGGATAGAGGAGCCCGAGAGAGGGGGGAGATTAAAGAGGAGCCGCCGGGGGTGGAACACAGAGGTGCACGGCCACGCGGTCAGGGTGCAGCCAGACGCTTCTCCAGCATCGCAACCCTGAGCCAGCAAGGGACAGGGGAGACAGAGACTTCTGACTGGTCATCAAAGGAAGTCTGTTCATTTCAGATGCTGACCCAGTTATTTTCATTCAGTGGTTTACCGTCGCAATCAAGGAGTAGAGTATGCCTGTGGAACATCATTCATTGTCTTATTAAAACAAATACACCATTGCATTTGGCATGGATAGGCAATGAGATTCTGCTGTATAGCCCAAGGAACTATATCTGATCACTTGTGATGGAACATGATGGAGGATAATGTGAAAAAAAAAGAATGTGTGTATATTTATGTATAACTGTGTTACTTCGCTGTGCAGAAGAAATTGACAGCACATTGTAAATCAAGTATAATTAAAAATTAAAAAAAAAATACATTCTCTCTTATTACATGCCAGGAACTCTCTTGAGTGCTGAAGATACAAAGGAGGGAACAGAGGTCCTTCTTTCATGGAGCCCTGGTAGAAGAAACAGGCAGGCATGTACACAAGTAAATTACAGCACAACGTAGGGAGAAACGGGGTTGGAACATACTCTCTGGGAGCCCAGAGGACAGAGGTGGTCACCATGGCTTCAGGGGGACTCCAGTGAGGTCACTTTCCATCTTAGTCTTCAAGGTGTCTGAGAAATTACCAAGGAGAATGGGGAAGATGTTCCCAAGTAGACAACATGGTACAAAATGCATACATGATTTGTAAGTTAAAAAAAACCAAAAAGACAAATGGGATTTTTTTAAGCTTTATTGAAGTCTCGTTAATTTACAAGGTTGTGATAAATTCTGCTCTACAACAAAGTGACCCAGTCATACATAGACACACATCCATTCTCTCTCAGATTCTTTTCCCACATAGATGATGACATAATATTGGGTAGAGTTCTCTGTGCGCTACAGCAGGTCCCCACTTACCAATCATTCCATATACCTCGGTGTGCATATGCTGATCCCAAACCCTCAGTCCATCCCCCGCCCCAACCTGTCGCCTTTGGTGAGCATACATTTTTCGAAGTCTGTGAGTCTGTGTCTTTTCCACAAATAAGTTCATTTGTATCCTTTTGCTTGTTTTAGATTCCACATATAGGTGATATCGTATGATGTTTGTCTTTCACTCTCTCACAAATGAGATTTTTACTGTGTCTTAATAGGAAGCATAGGAACAAGGGCGTCCTTCTCATCCATAATCAGGTTTTTAGCAAATGTTTTTCTCAAGAATTTTATCATTTTTATGCCTCCTAGCTCCACTGGGTCTGATACAAAGCCTGTGACCTCTTTTCTGGCTTTGTCTGGTAAACAGCTGTTTTTTTTTTCTTTTTCCCCAAATGTGAGTCCTCCAGGCTTCAATGTGAAATACATCTGGGTGTGTAGTTGGAAGATAAATTTAAAAAATCAGTTTTTCAGTGGTACAGTGCTGATTCGCGGTTTAAATATTTTCCACAAACTAAAACTCTTTCAAAAATGACTTTGTTTTTATGCAGTATTTATATTTTGGAAGTTAGAATATGCAATTTTGGTGGATTTCTTTCTCTCTCTTTCTTTTTAGGGCTGCACGTGCAGCATATGGAGGTTCCCAGGCTAGGGGTCAATCAGAACTGCAGCTGCCAACCTACACCACAGCCACGGCAATGCACATCCTTAACCCACTGAGCGAGGTCAGGGATCGAAGCCTCATCCCCATGGAAGCTAGTCGGGTTCTTAATCTGGTGGGCCACCATGGGAACTCCCCTGTTTGCTTCTTTATTTAATCTGCTCTTGGTCTTAATAGCTACTTGTTTTGGTTACCATTTATCTAGGTTGTTTATTAAGTAAAATACTTTCCATGTGAGATGTCTGACTCTCAGCTTGTCACTTTCTTATCATGATACTGTAGTGATCTGTGTCTGATGCTGGTAAGGTCCTGGTGATGAACTGTTAAATAAATGATCTGCCCCCACACCAGGGAGTTGGTGGATGGCCAAACAGGAATCCCGTGCAATTAACTATCAAAGATTTGAGCACTCCATTACTCTAAGAAATGGAACTACAGCCATTTGGAAAAGTAGGAATGATGATTGATCATCTGGCTATGCTTTTGTTTGGAGAGTTAAATTCCTTATGATGACATGTAGATATTTCAGCCTCTATCCTGGGTTCTAATTTTGTTAACTGCATCCAATTTCAAGCTAAAAGAACTTGTTCAGTCTTTACCAACGATAGAAATGCTTCATTTGCAGTATATATCTCAAACATCTTGTGGAATGAAATAGAATTAGGATACGAATAAATAAAATAAATACTCTCCATGAGAGACAGTTTTTTTTTTTGTTGTTGTTGTTGTTTTTTTTTTTTTTTTTTTGCTTTTGAGAGCCACACCCACAGCATATGGAAATTCCCAGGCTAGGGGTCGAATCGGAGCTGTAGCCGCTGGCCTACGCCACAGCCACAGCCATGCAGGATATGAGCCATATCTGCCACCCACATCACAGCTCACGGCAATGCCGGATCCTTAACCCACTGCTGGAGGCCAGGGATTGAACCCGCAACCTCATGCTTACTAGTCGGATTCGTTTCTGCTGCGCCACAATGGGAACTCCCATGAGAAACAGTTTAAAACTATTATATTAAGGTAGAAAATGATGTAAATGACCGATTTTTTTTTTTTTTTTTGTCTTTTTGTCTTTTCCAGAGCCGCACCCGCGGCATGTGGAGGTTCCCAGGCTAGGGGTCTAACAGGAGCTGTAGCCGCCGGCCTTCGCCACAGCGACAGCAATGCGGGATCCGAGCCGCGTCTGCAACCTTCACCACAGCTCACGGCAACGCCGGATTCTTAACCCACTGAGCAAGGCCAGGGATGGAACCCGCAACCTCATGGTTCCTAGTCAGATTTGTTAACCACTGAGCCACGACAGGAACTCCTGATCAATTCTTTATTTCTGAAGATATGTTGATCAAAGCTTAGGTCATTAAGCTATTTTTAGTTACAGAAACCACGAATATTCATTTAGGATATTTAAAAGATTCTTTTGGCAATTCAAGCAATCAACCAGTCCACTCATAAGAATCTAAAGAGCATATGCTTTTTAGGCTGTGTTCTCCTATACATATTGAGTTCATTACATAAGCAAGAACTTTTTCATTTTGACTGGTTTGCATTGTGTCTCCCAACAGCTTTTCTTTCTTTTTTTTTAACTTCTAAAGATACACCTAACATTCAGCATAATAGGCAGACGCACATACTCAGAGGTCAGAATCTCAGCATCTTACCTGGTGAAGCATTATGTCCGGGCTTCAAGCTTTTGGGTGGATCCAAATTCATTTATCCATTCCTTTATTCACATTCCTTTATCACTGAACATCTCCCATGGGCTGACGGCAGGTCTGTCTACAAGGCCCAACAGAGAGATACTTACTTGTCTTCATGGAGCTTACAGCTTGAAAGTAGAGATCAACACTTTAAAACTGCATTTCTGATAAATTAAGATATTTGCCTTGAAAGAGGTGTGTAAACAGAGAACTCTCCTCCCTAGTCTGGGGAGCTAGGGAAGGCTTTTCTGAGTTAAAGAAAGGATCGCAGGCAGTTAAGCCTGGCTTTCAGTAGGAAGCCTGGTTTGACTTTCTAGGCTCAAGCAGGTGTAATCTTGTCCCAGGATGTCTTGGAAATTTGTGGAGATGCTGTTGATGATCAGAGTGATAGATTTCTAAAGGCATTTAGTAGGTGTGGGTCAAGTTCACTGGACAGCTGCCGTGTGTGAGAGCTTCTGCTGTATTTCTGAGAGCTGAGTCCGCTTTTCAAAATATCTCTCAGCTGTTCTATTAGAACTGGTGTTGGGAGTTCCCGTTGTGGCTCAGTGGAAACGAATCTGACTAGTGTCCACGAGGATGTGGGTTCCAGCCCTGGCCTTGCTCCGTGGGTTTTGGGGATCCAGTGTTGCCGTGAGCTGTGGTGTAGGTCACAGATGCGGCTCACATCTGGTGCTGCTGTGGCTGTGGTGTAGGAGGCCAGCAGCTATAACTCCAATTCGACCCCTACCTGGGAACTTCTGTATGCTGTGAGTGTGGCCCTGAAAAGCAAAACAAACAAACAAACAGACAAACAACAACAACAAAAACTGGTGTTGCCACCGTACTTTTCACCATTTTGAAAAATTGTATCACCAATAAGAAGCCTCCTCATGTTAGTAGATGCAAACTATTACATTTAGAATGGATAAGCAATGAGGTCCTACTGAACAGCACAGGAATCTCTATCCAGTCTCTTAGGACAGACCATGACGGGAGATCATATAAGAAAGGTAATATATGTATGCCTGTAGGACTGGGTCACTTTGCTGTACTGCGGAGATTGGCACGGTGTTGTAAATCAATTATACTCTAATACAAAATTTAAATAGAGAAGCCTCCTCGTGAGTGTAAGTTGCCTGTAAAAGACACTTGTAACCAGGTGCATTTGTGCTTGGGATGGCACAGGGATGCGATGCATGCGTGCAGGCATGTGTCTTCTGCCTGACGTCTGTGGCCATGCTGCAGCTTCTCCAAAGTGTAATATTTTAGGTTACATCTTTTAGTTTTAGTTCTCCTTGTTGCTGTTAGGTCATCATACAGATGTTTTCATTTCTGTGTGTAGATCGGTCCTGTGATACATGTGGTCTAATTTTCAGTAGAGCAAAGGAGGTGTTATAAAAAGAGAGCCTTGGATCTGAAGAGATGGAAACTACTGTTTTAGACAATACCTGTGTTTTAAAATGTAAGCAAAGGTGCTTTCACACTCAGGCTGAAAAAATCATTTGCTTCCAGCATTTTGAAATGTTTCACAGATCCAGCCTCTTGATTTGTGAAGGGGAGTCAGAAGCCAGTGTCTCCTTTCCGAGTGCATTCTGGCCTGACTTTTAGAGCCATCTCTTCGACTCCTTATACAGGAAGATGCCGAGGCAAACATGTTACAATAGATCATTTGGGAATATTTGCACTGGGTTGTCTTGTTTGGGCTATTTAGTAGTAATATCTCTGGATAGAATACTTTCTAATTGAAAGGTCATTTGGAGAAAAATTACTTACAAATAAAATCAAGATTTTTAGAATGCTTTCTTGGAGTGGGTCTACCCCTCTGGAGGACAGCCAGTAGTTCAATGAAAACACATTGAGATGCTTTACAAGAGTACTTTGTTTTAATAGATACCATCATGAATGAGTAAGACACCATCCCACTAGCGCTACAAAGAAAGTATGACTAGTTTCTGGTCCAGAACACCCAATTACGTTCTTAGTATTTATAGAGGGTCGCCTCCTGGAGATTATAGGAAGCATGAAGTCAGGAGGAGAGAAACAGCTTTGCCTTGAGGGTAGCAATTACGGCTGTATTAGACATAGGAATGTCTGGTGACAAAACAAATACTGAAGAATATAGTTGAGATTATTAGGAAGATAGGTAATAGTAAAAGCCCAGGAAATAGGATTTATAAAAAGAAATTAATGGAGTTCCTTTGCGGTACCTCGGGATCCTGCAGCAGCTTGGGTCACTGCTATGGCTGGGGTTTAATCCCTGGCTCTGGAACTTCCATTAATGTCTGCATTGCTTTTCCTATTAACTTTTTGTGAACATTAAATGAGATAATATGTAAATAATATTTTTTAAGTTCTAAGGATAAGTTGGTTTTTGCTCACAGTGTTTTATTTTTTATAAATTTTTTTCTTTTTTTAGGGTCACACGAGCGGCACATGGAGGAGGTTCCCAGGCTAGTGGTCGAATAGGAGCTCTAGCCGCTGGCCCACGCCACAGCCACAGCAATGCCAGAACTGAGCTGTTTCTGTGACCTACACCGTGACTCATAGCAACGCCTGATCCTTAACCCACTGAACAAGGCCTGGAATCGAACCTGTGTCCTCATGGATACTAGTCAGATGAGTTTCCGCCAAACCCAGACAGGAACTCCACGGTCTTTAAATATACATAATACTAGAATTAGGATGTGTTAATCAGAATTCATCAGGTGAAAGCCATCAAGCCTGAAACGTGATAAAGCTAAATGTATTCGTTTTTCTCAGGGATGCTATAATCCCAAGTTTAGAACCATCAGTTCTTCTGCTATTTATTTGTGGAGGTTCAGATAAATTTATACAGAACCAGTTTACAGTTACCACCCGTGGTCCATCTTTTTTGTTATCTTCTCTGAGAAAGTCTAGACTCCCTCCAAAATAATGCCAGTTCCTAGTCATCTTTTACACTATGTCTAAAAACACACTTTCATCAGTGTATTGATTCTCTCAAATAGGTGCAATTTTAGACCTTCTGCTTCTTCAACAGGATTAAAGCAATTACCACTTCCTAGGAAGGTCTATGTAATAATAGAGGGAAGTGATGTTTGAAGGGCAAAGGGATATTATTCTTTCTCTGGAAATAATATCACACAAAGTTTGTCCTTGAAACTTTTCTGCTTAAGAGGTGCTGGATCAGAGGATTTCTCATGACTCTCCTTTCTATCTCTCTGTCATCTTTATTAAACCTCACTTTTCTCATGGCTTTTGTCCCCTGCAGACATCCAGAAGTTGGGGATGTGCAGCTATTCTCATTATTTCCTCTTTCTGCCACCGTTACCAGGGCCTGCGCCTTCCTACCTTTAATGTAGGGGGTCCTTCTGCTGCTTCACTCTGTCTAGCTCCATCTGCCATTACTAGGCAATTCCCAACCTGTGGCTCAGAGTTTCTGGTGTCTGAGACTCCTCAGCAGTAAGGACCTTTGATTGGAGATGTGGGTGTCTGCAAAACCATTACCACTTGATGAATAAAATCAAGAACGTGATGTATTGGTACCTACGATTTGCACTGTAAATAAGGAAACACTCATGCATATAATAGTTGATTGTTATTGAAGAAATGAAGTAAAAAGAGAAAAATCAAAGTTTCCTTTGGTTCTAAAGATGAAATACGGACTGTAAGCCCTTATTGAAAACAACTTAAAATATATGTCGAAGTCAAATCAGTAAGGATAATAATGATGCATGTTATAAACTCTGGTTTAAAGATGATCATAAGGATGATCTATCATTTAAAAATCCATCTTAGCATATGAGTCACATCAATTTTTACGTGCTTTTATTGCAACATCTAACTTCGTTATGTTTGTCGACATCGTTTATTTCTCTCATTACATGGTTTGATCTCAACAATGTCAACAAAATGAAGGGACTGTTAGGGCACTGAGGGTGCAGTAAGGACACTCTTTGTATTGGTCCCATCCTATATATACAGTTTAGGATGACATATTTTGAAAAAATAGAGAGAGAAATGTAAAAAGGACAAAAGTTGGTTAAAACACTTTGAGCAGTTTCTCAAGGGAAACTGTCAGTGCCACTGAGACTAATTCATCTGGAAAGGAGATGACTAAGGAAGATTTAGTAACTTTAGCCCAAGATATTGAGACATTTGTTTATTTGTTTGTTGGTGCGTATGCTAGTCAGTTCTCTAGTTCTATAGACCCTCTGGCTTTACTATGAAATTAAGTCGCGATGATTTTCACCTTGAGATCTTCTTAACTGTAAGTGGATAATTAAGCTTTAGAACAAGCTTACCAAGGAAAGCCATGAAATCTCTGTCCTTGTGGATTTTTGGAATCTTGGATGACTTAAGCAAAGCCTTGATCTGATCAGAGGCTTGAGTGTAGAAGGGATGTCTTTTTGCTGTTTTTTTTTATTGCCCATTCATATTCACGTGAAGAGATGAAGATCGCTGCAAAAAGGCCAATACGCTAAAAGTCCAGCTCCATCCATTTCTACTCCAGCTGGTCTTTTCATGGGCAGTGTAAGTTTTCCCCTGTTTCTGACAGTGAATTTCAAGTTGCCATTCTTCTTCTTTTTTTAGCCTAATATCAGTATTACATTTTTTTTTTTTTTTTTTGGTTATACTGTTAAAGCAAAGGTCATTTCTTCCCTGCTGTGGATTAAGAAGTACCTTGCTATTGTTCCAGCTTTCTGGAATTCTTCACAATAGGTTCCAGACCTAAGTTAATTAACAACTCTGTTAACACCTCCTTGAGCTCAAGTGGTTCAAATGCAGCCTGCTGAGACGTTATTTCTTAAAAGGTGAGGACTAATGACCCAACTTTTAGTCACCGTCTCAGAGGCCAGTTTTCAATCTCGTAAAAATTTTAAGTCGAGGAAGCTCAACATAGAAAGTCATGAGCTGTCATAAAATACGATTCCGGATATAGTTGGTTGGAATTGCCTGGGCCCTTGGTAACCGAAAATACAAGTTAATAGTAATTCCACCTCATTTAGTTGTGTTTAAGGTGCTTGAGAGTTATGCTTAATAGACCATAAAAATTATACCTTAAGACACTACTTAATACAATAATAAATCCTTGTACAAAGTTCTTCCAGAAACTACAATTTAAAAAATCATTGTAAATGTTAAATAAACCTCATGTTTTTTTCTGTACGAGGACTTTTTGAGTATGTAAAATTTTAGATGTGCCAGAATTCTTCAAATGAATTCATTGCAGGCTCAAGTTTGATGTATGCCCCTTTTGTGGTCATTTGGATAGGAAATATTTTAATACAGTTTTACTCAAATACTAATATTTTATATGAATATAAGGGTAAAATATATTGAAAAAAGTGAAGTCGTCTTCTCTAATAAACAACCATAGAATATAAGTCCAGCAGAACTCACCTCCACGTGGCATGGGACCAAACCTGGATGACGATTTGATGTGTAGCGTGACGTCAGTGTTTCTGTATCATTACCAAATATCCATGGGGTTAAAAGGAATGAAAATATCAGGACTTAGAGTGCCACAAAAAGGGGAGCAGAACAGATTATTCCCTGGCTGCTGCATCGCCAGTCAAGTACGAGAAGGTAGAGCACACCTGAGGTTTAATTCTCAAAAGGACCCCATGAGGCAGTTATTCTAGCTCTTAATAAAAAGAAGAGAAAACTGAGGCTTGGTGGTTAAATAATTTACTTAAGATCATATTGCTCTTAATCAAAGGAGCAGCATCTAAACGTTATTCTATCCCATTTTAGAAATCCATGCTTTCATCTGTATCATAACAGCTATACGGCATAACCACAGTTCAAGTGCTGAAGAGAAAACAAGACAATTCTTCTAATGTGTCTTACCGATATCCTTTGGAGATGGAAGAAATGGCTAGAATATAAAGAGTGTAAAAAGTATTATACACAAATAGGATGGAACTTTGAAAAATGATTATGTAGTAATAGTATCACCATATTTTTCTAGAAATCTTGTGGAACAAGTTTTAAAAAGGACAGGCTGAAAATTGATCATTGAGGTCAGTTGGTGTCAAAATTTTCTTTCAAGGAACTGGGCTTTTTGTTAGGAAACATCTTTCATGTCTTAATGTCTGGTTCTAGCAAGTATTTTATTGTTTCTTTTCTCTAGTTTTAATGTGATTTTGTGGTGGGAGGTTGCTGAGAGCTTAAATCAACACTTTTTGTGTGGTCGTCATATGAATTAACGAATCATTCAGAAAGTACTGCAACTTAGAAATTTAAAGTGATCATACGACATAAGCAGAGTTTTAATTTTTAGCTCACATGCAATATAAATATACAAATAACTTTAGTTGAGGAAATATTTGATTTCAGTTATGCTTGAAAAGTAAAAACATATTCCACGGCCTTGAGCTATAGATAATATGGAATGCCTATGTTATTGGTTATCAATAATGAAGATCTCGGATGATTTGTAGACCTTACAAGGTTTTGTGGATTTAAAATCATTATGGAATATGATTTTAAATCCCCCTCTTTTCTTTTCTGTAAAAAATGATGCTAGCAGGTAAAATGATGCTCAGGAGAAATATTTTGAGGACAATTTATTTAAATTTTGATTTATTGCGAGTTCCCATGGTGGCCGAGAGGGTTAAGAGCCCAGTGTAGTCTCCATGAGGATGCGGGTTTGATTCCTTGCCTCGCTCAGTGGGTTAAGCATCCAGCGTTTCCGCAGGCTGTAGCATAGGTCACAGATGCATCTCGGATCGGGTGTTGCTGTGTCTGTGGTGTAGGCCAGCAGCTGCAGCTCAGATTTGAACCCTAACTGGGAACTTCGTATGCCGCAGGTGTAAGTGGTTAAAAAAAAGAGAAATTTTGATTTATTGAAATATTTTATAATAATTCTTTAAAAGCTTTTAGAATGTACAAAAAAAAACTGTTTTACTGCTTTTCCATTATATTGAAAAAAAATAATTCTCTCAAGAAAATAGAATTTTTCCTTCCTTAAGAATGCATCTGAATGTGGAATCCCCAAAAATACAACAAACTAGTGGATAAAACAAAAAAAGAAGCAGACTAACAGATCTAGAGAACAAACTAGAGGTTACCAGTGGGGAGAGGGAAGATGTGAAGGTTAATATAGGAGTAAAGGATTAAAAAGGGGGTTATTATGGGATTATATGATACCATGTGTGTGAAAGTTTTGAAAATTGTAAAGCCTTAAAGAATTTAAAGAATATTTCATTCAATGAAAAAGCAATTAAAAAAAAAAAAAAGAATGAGTCTGCAGCATTTTATTGGTCCAGCATGGTTTTTGGAACATGCTGGCTATGTCATTAATGCAGTTTTCTTTCCCTTGGTAATTCTCAGTTCCTCCCAGTCAAATCCCAGCAGAAAGACAGACTCTTCAGAGAATCAGAATTCCCTTGCTTCATTCTCTGTCTCAGTCCCTGTTTCTCTCGTAAAAAGCTCTGTCTGTGTGTGTCTCACCGTGACACAACATGACACGAGCATAGGAAACAACCGGTCTTAAGCTTGCATCCCAGCTTTATTACCAGCTAGATGACAGAAGTGTCTTCTTAATGTCACAGACATTCAGGTTTCCTCATCAGTAAAATGAAAATTAAACAAGGTGATGTAAAAGCACCTTACATACCTTTTATTTAGTCAGTGTTATTTAGTTCCAATCCCTTCCATTTTCTTACCTCTTGCTTTAATATTATTTTTGACATTTCTGGATTGTGACAAATTCTTCAGGTAAACCTTTGTGTTTTCCTCAGTTTTGCCTTACTGGCTGGGAAACAGCTTGGGTCTTCTTGGCTGCCCCCTCCATTTTTAAATGATTTTTATTTTTTTCCATTATAGCTGGTTTACAGTGTTCTGTCAATTTTCTACTGTATGGCAAAGTGACCCAGTCACACATACATATATACACTGTTTTTCTCACATTATCCTCCATCATGCTCCATCACAAGTGACTAGATATAGTTCCCAGTCCATCCCACTCCCTCCCCCTTGACAACCACAAGCCTATTCTCCAAGCTCATGAGTTTCTTTTCTGTGGAAAGGTTTATTTGTGCCATATATTTGATTCCAGATATGCAATATAATATGGTATTTGTCTTTCTCTTTCTGATTTACTTCACTTAGTAGGAGAGTCTCTAGTTCCATCCATGTTGCCAAAAACGGTATTATTTTGTTGTTTTTTATGACTGAGTAGTATTCCATCATGTATATATGACACATCTTCTTAACCCATTCATCTGTCAACAGATATTTAGGTTGTTTCCATGTCTTGGCTATGGTGAATAGTGCTGCAATGAACATACGGGTGCATGTATCTTTTTCAAGGAAAGTTTTATCCAGATATATGCCCAATAGTGGGACTGCTGGGTCATATGGTAGTTCTGTATTTAATTTTCTGAGCTACTTCCATGCTGTTTTCCATAGTGGTTGTACCAGCATATATTCCCACCAACAGTGCAGGAGGGTTCCCTTTTCTCCACACCCTCTCCAGCATTTGTTATTTGTGGACTTGTTACTGATGGCCATTCTGACTGGTGTGGGGAGGTACCTCATCGTGGCTGGCCTTGTTCAGTCCTAAATCTCACATGTATTTGTTCTCCCAGAACATCCGTGAATGTTGCATGGTAAAATTAGTGTTCACGGGTATCCAAGACTTCTTAGAGACCTACTGCCAACAGACTAGGGAGAAGAAGAGAGGCAACATGTATTAGATACATGCACAGAGCAGTCTGTGTGTTATTGCCTGACTTAATCTTATTAAAAATATGTGAGCCAGAGAGCATTAGCCGTATTTTACGAAAGAAATTGAGCCTTCAAGGGACTGACTTCTAAAAGACAAATAGCTAGTGAGAGGTAGAACAGAAACTGAACTTTGAGCTCTCTGTAAAACTTTGTTCTTCCAAAATACAAAATTGCTATTACAAGAGAACTACTTTTCTAAATGGAAGCACATGGTTAGTTATTGAATCCGGGCGGTGCATTTTGTGGAGATGGGTTGAACAGCCTGTACTGGACACATAGTTGGAGTAAATAAGGCATGAGTATAAATAAGTGCAATGAAAGAGAAAATATGTTTAACCCCATAAGAGGGATTCAGATAAAATGTTTTTTGGTTCAAAGGAGGACAAGGTTCTTTTTGGTCAAGAAAGTCTTTTTCATTGATGTGACGTTTGGATCGGACTTTAAATAATGGGTGGAATTTGGATACGTAGACGTAGGAAATTGGAAAGGCTAGAAAGTGGGAAGAGCATGAACAAAGCAACATAAATATTGGAGTATCTCAGAGGTATTTATTTTAAAAAAGGTGAGCTGTTCCTTTATTCTGGCACATAAGCCCAAGGAATGTGAGGAGTTCCCTCTGTGGCACAATGGGAAAGAGTCTGACTGTAGTGACTCAGCTTGCTGCAGAGGTGTGAGTTTGATCCCTGATCCTTCGAAGTGTGTTAAAAGATCCAGCTTTGCTGCAGCAGGGGCCTAGGTCACAGCTGTGGCTCAGATTCAGTCCCTGACCCTGGAACTTCCATATGTTATAGGTACGGTACAGTTGTAAAAAAAAAAAATAAAAAGTAGGAGTTTCCGTCATGGCTCAGTGGGTAACAAATCTGACTAGGAACCATGAGGTTGCAGGTTCGATCCCTGGCCTTGCTCAGTGGGTTAAGGATCCGGCGTTGCCGTGAGCTGTGGTGTAGGTTGCAGATGCGGCTCGGATCCTGCATTGCTGTGGCTGTGGCCAGCGGCTACAGCTCTGATTAGACCCCTAGCCTGGGAACCTCCAAATGCTGCGAGTGCAGCTCTAGAAAAGGCAAAAAGACAAAAAAAAAATTAAAAACAAATTAAAAAAGAGAAAGGAATGTGAAATCTTGAATGATGTTTTAAGAATCTGGGAATTTGGTAAACACTTGGGTGCCACTGATGGCATTTTGATCACATAATTTGTATAAAACAATATAGGAATTGTATATAATAAATAGGAATAATGCAGGTCATGATGCTATGTGCTCATCTTGTGATTGTGGTCCAACAAGCTGTTGGGGAGATGATGACAGTGGTTCCAGTGAGAAGTAAATAGCTTTGGTAGGGACTATGGGAGCAGAGAGAAAGTTCAGGATGAAGACACTATTAGGACTGGTAAATAAAATGCTTACAACTTGTTCGATGCCCTGAGCAGAGAAAAGGAAAACATCTGTTTTGTGTGATACTCAGAAATGTGGAGGATGCAAAGGAGGAGCAGAGGCAGGTTTAAATAGAAGGATGGTCTGTCTACTCATGCATGCACCATAGGGTTGGAAGAAAAGATGGAAACCCCAGGAGGAGATCGATTTGGGGTTGTTGGATGCATGGGATGGGTTTAGGGAGAGAGGTCATCATCCATTTGTGAGTGATCTGCATCAAGGGGATAAATGAACCTATGAGAGTAAATGAAATGTTAGAGGAGAGCTTTGCTGTTGAAAGACAGAGCACATGTGAAAAATCCATGTTTATGTATCAAGATAAAGAGATGACCAAAAAAGACAAAACAGAAACATCAAGAAAGATAAGAGCTTAGAGAGCTTTTCACTGAAGTCTCAAGCAAAAGAGATTTTGAGAAAGGAGAAGTAGCCAGCAGTGTCAAATATTGCAAGGAAACCCAGGGAGGTGAATGATAAAAATGGTTGCTCCAAAAAAACCCCTTATTTTTGCACACAGCAGATTAACTTATTTTCTTCTTTGTGACGTCACCTTGGCCTGGAAACTTCCATATGCTGTGGGTACGGCCCTAAAAAGACAAAAAAAAAAAAAAAAACAAACTAAGAACAAGAAAACAACACTAGTGGCAGGCAAAAGAGGTGACGTATCCAACAAACTGAAGAGTTAATTGGGTCGAAATATTTGATAGAGCCCCTTGGCTGAATGATAGAAAATAGTGGAGGGCAGTAGAAAGATTAAACATAGCTCCCTGTTTCCTTTCTAGCTTGGGTGACTGAAGGCAGGATGCTTTCCGGGACAGAGACAGGAGATGCAATATAAAGGCCACATCGGAGACAGGGATGTGCTACATTTTAAACACCCTGAACTTGAAATACCTGTGAGATAGCTAGATAGAGATGATTATTTATAGAGAAAAGTACCCGTTTTCGTTTTTTTCTTTTTATGGCCACACTTGTGGCATATTGAAGTTCCCAGGCTAGGGATCAAATCGGAGCTGCAGGTGCTGGCCTACACCACAGCCACAGCAACCCCAGATCCCAGCCAAGTCTGCAACCTACACCACAGCTCACAGCAATGCCTTAACCCACTTACTGAGGGAGGTCAGGGATTGAACTCTTGTCCTTATGGGATACTAGTCAAGTTTGTTACTCCAACTCCAAGACCTCACAGTTATTCTTTCTACCCATACTCTTTAGCATAGTGCTACCTGCTGGGCATTGGTCAGGTACTGGAGACCAAACAATGAATTAGAAAGAATCAATTCCATGCCTCTGTGAAGCTTTCGGTCTGGTGGAGAAGACAGGCACCTCTCAACCAATGCCATTAATATTTAATTATGTTTTTAAATTAAAAAAAACTTTTTCTTTTTTTTTTCTTTTTAGGGCCTCACCCATGGGCATATGGAGGTTCCCAGGCTAGGAGTCTAATCGGAGCTACAGCTGCCGGCCTACACCACAGCCACAGCAACATGGGATCCAAGCTGCATCTGCGACCTACACCACAGCTCACGAAAACGCCGGATCGGTAACCCACTGAGTGAGGCCAGGGATTGAACCCGCATCCTCATGGATACTAGTCGGATTCATTTCCACTGAGCCACGATGGGAACTCCCGATGTTTAATTATTGATGGGATAAATGCTCCCAAGAAAAAATTCAGAGAACCACAAATGAAGAAAGGACAGGTTGCTTATGAAAAAAGGAAAGACTCAAGCTGAAAAGCTGGGACTTAGTGGGTGAACAAGAGTACAACAAAGTAGAGAAAGAAAGCACTCAAGGGGATTCTGGAAGCTTTATCCTCGGGATGAGACTGACCTGGAAGAACAGAAATCAGGACAGTGAGCAAGTGAGGAAGATGAATGAACCAAAGCTACAGTTGGGTTGAAGCTCTATCATGCAGGGTCCTTAGGTATGAGGACCATGTCCTTAACCTTCAAAGTTGAAATATTTTTAAAATGAAGGGCAATTGGTGCTAAAGTGGAAGCGATCTGGGAAAGCCTGGCTATACAGTCAACTTAGAGTCATGTTAATGATTTTAAGTTTTATCCTAAGAGAAAAGGAAAACCACTGAAGGGTATTAACTCAGGGTGTGAATTTATAAGACTAGCTTCTCAAATAGCATTTTTTTTTTCTACCACCCCTACCCTCTCTGCCGATTTTGTTTGTCCTGTTTCATTTTCTTTCCCAGTCCTTTCATTATCTGCATTTATGTATTTATTTGTCTTGTTTCTTTTTTGCTTCTTGACTTGAGTCTCTGTGAGGGGAGGGTGTTGTTTTATTCACTGCTGCGTTTCAACACCTAGACTACTGCAAGGCACATAACGGATGCTTTACAGACTGTTGAATGAATGAATCAGAGTCAGATTGCTTTTTCAAGACACTGTGGTTATTGTCTGAATTGAATAAAAGGAGTAAGAGTTGATGGCTTGAGATGGGGTAAGAAGTAAAAAAGTCGATAGATGGAGACAATAGGAGGTATTGTTATGAGGGGGTGAAACTTAGATGTAGGTGGTAAGAAAGGAAAAGTATCAAAGGTGACTTCTAGGAGTTCCTGTCGTGGCTCAGAGGTCGTTAACCTGACTAGTATCCATGAGGATGTGGGTTCAAACCCTGGCCTCTATCAATGGGTTAAGGATCCAGTGTTGCTGTGAGCTGTGGTGTTGGTGGCAGGCATAGCTCAGATCTGGTGTTGCTGTGACTGTGGTGTAGGTTGGCAGCTGCAGCTTCAAGTCTACCCCTAGCCTGGGAACTTCCATATGCCTCAGGTGCAACCCTATAAAGACAAAAAAAAAAAAAAAAAAGACGAAAGATGACTTCCAGATTTCTGGAATGAGCCACTGGGTGAATTTGAGGCCCAACGAATGGAAATACCTGGGGAAGGATTCTGGTGTAATGGTGAAGGCTGCAGGGGTTCAGCCTGACTGGCTCTCTCAGTGACACTATGACTTGCACACAGTGCTTAACTTCTGCGTGCTTCAGTTCCCATATCTCTGAATTGGAGGATAGGATCGCCTACTCTGTAGGCCAGATTGTGGGGACTGAGCGAAAGAATGTGTGTAAGGCATTGAGAATAGTGCCTAGTGCATCAACGAGTACTCAGATCAATTCAGTGTTACTGTTTTTGAGTTTCGGTTGCCATGAGACATTCAAGGGGATTTCCCAAGATGGCTATCATTGGAAATGAATTTAGATCTTAGAAAAGAGGTCTGGGTTAGAGAGAGAAATCTGGGAGTCACCTGCGTATGAGTAATTGTGTTCATTAAGGATGCTTAGGACTGAGCTCCAGGGGACACACACGCATATGGTGGGTCAGGAAGACTGGGAAGGAGAGTCAAGGGAATTAAGGCAAAAGCCAGGAGCCTAGGGGAGGAGCAGTGGTGAGCTGTGCCTAAGGAAGGTAGGACCATACTGCCAGACTGCTCTTTCTTCCATCCGTCTTTCCTTTCTTTTTTATTTGTTTTTTTAAATTTATTTTTTAAAGTTTTACTGACATATAGTTGATTTACAATGTTGTGATAATTTCTGCTATACAGTGAAGTGATTCAACTATACGTAGGCACCCATCGATTCTTTTTCATATTTTTTTCCCATTTAGACCATCACAGACTATTGGGTAGAGTTACCTGTGCTAGACTGCAGGTCCTCTTTGGGCAATCCTTCCATATACCTCAGGGTACATATGACAGTCCCAAACCTCCAGTCCATCCCTCCCCCTACCGCCTGTCTCCTTTGGTAACCATTAGACTGCTCGTTCAATCCAGGTAGCCTACCATGGCCACCGCGGTCTTTCTGAACCATGAAGGCTTAAGATCATCTCATTCCCACGTTGTATCTTTCAGTTCTGAGCCTGCCCTTCAAGATACTTCCCATTCTCAACTAAATGTACTTCTCATGCCTTTTCCTTAAGTGCATCGAATACTCCACACTTTCTCTGACATGTTAGACATGGTGCATGCTGTTCCATCTGCCTTGGCTGCCCTTCCACCTGCTGTCCACGAGGCTAATGGGGGATGGACCTGCTGGGGGTGCCTTTCATCTCCGCCTGTGGGATCTCCTATTTCTCCCCAGAGACCTTATGTTGTACTGATTCGCTTTGTTTCTCTTCGGCCAGGAACTCCCTGAAGAAATACTGTTCCCTGGTGGGAATATTCCACACTAAGTGTTGGTGGAGTTAAAAACTATTAAAAAGCAGATCCCACTAAGTTCTCAGATTCCACTTAAGCATTTCAGATTCACACAGATGATCCAGACAAAGTTTCAAGACAGGGCAGATTCATATTCAGAAATACTAGATCCAGACTCTAGCCTGGTATATCAGATACACTAGTGGGTGGGATGAAGGGGTTCTTAGACTTTGTAGATGATTTAAAATGTCATGGAACTATTAAACCTCTAAATAACATATCTTATCTATAATTCTACTCAGCAAGTTGATTCAGTTCTGAGTTGAAGATTTACAAAGCTCGCACATCTTTGTTTCCATTGACTCGGTTCTTAAATGCTGACTTAATTCTAGCACTTTAACAAATGGTTTGGAGAAAACTCTTACCCAGCATCTTCTGGGGGTGGGTAACAAGACAGGTAAACAAAGGGTGGGAGAATGGAGCCTTTACATTCTGTAATTGTCTGACCCCTGGAAGATATTTCACTTTAATATTTGGCTTTGAAATAAGCTAGGTAGGGCTATTACTTCACTACTTTTAAAGAAAACTTTTCTAAAAAAACATACTGACTAGCTACATTTGACTATCTAATTTATTTCATCTCTATTTCCAAATTTTTATCTTTTGCTATGGATTAGAAATGACATTTAGAAATTTTATTGAGGACTAGAGGAAAATTATACCCCTCTTTTTCAGAGGCATCATTTCAGGCTTAATATGTAGAAGAGTATAATGGCAAAAAAATTACAGTTTTATCTGTGAGACATGACAGCATCAACTATTCAGTCAAACCGGGAATTTTCCCGTTCCTTCCAAAGCGACCCATTTTTGGAGCGGAATGAATGAAAGCACTGGTTGTTTTGACTTTTCCTACCCTGGAGTCCAGTCCAAAATCTGGGCTCAGAAGTTTCTCATCTGAGAATGATCGGATAATGATGAGTCATAATCATTATAGTGACGAGTGCTATTATGGCATTCAGGGCCCTGGGTCTGAAATGGTACATAGTCGGTGGTAATACGCTTGTTATTGTTAATCGTGGCAGGTGACGATGAGATTACTGGAAAAAAATATTTTGAAGTGGTATCATATGTTCATCAGGAAGAAAAAGGTGATTCTGGTAATTGAATTTGCCCAGGTTTGTAAATCTTTTCCTGTCCATTTCATTCAGACTTAAAAATAGATGTTATTCAAATCAAAATCTAATTGTAGTCGCATTGGCGGACAGAAATGTATCTGTCTTGATTCAAGTTTTTCTATGTTTCCTGATTTTTGAGGCAATTGTTCTACTTCATTCTCATTTCTGAATCTTAAACTGTTTCACTTGTGCTCTTTTTCCGTGAAATGGAAGAATGAAAAATTACGTGTAATCTTTCTAAGGGACACATCCAAAATATATCCTGTAAAGGAGATAATTCAAAGCAAGTTATCTCAAAATAGTATACTTTCCCAAAATATCAGAATTTAAATTTATGATTTTTTAAAAACAAGTGGGATTTTCCTGACTTTTACATAACTAGATAAATATAATACATATTCAGGTCTGTGTAGTAACTGAGAACTTTGGAAATTTTTATGAGTGAATCAGTTCTGAAAGATTTATAGTGATTTAGGCACTTGGTCCAAATAGCTAAAAATTTACTTTAGAGGTATATAAAGCATACTAAAGATTACCTAAAACTTTTGCTCTTTTACATCTCTAAAATGTTATCAGTGATAGTGACAGCTGATTTCATCTAGGAACAATTAAAAACATTGGCCTGATTGAAAAAATATCAAGCGATATCGGATGTTTCCAGCTAGAGTTCTGTATTATTGGATGAACTAAATAATTTTAAAATTGATTAGCCTTGCCTAAAAGGCCAAGTCACAGGCTGTGAGAATATGAATAGGTGTGCTGAATAGATAATGATGTGAAAAATGTGAGGATATTTGTTTTTAAATGCAAAACTCCATGCAAGAATCCAGCTGCTTGATAACTTACTAGATGAATATATTAATACTATTCCCTAAACCACTAATGAGAAATGCTTTAAAAAAAAATAAAAGACTTAAGATTTGTGTAAATGCTTTGTACCTAAAAGTGATGGAAGTAATTGGTAAACTGCTTACTCAAGTCCCACTTGGAAGTGAATGGGAACTGCGGGGTAGAAAATGTAGGCTGGGTAAGGAACCCAACAAGTCAGCAGAGTTCTCTTTACAGAAAGAAACAAAGATAGCAGTAATTAATGACCCTGACTCTGTGCCAAAAAAGCTTTCTTCTGACAACTCCAACTTAATTAAAACTTAAGACATTTCAATGGCCTCCGAAAGCCCCTGATGGGGTGAACTCTTGCAGACTCGTGAGAAAATTTTGTAAATTAAAGGAAAAGATGTGTGTTACCACTGGTGCCATGACTCTAATCCCTGACAGTCAAAGAATCTATTTAGCCCAAGCCTTTTCTTTTAACCGGCTCACACCTGCAGGCTTCCTGGCACTTCCTCTGCACCAGAGAAGGCAGTTTTTGTGTTTTACGGAAGATCAGATAATAGGAGCCCTGCTGTTCCTTTTGTTTTTGTGCATTGTTCATTAGCCTGTGAGTGTTGCAGGCACACTTGATATGCTTGGCTTGATCCAGCGTAGGGCATCGCCTGAAAGCTTTAGGTGGTGCAACACGGGGTGAAGATGGGTTGGTGGAAAAAGTAAGTTTTTTTTTTTTTCCCCTAAATGTGAAAGTGGCTCAAATTAAAACTCACAGTTGATGGGGCAGCTTGAATGGCTGTGGCCTGCTGTTCTTAACAGCGGAGTGACAAGAAACGAGGTTCTGTGTGAGACAGTGCAGATTTGAGACACAAGGAAATGCGTTGTTAAGTAGCCCTTGCTCCTTTTATTGGTGCCATTTTTAATTCACACGAATCAACAAGCATACGGATTCTAGTAGGTATGGAAAGGAGGTGCAGTGTGCTAGAAAGAAAATCGTGTGCCGATATATTTATTAATAAATATATTGAAGACTTGAAATCTTTGAAATGGCATTGGTGGAATACCAATTGGGGTGGATGGTTCCTCAATTTACATGAGAAAAAAAAAGGAGTTTAATTTCTCCTCCCTCCCCTCTGGAAAGTGTTTTGGTGGGTTATAATAGCCAATACCACCCCCCACCACCCCACCGTGAGCCCTGAGCACGCACACACTCCTGCTTCCTGTGGCCTCAGGCAGATCTGGTGGCTGGGACTTGAGAAGGCCAATTCCTGGATTGTCTCTTCCCTTTTGGATCCGACTTGAGGCTGGTGTGTTGTGAAGGGCACTGAAATGTTCCTGTTTAGATCCAGGCTTTGGGTATCTTTTTAAGTGTCCATCCTAAGGAAAGAAAACCTTATCTGCAGGTATTCAAGAAGCTCATCTTTTGACTCTCTCAGGTTTTGTTGGTGGAGGTAAATGATGCAGCATTTGTTTTTGCAGGTGATGAGCCATAACTTAACATGAGCGGCGCTGAGCTGCCTTTTCCTGGGAAAGGGGAATGATCAGAAGCTTAACCTTTTACAAAAATTTGGGGAACGACGCTTTAGAACAGAACATCACCTCACTCGACTTAGAAAAAAAAATACGAAAACTTCTGTCTATGAGCGTTAACCAAATATAATATATGGGTTCTGTCTTTTGGTGTTTGGAAAGGCTCACCAGCTAGTTATTCTTTTCGCACTAACCATTTTCAGATGCTAAAAGCATGGGCGGTGGGGGGAGGGAAGGTAAGAATCACCATGTTTGATCCTGTGTATAAAGTTTTTTTGTTTATTTGTTTTTTCAGAATGCTAACCCTTATCCAACTAATCTAAGACCAAATAAATACCACCTGTGCCCATTTATGTATTTTAAAAGAAGCACGTAAAAATATTTTAATGAATTCTTAAAAGTTCATATTGAATCACAGTTATTAATATTTCTCTGCTT
>PVHT021183584.1:17986438-18016656 GCA_004024745.2 Catagonus wagneri
TTTTTTTTGCCCATTGTTTCTTCTAGCATCTTCTTGCCAAATCTTCTGGAGCGCTTGTAATTTCCTCTGTACAGAGCCCAACAGGCTCATCAGCAGCAGAAGGTAAACATAATAGATGTGAGGAATTTCTGGAGATTTATGAGGTTTAGTTTTTTTTTGAAATGTACACTGTGTCTGGCTATGCTAGTACACGGCCACATGTGGACTCTATGAATCGAAAAATGTTATAAATGGGGCATCACTTAGCCCTTGTTAAGAATAAGGTTTAGGAACGAAAGTTGTTTTTTTGTGAAAGTAAAGATCGCTGGCTTCTGAATTACAGCAGTGCAGTGGAGATGAAAAGAAATAATGAATAAGCCTTAAATTTTTAATCTTGGAATTTGATATGGATTCATTTTCTCTTCATTTAAATTGATTAAATTTTTTATCTTTCTGTACCTTCTTAAACTTCCCTGATTTCCATTTCTAATACTGGGGGGGACTGGGTATCTGTACAAAACATCCCAACAGTATCGGACAACTTCTAATGAAGACTATGGACATTGCTGACATTTGGCATGATGTACTGCCAAAAAGGAAATTAAAAAGTACAAGCCATTATCCTAAAGACCATCTGTTTATGAAAATAGTTAATTTCGCATCACTTTGTTGAGCATAAAAGCAACCCCTGGTGAAGGACAGAATATGCCTTTCTTGTGATCATGAGAGTTTTATCACTAGTTAAAATGATCCTTTAACTTTTTCAAGGCCTCTATTGATATTAATTAAGCAGCTTAAATGCTGCAAACACCTCAAGCATTAGAGTGCAAGTTACTCTTCTATGGCAGGCATTTCTTTATATCTTTTCTTTTACTTATATCTTACTAGCAGAGACTAGAGCAGCATCAGTAGAAGAGCACAGAAAGACCTCTTATTTCTGCCATTGTTTGCCAGTGGGGTTGCCTGATGGAAAGGCTTATAATCATGGTTGCAATTTTGTCCTGGCCGCACAAAATGGCATCATTTTCAAGGACTTACATAAATGATAGCGTGGATCTTATGGAGATAATTATTATTAAGAACATCACTTTAACCTGAATCACCTTCCACAGAGTACTGGAAAAGGGAGAAAGGTACTCTTTTATCAAAGGCATGTTTGAATAAAAGCTCATCTGACTTTGGAGATGAACAGCTCTTGAAGTGCTGTTGCATGATGCATTTAAAATCAAAAGAACTTTGCTTGGTTGTCTCCTGATTTTCTTTCTCCCGAATGATGGTGCTTCCAACCACAACTTAATTACTAACATTGAAATGCCATCCGTTTGAATATAAGCTTTAGAAGGATAACAGATCCTGGTGGTGTTTTCTTTTTTTTAAAAAAATATTGATTTTTTAAAATATATATATCTCCATTTGGTGATACTGTGGAGCCAGTCTAAGACTTAGAAAAGAGAATGTTTTATTTTGTTGCATTCTTGTGTAATGCGTATAAAATATGTGTGTACCTTAAAAGCAGTATCGTATCTTTAAAAATAATAGTAAAGGTAACATACTTCAAAGCAGAGTGGAAAGTGGACATCACTGGAAAACAACATTAAATTATTAATGAAACCAAGATATTGCCTTGCAATGAAGATAGGCTTTTGTTTAGTTTTGTGGTATTTTAAAACGAAGTAAGTAATGACATTTTTTTCTCTAACCCAATTCACATAGGGTTTCCAATTCTCAATGTGGTAAATACAGATAAACATGTTAAAAATCTTAAACAATTTGGTTATTCCCCCTTTTTGTAAGCTTTATGTCTGTCTCTCAGCTCCAGTTATTTTGGAGACAGGATTACTGCCTAGCAATTTCCTCTTTCCTGTGAAAATAATGTATAGAAGGTGAAGTAATACAATGGTGTTAATCCAGCTTTTTAAAATAATCAGTCTCCTATGCATATAATATTTATGTTATTGTCTGTGCAGGAGTTTCTTTTTCTAGAACCATTCTTTATCTACCAAATTTCTTTTCTGACAAATGAGATTGGATTACTAAGTCACAGCTGTGTATGCCAGTTGATATATTGCTGTAGGATTGATAATTCATAAAAGCCCAGCACTTTGGGGAGGGGTAATTTTTTTTAGATATGAGAAAAATAAGGCTGCTTACTAGGTTTTCTTTTTTTTTTTTCATTTCTGTTATCTAAGTTTTACCAGGTTTAGACTACTTATTGACTCAGTAAATGTAAAAAAAAATGTTGATATGCTGTCAATATTAATGTAGATGTCAGACCAACACTGATCCCTAATGTATGTAAGAGCAAGTATTTTTTACCTTGATACAGAAAGGCAGTCATGTGTGAGATTTAATATACATCCTAATCTGTCTTGTCATTGCTCTAGCCGTGGGTGATGTGCTAATGCGTGGGCCGCCATTTTCTTTTTCTCCTCACACAATGGACTAGATACCCATGAATGACAGTCAGGCTCCACTCTGTAATTATTTTGAGGACAGTTAGAAACACTGAAGGCTTACCTTTAGACTTAAAGTCTTTAACTTATTTAAACATCCATGCAACACGTAATTAACAAAAACGAGCATTCTTTGAGTGTCCATTTTTAAGCATACTGAGAATTATTCTTCCAAAAATAAAAGATATTCATAAAACATTTTTCTGATATTTAAATACCATAAAATAACCAAATGGGCTGGAGATCCTGCTTTTCCCCTATACTGTCCACATTTTAACAAAGTGTGCCAGTACGTTTTCTAATTAGGTTATCTTACATTCTTTTACTTGATCAGCATTGGTGTCATTAGAATGAAAAAAGTTCAGCCAAAAGAATATATGACATACATAACCTACCACTAATATCACTTAGATCTCTTCATTTCTAATAAATGCACATATTTAAATTTAGTGCTACTTTTTATTCTGGGAGATATTTAATGAGATTTTAGTACTATGAAAAGGGAGTCCAAACAAACATAATGTTAAATCATCAGAACCAAAAGTATAACTTTATTTACATAAATTATGATTTACTAGATATTTTGAACATATTCTTTCAGTGTCTACAGAAGCTAAAGTATCACTGTGTTTCATCACTCTATAATGAAAATTAAAAGCAGTGGTAAAATTTTGTCTGTAGATATTTGCTAGCAAATATTACTTTAGAAATAATTCCATTGGGAGAGGGGAAAAATCCCCCTATTTTTAGAATAAATGTTATAAATTTGCCTTCCTTCTTAAGTTTCCTACAAGTGGCTCGTCTTTTCTGAGAGTAGTAATATAAAGGCTAAATTGTTACCTTATGTTTTCATTGGGTAGGTTTGTGACCACTGACAGTTATAATTTACAAAAATTACAATGATTATGGACATTAACATACTTGACGGCAGCTATTATTTTTATTTGAAATACAAAGACTTTCAGTGGATACTGGACATGAAGACTCTGTCTATAGATGCCAAGTGAGGTGGAGAATTGAGGCAGTTGTTCAAAGAGTGTAGACTAAGGTGTTGTGTTTTTCTCAAATATGTGGATAGTTCAGATGCAAGTGGTGATTTAGCTTGCATGTTCTCTAGTTTCTTGGTGCCTGTCCTTTGCTACTAAACCGGTTATCTGCTGCCAGCAATTCAGATTTTCACTCTGAATCAGAATGGGTTCGCTAAGAAGAAGAAAAGCAAATATTTGTTGGCCCTTGATGTCCTCAATTCATTTAATTCTTAAACAACATTATGTTGCAGGTACTATTATTATTTACTGTTTTACAGGCAAGGCAACCGAGGCCTAGAGAGGCCAAGTCTATTTACAATTTACATAGCCCAATTCTCTCAGTAATATGACTGGGGTTTGAAAAGCAGGCTGACTCTATAATCTCTGCTTTTAACTGTACTCTGGAAAAATAATACTCTGTAGGGAAAGAACAGACATTTTGAGACGGAACTTTAAAAAAAAAATAAAAGTATTTCCATGATAATCCTTTACTAGTTGCAATCAATGACAGAGTTCTGTTCGTCATTCTCTTCTCTCTTTTCCTCCACTAGTTATCATTCTCATCTGGAAAAACTACTAAACACATACAGGATAGTTTCATATGAAGTCAGACATCAGTGATCCTGAATTTTACTTTTTGAGTATTTTGGATAAAAAGGTAAAGTGAATTTATAACATGTAAGTCAATGGAATTTTTTTTTCTTTTGAGGCTATTGGCTTCCATAAAGACACAAACAACTTTAGGTAGTATAATATAATAAATTGCAGGCACATCAAAGGTGTCAAATCTTGAAAGTGCCTATATTTTTGTAGTGTTATCTATTTTAGAATCCATAGTGTCCTGAGCTTTTAATATCTTCTGAAAACTAAGCCTTAAAAGAGGAAACATAAAAGATAATATTTTATCATTCTTCAGCTAAGCTTTTGTGCAATATGTAATAATCTTATCAAAGTAAAAAACCACAAAAAAAATCTAGATAATGAGTTTCCATAGGTGAAATTTGAGGCCGGGATCATCAGCTTGTGGTCTGAATACCAGAAATCTCATCTCAAGAGTATGCTGTTGTTCACAGCACTTTTGAGGGTGGGATGTTTGTTTACCATGATGAAAAAAGCTCAAAACAGGAGATTTATTAACAACAACCAATCATTGCAGGACTGCTATCATTTTTTGGGAAGAGCAAATGATCAACATTTTTACTTGCTATCGGTGGAGAGTTAAAATCTGCTAACTTGAGGTTAGACAGTCTCTTTTCTTGTAAATGGGATAATCGCTATGTAGAAACACACACTCTATAGCCTATATTTTAACTGTTTTGCATCGTTTTGATTTGGCAAAAATTTCATGACTTCTTATTGGCATACTGTTAGGCAAGGCCTCAAAGCAAAATGTCTTTGTATCCCAGGAGTTTCCAGTTTAAAGGGGAAACTGTGATGAATGCGACCAAGTATTAGAAGATGGGTAGAAGAATGACTATGAGAATGAGGACAAAGAAACTAGTACATAATTCTTGAACAATACGGAAGACATACAGGATGAGAGAGCCTGGCAATATGGGAAGGATTTCAACAGGAGGAGAAAGAAGTGGTTGGGTAATGATACACCAGATGCAGTAAAACATGGGAAGGCAAGGCTCTGAACTTGAAAACCACAGGCTGTGTTGGAGAGGTCAGTGGGGCAGTTTGGCTGAAACAAAGGGGTACGAGATTAGGAAACATGCCTGGAAAATATGATGGAAGTAATGAGCCAGGCTTAGGAAAAGATTAGTGATTAATGATTAATAATAATGAGGAGGAGGATTTTTTTTTTTTTTTTAATTTCATGGCTGCACCTATGGCACATGGAAGTTCCTCGGGCCAGGGATAGAATTTGAGCCGCAGCTGCGACCTATACTGCTACAGCTGTGCCAGGCAAGGAATCAAGCCCTTACCTCCTCAGCGACCGAGATGCTGCAGGCAGATTCTTAACCCACTTTGCCCTGGTGGGAACTTGGAGGAGCAGGATATTGATGAAAGCAGATCGGTACTAAAGAATCTCTATAGGTCCATCACCATTTTAAATACTTTACGCAGATAAGCTCAATTATTCTTAAAGGTCATGGTTAGCAAGCTTACTTTATCATCCTTACTTTACAAATCAAGACCTGGAGGACACCTCTGGGCTAAATTCACACGAGTAGTAACCATCAGAGATCACGAAAACCTGAGGAGTTGATCATTTTATTATTTAGGAAATATATTAGGTGGGGCAGCCTTCTTGGAATACGTCTTCTCTATTTAGAAAATCTTTCTTCCGGTCTGCCTAAAATGAGCCACAGGCTCTACTTTTCTCATATTCTTCGCTTGTGTCGTCCATGGTTCCAGAAGCATCACTGTTTCTTTAACAATTCTCTGTATCTTTTTTAGAGACAGGCATTCATTCTCCTTTCCTCCTAACTGCAGCCTGAATGGCTATGTTTCCCTCGTCAGGGTTCTCTCTGGTAGTTGCTGTATCATACAACTTAGCACTCGATTACATATTGAATTTTATTCTTTATTAGTAGTTTATACCCCGTGTTGCCTCTCAACTCTCAGTTTGGATTCCAATATCTTTGAATATGTCTTCTGCTTCTGAGCTTCTACTGTGTCCAGTTTATAGCAGAGACTCTGATGGATTAATGCTAGTGGTTTCTGGTTTAGTTCTGGTCAGGTACACTGTGCCATTTTGGGGGTACTTGGAGACATTATGACAAGGGACTAGTTGAAATTGGATTTCCTCCAAATCAGTGCTGCCCAAAGTCACTTATCGGGAGTTCTATACAAGATCAAATGAGATCATCTCATTTTATTATCAAGAGCCAGGTTTTTGGTTCTTTGTATGCCATGAGAAAAACAAACTATTAAGTGTGAGCTTCTGGGGGTTTGGACCATACTAAATTATTTGTTTAACTTGATCGTTATTATGGTGCTGCTTATTTTTTGAACTTGTTCAGACCAATGATTTTAGCATATTGTCAGCACTGCCTTGAGGGTTAAATTGTATACTCTAATAAAATAATTCATGAAAACATTTATTTTATACTAGTGTGTTATTTTGTATTCTGGAAAAATGTACGATGCTAGTATTTATTTGCCATGATGCAGGTAGACAAAGAAATCAGCTGGCTCAATAGTAAGTGACTTCCATTATTGCATAGCTGTTGGCACATGTTAGGCTCAACTGACATGGGATTGTAGAGGTCCTCAAAAGAGCAGTCAGATATTTTGGCCAAAATCCATTCCTGGATGAGTAGGAATTAATATCAAAGATGGCATCAACAGACTGTTTTGACTATCTGCAAGATGGTAAACAAACATTTTGGCTAAATTCTGTCTTTTGATTATGACATAATAGAGCAATTTGAAAGAAACATTTGTATGAAGTGCTCTAATGGGGACTCATAGAGCAAAATTACCAAGGATAATGAGTGAGCCTTAGATTATATCTGTGTTGTGCAAAAACAATATTTTGTCAGGAAATAAACATGCGCATATCATGGAAGTCAATTGTTTTTAGCTTCCTGCATTAATAAAGATAACTAAATGACTGCAGAATCTCATTTTCACTTTGTGCTGTGAAGACAGTACATTTAGCATTTAACCAGTTTAAATTGATTTATACAGTCAGAGTAAGCATTTCAGGACCAACACAAATCCATGGGTCAGAATCCTCTAGTTTATTCATCTCCATTAATCAAATTACTTAGATAATTACCAAATCTCCATTTCAGTTTGTGGATTTGAGATCTGAATTATCTTGATTTGTTTGTACAAGGTTTTAAAAGTTTAATTTCTATGCTATTAATGGAACTGAAAATAGTGTTAAAATATTTTAGAAATAATAGACTCTTCCATTAGTGACTTTGTAACCCGTCATATAAGTATGTAAATATATGTGCATATGCATTTGGAAAAATAATTTTTCAAATTCCAATGCACAACTGCATCTTTGGAGACTTTACAGTTTACTATGTAAATAAGTATTTGGATTTCACTTTGAATGTGTAATATTTGCTTGACTTTGTTTCAGATTTGATTTCATATGACTTGCGAGCAACTTCTCAAAGATTCTCTTCCTCACTTGCTATATAATTTATGTCAAAATATATGAGTTGTTCTCTTGATGCTTATCTATATTTGCATATTGAAAAGCCTAGGAAAGTTGTTCTATATATCTCATTGTATTTTTGTAAGTTATTTATATATAATTAAATGGTTGAGAAAGTGAAATTTATAATAAAAGCTATCTAAGACTTTTATAATAATAATAATTGATTGACTGCTACTCTGTGTCATGCACTGTGATGTACTTTGAATGTCTTAACTCATTTAACTCCATCACAGACAAAATGAGGGAGAAATTATTATTATCTTTGTTTTTCATACTAAGAAGCAGAGGCACAGATATTAAGTCATCTGACAATATCACACAGTTGAGAAATGACAGGGCTAGAGTTTTTATCCAAAATGACTCCTGCATTCTTAACTGTCAAGTGTCACATAATGAATTGTTATTAAAAATTAATTGTCATTAAAAGGTTAATGAATCAAAGTATTCAAATATTTAAAATGTTAGAAAAATCAAAGCCTTCATGGAAAATATAATATTTTTCTAAAATTCCCCACATTAGGAAATGTTAGCTCGAGGTAAAACGTTGACACTTAACGATTCAAACTAAAGCACTAACAGTATTTAATTCTTTGCTGATGAATCAAGTTTAGTCTTCTGTAAAAGGAATAAATCTCTGGTTCCAAGTTTGGGGAACTTGTTGAACAAATATCATTAGTTATCTTTTTATTGGCCAGTTCATATTTTTTTGGTAATATAAAGGACAGCCCCATTTTAAATTCAGCAACATAATTCCCAAGTTGGAATAATTCAGTTACAGAAGCTTGCTACCTTTTAGGTTCCCAGGGGCAAAGTTTGCGTTTCCGTCCAGCCTCCCGTGAGCACAGGAGGATGGATTACTGGGGTCTTCCTTGGTTGAGTAACAGCCACTCAACCAGAGAAGAATTTTTAAAGGGGCCAGGAGGTCTATGCCTTGCAGTTTTCTTTTTGGTTGTCTCTTTCATACTGGAATTCTTCAAGCCAAAACTTTTCAGACAGACAAGTTCTGCTTACTATTTTATTCCAGTTTGCTAAAACAAAAACAAGTCGGAAACAAACTGAAAATTTGCTTGGTTGAAAAAGGGACAGTTTTTGATCAGCCAGCTGTATGTCTGAATTTTGAGTTGTGAAAATTTTACTTTTTCCGTCACTTTTTCTGCAGATCACCCCAGCCACTGAGTGCAGCCACTTGGGTGTCTGTGACACACCTCCACAGCTTATAGGGTAGCCTAGAACATGAGCTCTTTCAAAGAACCATTAGTCTGATGTGTTTAAGTAAATTTGGGGGGAAAATTCTTACCATTCTTATGTTTTAATGTAGAAGGTTTGGGTTCTAATATACAAAACTACTTAGACCCAGGGAACTAACTGTACTCAGTATCTTGTAATAACCTAGAATGGAAAGGAATATGAAAAAAAAAAAGAGTATGGATAACTGAATCATTTTGCTGTACATCTGAGACTAACACAACATTGTAATTCAACTATATTTCAACAAAAATTTAAAAAAGTCAACTCAATTCAATTAAAAAGAGAAAAAAAGCTGCTTAGATAAATGGGAACATTTATATATAGCATAATAACATTGACAGTAATATACTAATGCTGTTTCATAACAAAGTTGAGAAACTATTTTTATGTCTGCAGATATTTTTAGCGTATTTCAATACTGGGAAATTTCATTCTTTGTATAAGGTACTAAACTTTTCAAGGAAGACAGGGTGGCAGAGGAAGGAAGAAAAATCACTCCACTATATGGGTACATAGAAAACAGGATTTTAATTTCAGTCTTACTATTAACTGGGGGAAATCATCCCACCTCTCAGAGATTCTATTTCCTCATCTGTGAAATGAAGGTCATGGCATAAATTATCTCTAACCTCTATGATTTTAATGTCTACCTTTTAACCATATCATCACTGAAACTTGTAAATCCTTAGACATAATTTTCAAATTTGAATTGTATTTCTTCAAGAGACCTGAGGACTTGCTTACCAAGGTGGCAACCTTATATGTTTATTTGCCTGGGAAGAAGTCTTTAGAATCAGCTGTAAGCACTTCCCAAACCGAATTCCATGTGGCCATGGTTCTGATACAACCTTAGCCATTCCATCATGAACAGTGCATCTATAAGGTATCAGTGACAAGAAATCTTCAGGTAGATGCTGTGTCAGTTCATGGCAGGCAGGTGGGTCACTGAGGGGAGGAGGGAGAAGAACAAGCAAGCAGTGGACTAATGCCAACAGACTTTACAGTTTTGAAGTAATTAGTAAGCTGTGCAGGTGTCTATTAAAACCAACTGACAATATATCTTGGTTTCTCTTTTGAATATTTCTTTGATTTTGCAAGTTCCGTGCCTCCAGGGGCAAAAGAAAATGACTCAAAGATTAATTACCACCCTGGCTGACTCTCTTTATTTGAATCTATTATTTGTGTTCTTATGAATACAACCACCAATAAAGGTTAAGATTTCATCTCCCTGAAAACCACTGGATGAGATGATGTGTCTCTTGGGGAAAAGAGAGTCCAGCATAGAGAGGTCTTTAAGCAAAAAAAAATTTTTTTTTTTTGGCGGGGGCATGGGTGTGGTAATGTCAGAGGTTCTTTGTCCCTGGAATGTGCCTAATGCAGATTTCTTCTCCCCGAGACTTTAGGAGTAGGAAGCATGTAACAAGGTGTCCAAGGCTCTATTGTCTACTAGGTCCCTTAAGTGGAGGAACAAATTGCAGGTAAACTTAGCCACACAGTGACACTTCTCCTAGCTTTTCCATCTGCTCTTTTTTTGACACCCCTGCCATTAACTGTCATTTTCCTTTAAATATACGCTGAATCTGAAAGGCCAGCTCTACATCACATCATTTCAGATTAGGGGCAGTTCCTTTGAGTTGAGTACTGTTTAGGTGTCAGAAAGAAGTCCCTGACCTCTGTGGAAGCACATTGCCGCGGGGCCTTAATTAGCACTGACTCCAGCCATTACTGAAGAGAGGACAAAGGAGAGAACCCATCATTCTTCTACTTAGGAAGTTAGCGTCTGACCTAATAACTTGTCCAGACTCGCAGGACACTGTAACCACACAATAACAATGGGCATTATTCTGCTGCTTCCGCCTCATGTGAGGCAGAGAATGAGCAGAAATTCTGGTTACCAACCAAGGACCATTTTAGAGTTCCCTCTGCCTTTGATTAGGGATGAGGTGGTGGTTGCTTTAAAAAAGAAAAGAAAAAAAAAAGGTGGCTGGCATACAGATTTTTTCAAATATATATGACTTAAAATAATTTTAAGTCATTCAGTGTCTGCCTGTGTGTTTGTGGCGATTTATCAAATATATTTTTTAAGAGAGTTTTCTTACTACAAGGACGTTTTTTAAAAGTTTTGGTATTTTAAACCCCAACTTGATTTCAAATTGTAAACGGAGTGAAGTCATCACTGCAAATGTGTATCTTTAAAAAATAGGCTCGCTTTAAGAAACTGACATAGTTTGCTTATGGCCTTTAATTACCAGAGACGAACTTTCTGAGGCATGGTGGCTGCTGTAAAAATGAAAAAACAAACAAACAAAAAAACCCAAAAAACAGCGTTACCCACCTTTTCTAGGATCAGAAACCTAAAACACAGTTTAGCATATTCGCCATTTTTGGTGGACTCAAAAGTCCCCGTGTAAAAGGACTTAAAAAGCTGTTGACCTATGGTTTCATTTTGTTCCTTTTTCCTTCCTTTTTCTTTTATTTCTTTTCCTTTTTTAAAATTAATAATTTTAGTGATAATATTAAGATCATCATTATTGAAGTATCAACTGCACACCTGACAAATAAAAGCAATAAATAAGGAGAAAAATGGGGTGATAGGACTATTTGGATTAGGAAAGCTCTTTAAAAATGACTCCAAGTAATTAATACACTTCACTTAAAACTGATCCTCTCAAATAGGAAAACTTGACCCGATGCCCACTGGAACCTTCTTTTCTGAGTCAAAAACACAACCAGCATTTTAAATATTTTGTATTTTTGCTTTAATAGAACCCTTTCCTCCAATACAGTGATGTCCCCGTTACTTCTATTAGGAACACAGCATTTCAAATGTTTAAGGTTCAGCTATAAATATTTATACAGAACTGAAGCTGGCATGGAAAGATCCCAATTTAAGCACTTCTGTTAATTTTAATAACAATTTTTTGAGTTGGAAAGAATTTGGCACCACTGTAGCTGGAAGGTTAGACTGTTCTGCAATGATAAGTACACGTATTCTCAAATTTTCAGCTGAAAATAGAGAGATTTTTGTTGTTCTTGCTCGCTAGGCAGGTTTTGTGTCAGATTCTTTTCTCAGAAGAGGTTTCCATACTTCCTACGTAGAAGCAAAGGTTCTCATATACAGAACCTAAGAAAATGTGCTTTGGGAGTTCCCTTTGCGGCTCAGTGGTTAAAGAACCCGACTAGGAGCCATAAGGAATCGGGTTTGATCCCTGGCCTCGCTTAGTGTGTTAAGGATCCAGCGTTGCTGTGAGCTGTGGTGTAGGTCGCAGATGCAGCTTGGATCCCACATTTGCTGTGGCTGTGGTGTAGGCCCTCAGCTATAACTCTGATTTGACTCCTAGCCTGGGAACTTCCACATACCTCCGTGCGGCCCTAAAAAGAAAAAGAAAAAAAAGGAAAAAGAAAATGTGCTTTGGAGACATCTTTACATATGGCCACATATTTCTCTTGCTTCAAGGTCATGGACTCACCCTCTTGTTAATGACAAAGTTTGGTCCTTAGAGCACACAGACATGATGAGAACAATGCAATAAACTCCTCCATATACCTTAGATGATAAAACCAAACTGGATAGCTGTTTTCGTAAGGAGACCGTGGCTGTTCCCTCTCATTTGTCTTAACATCCCCCATTTTTTTCTAGAACCAAATTTCTAATGGAAGCTAAATATAAAACCATTCTCTTAGAATTAAATGTAGCCTGGTAGTTCTACTTGAAGACAGTGTTTTATAAATACTTCTTATGTGATTGTGTAATGAGAAAAAAAAAAAAATGAATGAAAGAAAGAAATCCTACCAAACTTCTTCAAATCTTATTAAAATGGAAAGAGATAGAGAAAGCTGCTGGCCTGTCTTTCTTCCTCTTTCGTGGGCAAATCAAGCCGGTCCCCAGTTGAAGCCCGTCTCTGTAGACTTTTCGCGATGCCGTTGTCTCTGGCCCAGCTGTCAACCCGTGAGGAGAGACCCAAGTACAAAGTAGGCTTGGCTTCCCCTTGAGGTTTTATCAGCAGTCCCTTCAAGTCTGAGGACAAACGGAACACAAGATGCATCCCAGCTGTTTATTGCATCATGCGCCATAATTACACCTGATGATAGAAGGACAAATTATTAAATACAAATCAGTAAAAGTCTGATGTGGAGAATAAGCTCTTCCTTTCATTTGACAATGTAGAAAATAGTAAAAATGGTACCACAGAAGAGAAGAAATGTTCCTTTCAGACCTTCTTTATCTTCACAACAAAAGTAATTCAAATATTTAAATAAGTACTGGTTATTGCTTTTCTAATGCCCCCAGGTTGTCTAACCTTTATTTGTTTTGTTAGCTTTAAAGGCTTTTGTTTAATTTTTATGGAATACAGACATCCTAAGGGCTATTCTAAGTACTAGGGTAAAAACTGATAAAACCAAGAAACATTCATCACAAGTAAGGAAACCTTTAGAAAAGGAGGGATTCAAAGAATTGAGTAGCCAGTTGGGGAGGGTCCTCTAGGGTTTTCCTTACTTGAAACAGGAGGTAAATGTTAATTTATATGGAAGATATTTGGGAATGTTTGTGGAACTATCAAAATGTTAAAGGTAAGACAGTGAGCCTAGATTTTAAAGGTAAGGTACAGTAGGCAAGCACATCGACTGGCTTGAGTGGAAAGCTTCTATGGGGAAATAATTTGAAAAACTATAGAGATTTTATAGAAATTATAGCACTTTGATTACATAACTGAATATTACATACATATTATATTTGTAGAAATTACACCGTTTAACACTAGAGAAGACATAGCTGGTCTTTTACATGTGTATGTATTTAATACAAATTGTTTCTTTGTTTGTTTGTTTTCACTATAGTGTAACTTCAAGGAGGTTCCTTTTCTGGAAAACTCTCTAGAGTGACAATAAAATTCTGCATTTTTGATCCTTTAGTAGACATTTATTATCTGATAGGGATCCAGACCTATCCCTGGGGTTTTCAAATGTACAGCAGGGTTTGTCTTACATTCTTAATTCCCATGACCCCCATTTTTTTCAGCAGGGCTTTGGGCTGGTGGAGATGAGCCTGGTTAAGCAAATATACCATCATACTTCAGTGGTGGAGTATTGCCTGGAATAACTACAGCAACTGTAATTGTCTAACCACACTACCCAGGAGGGTTTAAAAAACCAGAACCCTGGGTAGGTCTGAAAACCTAAAGTGTCCAATTTCTTATTTGTAACTTTTCAAAGAAGAGTTACTGCCACTGGTCCTGATAATGTTTCTGTAACTAGGAAGGGGCAAGGCCGATTGTTTTACCACACTAGAAAGCATGAAGCATGATAAATATAGATGGGTTTTTTTTTTTATTCTCCTATTATCTGATTTCTCTTCCTACCCATCTTCTTCTTACAATTCCCTGCCTTGGTTCACCGAATGATTTCTAATAAAAACTAGTATTTTCCAGGTATAAGCAATGTGTGACTGTGTCTTGATAACATTGGGGAAAAGGATCGAGTGTTCTCTAAGTTAAAGTGGCCGTATCTAGGTCTGTTTCATGAGGCAGTGACCAGAAACCACTGTGACCACAGCATCTCTTCCTTCGGGGCAGGCACCAAGAGATTAAGTGGTCCAACTATTTTTGTCATCTAGTCAACCCTCTGTGTCTTTGGAAAGTGGCTTGTCCTAGGAGGAGTGTTAGTGGTTTTACACAATTTGCTAAGATCTGGAAATTGAAAACCCACTCTGCTGGGCCTAATGCATGAGTTTGGGAATGACTTTCCAGAAACAGTGTTAGGATTTCTTTAGAATAATATCGATCTCTCTGATAAACGGGCATTTTTAGGAAAACGCTGATAAACCTAAAATGAGACTCCATTTATAGAACCGTAAGATCGTGACATAAACAATCCAGAATCTGGAAGTAGAGAATAAACATGAAGCTCCTGTTCTACACTGGAGACTCTGGACGGGGTTTTCCATAATTTTATGGGATTAAGATGGCAGATGTGCTGCTCTGATGGTATATGTCATCATCTTAGTGTTTGTTTTTGTCTATGAGGAGGGTATGTCCTCAAAACTATGGATTGGTTTTAAGAAGCATCTGGTCTTAAACAATATTTAGTCAGCCTTTTTACTTACTTTAATCAACTTGTTCTGCTGAACAAGGTATGGAATTGATAGCTGCTATTGATTGGATGTAGCATTACCTAATCTTCACTAAATGTAGGAAGCTTTTCAGATTTAGAAAGGTGGCAGAAAATGTCTAGTAATGATGCTGCTGGGAATTCAAGCTCAATACTGTGGTCAGTGTAAAAGTGATGTAACTATAAGAGGTATTTTATTATAAGCCTGTCGGTTTTACTAAATGTTGGCCTGGTATAGCTGTGGAGCTGTGTGTGTGTGTGTGTGTGTGTGTGTGTGCACGTGCACACATGTACGTGTGCGTGCATGCATGATTACAGTATTTAGTGATATTCCACATTTTATCATTTAAAATATCATCAGTAAGAATTTCTATTTAAATAGTGTTGCCATTCTGTATGATAGGCTAGCATTGCAACTTTTAAAAATTTACAGATAAAAGGGAATATAGTCCCGTAAAATAGAAAGAAGATTGCATTAGGAATTCAGTACAGAAGAAGGGTACACAAAATCATTACTAAAACAGATATAAACGTGACCTTCACTGTGGTTCAGTAATTATCCTAGTCCACACAACGGTGTATGTATCATGATTTTCCTTTTTTCTCTTTGTTTTCATTTTTATCTGGGTACTTCACTGGTGAGTAATTGCTAAAGGGAACCCATTATGCAAGGCGAGCATTCAGTTTGCAAGTGAATTTGCTTGTAGCTATTGCCACATTTGAACCTCCCTAATGTATGTAAATTAAAAACTCTGGTATTCAGAATTGCTCCTCTTTGAAATAAAAACAGAATCTGATCATTACAATCTGCAAGCCAGGTATTATCACTGGACTAGTGAGCTGCTGATGATAAATTGTACCGAATAGCTTGTGGATAGAATATTTTATCTCCGTTCTCTATCACACAGCACTGCATAAAATAAGAATGATTCATCAAGCATGAGAGCCGCTGGTTTATGAAATTCATTGCTCACGGCAAGTGTATTTTTTAAAATTCAAAAGACAAAGCAACTCGCAAGGGTTATTTAGTAATCAGTGTGAATTACTTCTAGGTATCAACCTTAGTGTAAAGGAATTAAAAATACATTTGCTGTACAGGAAGCATTATTGCAATCGGGGATATAATTTGACTACTTCCCATCTAAGAGACTTATTTTGACCACATTTGATTTGGATGCCACCTTTTTTTTTTCCAAATCAAAATTGCATAATCCATCGTAATGGAATCACACATCGACTAAGACGGTGTCAAACTCGGAGCAGAAGCATTTGCATCATCCACTCCCTGATATACTTTAGCCTGCCGAGAATATTTTGTTTATTCAAAAGGACATGTAAAGAAGAGAGGCGCCGTATAAAGTCATCTTTCTTTCATAGTTACAATAAGAATGTTTCATTTCTTCTTGTGTATTGATGTCCCAAGGCAATGTTCCAAATGAAAAGATAATAACTTATGAAGAAGTGTCAAAAACTAATTAAGTTTTGTAACTTGTTTTTCCCCTGCACAGGGTATATTTTTCATCACACTGTCCAGTCACATGCTGAGATTCTTGCTAACATTATCACATGCCAGTCACACCAAGTCTCAGTGGTGCCTCTCCTTCTGTCATTATTTTCAGCATCAATTAATTTTCTTCTGACCTCGCCTTTAGAGAATGTAGCAGGGAATTATCAGCACATGCTTTGCAGTCTATTTTGAAGGCATTAGGCCACTGTGTGCATTCAGAAATGGAGTCAGCCAAACATTATATTTTCTCACCTGTAGGGTTGCCTAGTAACCTGAATTAAGGATTTTCACCGAGCCTTGAGACAAATAAACACGACTGGAAGGCAGGTTGACCCAGGTGGGAGAGTCAGACCTATTGACAGAGATGAGAATTTCGAGGGAGCCAATAGAAAACAGAAATCCTCATTGACATTCATTGAGGAAACAGTTTCCATAACTAAATAAATCTCTTTCGCGAGGCTAAGCGAACACCCAGGAACAGGATCCTCTCCCCCATTTTCAAGGGCTTATTAAGCCAGGTTTTGACTCTCCCTCTTATCTCCCTATCTCTTTGAGGCCTAGATGGACCACTTCTATTTCTTTAATGAAGTATTGATTATTTGGGGGAAATATTAAAACACCACCTAGAAATGCTTCTTTGTCGTGGTGCGAATAGGGTGCGGTTGCATCTTCTGGTTTGTTCTGTGGCCTAATTAGACCCACTGCCTCTGCCCCCCCACCCCGGTTTCATCTAGCTGTCACATGATCATTGCAAGACGTGAAATAGTTTGGTGTGTTGCAAAAAAAAAAAAAGCAAAAAAAAGCAAAAAAGAAAGATTAGTGCGTTGTGTTGTAGAGGTGGGGGTCACGCTTTGTAACGCGGATGCTGTCTGTCCTTGACATGCTGGATTCCTTCAGCCAAAGTGTGGCAGTGGGAGTGGGGGGCGGTTTCTCCTGAAAGGTACAGAGTGAAGGCGTCGCACAATTAGGATGTTGGCGCATCCTGACAGTCCTCCGCAAATGATGGTGTCAGGCCACAGAGGGGCTGAGGGTGGCAGGAGTGACATTCACCCCAGCAAGATGGAAATAAACGCCCTGTTTGATAAGAGAAAACAGACAATTTATGTCCACCCTGAAGAGTTACCAGCTAGTGAGCCATTCCTATGGGTCAAGTGCTGCATTTGCATTTTGATGGGATGTTATCAAGTAATTAATGCACCAGTCAGGATTTATTACCTCAGGAGCGAACTGAAAGGTTCATTACAAAATCGGTTTCACTTGAAGATAGGCATTTCCTCAGAGTTAGCTTTTGACATGTTGTTCCTCGCTCCCCTTGCCTGTGGCAGCCATGGTAGAAGGCCAGTGAGGTGAAATTCATTGCTTAATAAGGGCATTCACTTTGGGTATTCTCGTGATAATAAATGTATACATCAAGGCCGCACTGCCTTGTCAGTTTAATTGCTTCTTGTGCTCCTTAACAAGCCAATCTTAATCAGTCTGGACCACGTTATGAATAATTTAGGGATCAGCAGACTTCACGCTTAATAAGATGTACTAGATTATAAAACTTAAGTGCACTGTTTATAGAAAGCATGCAAAACACTTTAAGTTTTTATTAGCAGCAAGGAAAAAACAAGCAGTGAGTTATTCTAACATTTGCAGTTTGCGAGCAACAGCTGTGTTTCTTAATGCTGTAACCCCCTCCACTTTTGTCGAAGGCCACAGTTCGGCCTCTTGAGCCTTCTAAGCCTCGGTGAGACATAATGGGAAATTTGAGCAGGCTATGAGATTAAAGCTCCGAATCGATGGCCAACCAGCAATTGTCATTTTAGAAAACATTCTTTTATCTTTTTAAACGCAAAACAGACCTGATTTTAAAACAGTTTCCGATGGCCGAAATTACCTTTTGGTGGAGGGGTAGCCGCGCAGCACAGGAGAATTCCCAGCTCCATCCACTACGGCGTGGGGGGAGGGACACCACGCCTTCTAACTTTTCTGGAACAAAATAAAAACCAAAAGGTGCCTCCTGTCTCCCTCAGCGCATTTGTCATTGAGCACAGCGACTTCCAGTGATACTCATGCAAGATGTCGTTTACGTTTAGAATCCAACATAAAGGTTTAGCTTGAAGAAGGAGAGGGAGCTGTGTTTAAGATTTAGAAGAATGACCAAATCTCCGGAAGTGGAAGCGGGTTTAATAAATATTATTTGATTTAAAGGGACCGTTTAACCTTATTGTTTTAAAAGAACTCTTTCTCCTCCAATTTACCTCCCCATTTGTGGGCTCTGAGTCCTCCATGAAGGAATGCATCATTCCGTTTATGACATCTCATAAAGGCCTATTGCAAGCATTAGAACCAGGTGCTTCCACGATTTTCTTTTCTGTTCCTGGCTTATTGTTCCCTTCGAACCGAAACAGAAAGAATTCCATTTGGGTCAGCTTCATGTTCATCACTTTTATTGAAATCAAGACACCTCCTAATAACCACATACTTTCGTTGACAAAAGTTCTCTCCGTCCCCATGTAGAGGAGCCTGTGTATGATCAGTGTGGCTCACACCGAAGGAAAGAGGACCGACGCGTTTATATATTTGGGGGGGAGAAAATATCACCATCGGTAGTCATTTGCAGAGGCATTAAAGGAAGGCTATTGTTGAAAATGATGAATCAAAAAATATGCGTGGCAGTAAATGAAAAACAACTTCCAACCTATTTCTCCACCTAGAGCTGGACCATCATACTCCTTTGTTCTTGTGCAGGTTAATAGAGATTGAGGAGATGGGCAGAGGAAAAGCAGTGCAATTTTCTGCTATTTAAGCTTGGCGAAATGGCACTCTTCAGGAAGCAGGAAAAAGTATGAAAGCGTAATAGGCATTTTAAAAGTAGAAGTCCATATAGCTGCTTGAGGGATTCTCAGATTTAGGCATGCATAGAATCGAGAATGAGATAATCAGCATTGTGAAATTGAAACCTGTCTGCTGCCTGCTGCTGTTCTTCCCTCTTTCAGTGGAGTGATTTGTAACACTCATCTTCTGCAGGCAAGGCAGCCTTCAAGATTATCCAGAACTGTCAATAGTAATTGCCAAAGTATTTTATTACCTACAGAAAATCAAAGGAATTTTATAACCAACAGTTATCAAGTTTCAATACACGGTATAAAGAGAGCAATTTTAGTTGGAATACAATCGTGTTTGGCTTGCTTTAATGTTCTTGAGACAATTCCTGTGCAACCAACTACAACACTCACTGTATTTAAGCTAGAGGCAAGAATACACATATGTACTGGGAGCATAAAAAAAAAAAAATTACATAATGCCTACAAGCTTCTGCAAGCAAGTGGTTTTTAATTGCCATACAAACTCTGCCTTAGCTAATTACTTCTGAAAAGAAAGCGTGTTTTGTGAAACTCAAGATGACATTTGAAGTTCTGCCATTAAAAAAATATGGCTTAACTGGGGCATTCCCTACATGATATGGTACAAAATGTGTCACTGAGTTAGAAAACATGACTTTACCAACTTTGGGATTAAACCAAATGGTTACAGAGTTTATCACTGGGTCTACCCAGAGGACTTTTACAGTATGTTGAATTCCAGCTTTAGGCTTCAGAATTATTTTATACCATAGAGACAGCTACTTTCAGAGAACCACTTTTTTTTTTTTTGAGAGTTAAAATAATGTTTTCAACAGAAATCTACAAATGGAACTGTACTCCCCTATTAGTGCATTCACATTGGGCTGTCAATACCTTTATTTGGATATGAAGAGATGATGAGAAATTCGTTATGCCTACTGGCACTTATTTAGATTTGAGATCCTAGACCATGGGGCCAGGCCAAAGGAGGCTTTTATGTTCTTTCAGTGGCTTTAAAACCAAAAAGTGATATTTTCCACAATAGCACTTTCTTTGTTAAACTAATTCCTACCAGCACACTTGAGCTGTTGACCAACAGTTAGCAACATCCATTTACCTATAAGGGCACATATTATTTTAAAATATTTATGAACAAGGGAAATTCCTCTGTCTAGGGCTGAAACAAAAATTCAGACTTGCCTCTTGAAAGAATATGAAACTGTGTGTGTGTGTGCATGTGTGTGTGCGGGTGTGTGTATGTGTGTGTGTGTGTGTGTGTATTCAAGCAGTAGAGTTCAGTGGGAAGGATCACATGATATATTAATTCACTTCATATCTGAAAATTAGTATTAATGTTTTCTTAAGTAATCTATCCAGGGCTCTAATGTTTATCCTCATAGTATTCAGTTGTGCAACTAAGGTACAAGTATACCTTGAAAACAGTCATTTATATTAATTATTTCTAGTGGACTCCCAAACCCACTTTTTTTTTTTTTTTTTTGCACAAAGCATGAATCATGGTGCAGAGGTGACTTCTTAAGAGGAGTGGAGGATAAGTAATGTCATCAAAATGTGCAGACTGCTAAGGAAACAGGAAGGAGCTCTAGTGATTGCACACTTATTTTGGTGCTTTTTAGTTTGGAAAAGATTTGATTGAGAACATGCTACAATTTCAGAACCTGCAGTCAATATAAAGAGGAAAAACAAACAAAACCCCTATAAATACACACCCCAAATCGTTAGAATTATCTCTGCCCCACTGTGTTTCATTTCACTTTAAAAACTCATTTTGACTATGTACACATGAAAATGTAGCCTGCCACTGGTATGAAGAAGTAAATAACAATATATATTTTATAGTCACCTTATCATTAGGTAAAATTGATTTACACCCAATTTAGGAATACTTCTGTTGTAACATTTGATCATTATTTCAGATTCAGAATTTTTGTACTAAGCCCAATAGTTTCTTAAATGTCTGAAAAAATACTCATCTCAAAATGAAACCAGGAATCTGAGATGGTTTTCTTTGATGTTTCCAAAATATTAGAAAATATTCAAACGGGTTATTCATGCCAAGATAAAATATTATTTCATGAAAGGAAGACTGTAGCTGTGTAAAGTCATGATTAATTTAACATCAGGGAGTTTGCAAAGTTAAGAACTAATAGAAACAATATAGGTAAAGCAGTCAAGGCTTTTTCACCCCGGAGTTGAGTATAACACAATGCCCCAAATTTATATTTTAAGTAGGAATCGTTTTAGTTTGTAATTCAAAAACTGTGTAGGGCAATGCTTATTTCATAACTTAGGATTTCTAATAAGAGAGCCACTTGAATAGCTAAATAACTGTTGAATATTTTTCAAGATAGGAGGCCTAAACTATTAAAGAATCAAAGCTTTTAGTGAGTAACATAAATACCAGGAAAGGAATACTTCCATTTAAAACAAATTACCCTTCTTGACTCAATAGACAAATCCATTTCCTGAAGACCAAAAAAAAAAAAAAAAAAGAGCATTTTCATTAGCTTTTCAAATATATGCCTTTAAAAAGGAAATCTGAATTTCCAGAAATTGACCCCGGCTTTTGCAAAAAGCACTCTGGGCGTCAGGGAAACTTCTCCAAGTGTAGTTTATTAACATGGAAAAGAGAAATTAATTAATTGTGCTTGTTGATTTGGGGTTACCTTTAAATATTTATTTATTTAACCAGTCCACTGCAAGGTTTAAAGTCGGATTAGGGGAGGTGAGAGGTCACAGAGAAATTCCACAGCTGCATCGGTGGAGCATGCCCCCTGCCTCTCCTGCCTCGGGAGCCCAGGAAACTGAACTGTTGCCTTAACTGTTCACTCACTTGGCCAGATCGAAGCCCAGCTCAATAGCATTAAACTAGCCCCCATTTGAGAGATTTGTCTTACAAAACCCTGAAAACTGCTCTGAACATGCAGACATTGATTTTGTAGCTGGAATCTCCTGAGCTTTGATAAAAAGGCAGCCTCCACATGCAGGTGAAAGGGGGTTACCTCTTCAATATTAAAAAGAGAAGATTAGGGATTTCTGTTCGACTAAGTCTGACTAATCAGAGGCCTGTGAGGGTAAGAAAGTGGGCCTCGTGCCTGACGCCCCTGATTTTCTGTGGTTGAACAAGACCTTTAAAATCCCTCCTGTGACCGGCTCTGGGGTGTAACTTAACCGTCATTCCGTTCTGTGCAGCTAATCAAATGGCATATGGCACGTGACCAGATTTGTTTCCCATGTTTTACAGAGGATATTTACTTATTAAGGGATGTTCTCTTCGGTTATAATATTGAAAATGAGGTTGTAAAAGTCAAAGGGAAAAAAACATCTAAAGAAACTCAGATCGTGTTTAGTCTCTTAAGATATACAGCCACTCTGTTATTTTTGATATGAACCGTAAGCCTATTACATTGACTTCCATGAAGGTAGAAAAAAGGTGATTTTCCTAACTTTCTATTTTCCTGCAGAACAAGAATTATCATTTGAGTTCAGCAGAGAATACTTGGAATTTGTCTTGGTATGAACATTGTGTACACTTTTTTTTTCCTAGTCAAATATTACATGCAACTTTACTCTTAAAAAAAAATACCATCAGAGGATTACAGTGTCCTTAGATAGTTTGCACACATCATTTCTCAGCAGGGAATTCCAGAATGAAATGAATGCACCTCCACTATAAGAGAACAATTTTACACCCTGTAGCACTAATTCCTGTAATTATTTGTGTCCGTCTTAGCCATGATTTGGGTAAAGTGATATGAAACCTTTCTGAAATTATGGTGTAAGTAAGCCTTTAGGGGGGAAAGAAAAGGTTTAAATAAACTAAGCATGCTGTGAGATTTCATTTCTTGTAGGATATCTGAAAATGTAACAAATTTATCTGGAATCAAGTCTTATCAACCATGTCTTTGATCTATTGTAAAAAAATACAATAATGATCCTGAAACAAGCACTACAGAGGCAGATCAAGCTGGATAAGAGAATTTCAAAAATTAGATAACACTCATTTTCCATCATTTATAGGAACCACTTGGTTTGCCTTTTAGGCATATGTTGTCTGCACTTTCTCATGACTCACCCAGCATGGCTCATCATCTTCAAGCAGATCTACTTTTCCATCGCTGTTAAATTACAACATCACACTCAAATAACATGGAGTGTGATCATCCGAAAAGACAAGATTCCTAGCTCCAAACCCTTTAATGTCTTACGTGATTAAGATGGTAACGAGTGAATGTAGGGGGAAAATGAAATGACCACATGGAATTCCTGGGACCTGACCAGCCAAAGATAGGTACGGACTCAGTGTTATTCTTACTCAAGTAATCTACGTCCCCTAGAGCCTGCTGTGAGAATGATATGTCCAGTGAGTCTTGGTTGTAGATAAAATAGGATTAATAACAAAGGAAAAAACATTTCGGCAAACAATTTTTTAGAAGAGGTAAAGCGAGCTGAGGTGGTGATAATGTATTTTGTAGGACAGGGCAGACATCCTAGTAAGGTCCACAAAACAGGTATTTTGAGTTAGTCCGAGACTTTCTTTATCATAATGTAGTTGGCAGTCTGTAGCTTTCAAGAGTTGGACTTTTACTAATTTTTGTTACATGGATGTATGGCTTGAATCTTAAAATATGTGTTCCCAGGTTCATTCCAAGTCCCCCCCATCCCTGCAGTTCTTAAAGACAGTTTACACACTGAGGTTAAAGACAGTCCTTCCCCCCCCCCTTGCAAGTCAGTCTATACCGATGCCTTTTTCACCTCTTTGATGTGATGAGGTGTTAAATCAAAGTGAATCCCCTATTTGGCCCACCTTGGGACCGAACAGTGCTTAAGCCAATTGTTACTACTCCTGGGTGTTTAGACAGAGAAGCACAGAGAGGTCCTTGACAGGCATCCTCTGCCACCTCCTCTCACTTGATTAGTATCATCATCTGATTTCTAGTTAGAATAATGACAAGCGCTTTTTAGTAAGTGTAATTGTCATGATATATTACAAAGGACTTATACCATATTATGTGGTCAAACTATCTGAGGAAGGTTTTTTGTTGTTGTTTTCACATTTGAGCGTTTGGACCTCTGATAGTTCTTTTCCACCCATTCCAGATATTTCTTATAAGTTCAGAGCAAATCTAAAGATGTAATCGGTGTAGCATAACCACTGTAGACTTGGCACCCCGAGAATGATCTAAAAGCTAATCTTCAAAATGACGGAAAACATCTTTTGTGGCTATTATAAAAGAATGGAGATGAACTGCATGGGGAAAGGTAATTAAAAATCGGTTCTGTACAAGTGGAATTAGATTGGCTGTTCTGGCTCTCTTACCGGGAATTATATGTCAGGAAATGAAGGGGGGTGGTGGTTCTGTTTAAGATAGCTTCTTTCTGGTACAGATAGTGCTGCACGCTGAAGAATGTGAGAAAGAGATCAATGGGTTTTAGGAAATAGAGTGTCCATCGAGGGGCATTATCATCTTTAAACCAAAAAAAAAAACAAAGAAACACCAAAACCACCTATCTTTTTGAATTCCTGAAAAAGAGTAAATAACACTGCCACGCATATTACGATCAAGGTTGCAGGAGCCCCATCTTTGTTAAGATGCCATTCCTCATGGAGATCATTCAGTTTTGTTTTTCTGATATAATATTAGAAATTGTAGTAAAGGATTTGCAATCAGTGCCCTCCTCTGCATCCAGGATTCCCCTTCAGAGGCAATAAAAATACAAAAATAGATGGAGAGTACCAGTTTTAAAATCCGTGGATACACTGTTTTGATCTATGCATTGTGAATGTATTTATCCATTTGGTATGTTACAGTTTGATTTTATATCAGTTCATTTTTTTGTGTGTGTGAAAACCCTGATAGCAATAATCAAATGCAATAGCTGGCAAATTGTCAAAAAAAATGCAACGTAGCCTCATGTGTTTTCCTTGCAATACTGTTGAATAAATATGGCCTTAAACACACATACACAGTATTTCCAGTGGGAAAGGCAATTACTGTCTTTAAACAATTCTATACATTGTGTTCTTAGCTGCCATCGATTATAATATAACCCGAATATGCAAGTTAGTGATCTTGTGAGTCAACAGAAGCCAGTAAAGCTTTTACTAGTCAATTGTGCAAAAATTTCGTGTACCCAGTTGCACAACACAAAATGTGCCATATCTAAACCACTGGCTTTGAAAAATAGCTCCTTAAAAGTCTTCTGTTTCTAATCATCACCCAAATCATCTCCACAGTCCTCCTTCCATAATATTAAAAGAAAAAAAAATTTTAAAGGAAGTATAAGGTTGACTTACCTTGTTCCTATATGTTTTAATTCTGTTTAAATTTCTATCCTTTCTTTGTGTTGTTTTGCGCATTCCTACATCTTGCAGGGTTGTACACTGCGAAGATCTAGTAAGCGAGTTAAAGGCTGATGACGCTAACGAATCCCAGCGCAAATGACTGAATCGATAGAAAACCAGCCACTGCTGTTTAAGTGTATCGATAAATGTACCTTTATTTTCTCTTGAATGGATAAGTGTCGCAGTTAAGAGTCCTATGGATCTCTTAATTGAAAGTTAATTTTAAATCAATAAAGTGAGTCATTTAAATATTGATTGGCCCTTTCTACACGAATTGTTAGCTGATTTTTTTTTTTGCAACAACTTTGTTTAAATGCAATCAATAGCCCACAATCAGTATGTTCTATAAAAAATTGACAGATGTTCCCAAAATGCCTGCTAGGCATATTCTTATCTGTTTACATATGCAGCAAAGATATTTCAGACCTTTTCACACTTTCCTAGAAGGTTACAACTCTGGGAGTCTCACACACACACACACACACAGGCACACCACACACCTCCCTTGTTTTCCTAAATATCACAATTGCTTTTTCTGTTACACTTAGCCTCTTATCTACTGCACCTTAATCATTCATTTACATCTCCAAAGATCTGAAAGGAAAAGATCATCTGAAATCATAGTTATCGGAACCAGATCATACTCAGACATCTTGGTGATTGCAACTTGAAAAGAAAGCAGTGTAGACCCATAAAATTTTAAAGACATTTGGAGATAGTCTTTGGGACTTTTATGTCATAATACTTTAGTAATATTGCTCGAATAAAAATCATGTAATGAAATAAGATATTCTTGACCATGTTTATTAAGGACAAGGCTAGCACAAACTTTTAATTTATCTAGCTTCTCTTAGACATTATCTCTTTAGTATAACAGCAAATAGCCAGGCTCTTTTTCCTTTCAAATGAACAAAGGGAACAGCCAAGCCAAGTTAAAAGAATACAAATTGTATTACATAAAATTCATCTTGAATAACTTAATAAAGTAAACTAAGGTACTTGTAGCTTTCAGCATATCAGCAAATGTGAATGTTCTATTCATAGCTTCCTATGAACCATTCAAATGATTGTCTGAGAAACAGTCTAAAACCTATAGAGCTGTCATCAGCACCCCTTTCCATGAAGGGGTTCACTTTGAACAAGACTCCTAATAACAGTCTGATATATTTATGACACCACTAATTGAAGGTGCAGGGCTTTGGGTTTGCTTTCCTCTCCTGAAATCTCCATGTGTGAAAATAGCTTTTATTAGCAATTGCTCTGTTGAATTAGGAATGAAATTAACAACTTGAAAATTAAAATTTGTGAAGAATGGAGTTTTACAGTAGGACACAGTTTTTTTGTGTGTGTGCATTTAGTGACATCAACTAATATGAAATGTCCTGAAGGTTAATTTATGCTGTTACACTGACTGATGTTTCACCAAAAAATAAAAATAATATCAAAATTATATTTTGGTTCTAAAGACAGTCAGAATGCAAGTCCTGCCATTAGACTTCTAATATCAATAAAAATGACAAAAAATGACAATAATAATAGCTCACTCTCCTCCTTTTTGGAAGATGAAAAATTACCAACCTCAAGCATAAATATTCAAAGGCAGCTGATCTGAAAGCCTCAAATGCGATGCTGTATCATTTTAACTATGAGCTGTTAGGGTAAACTCTTGCAACTGTCTGCAAACTGCCCCGTTCTTTAATCTTACATTATTGTCCTCTTAATACAACGTCTCAGAACTCATCTCATTCCATTTCCAGTGTTAGGGGAGTTATATCGAAAGGGATGGTTTTGAGAAAATGGGGTATCATTAGTTCATATGCATACGGGTTCAGCCTGCGAAGATGCTGCGTCTGGGATCAGCCTTAAGATGTGACTGATAGCTCTTATTTGTCTGATAGAGCTGGCCAGGGAAATAGAGCTACAGCTGGTTACTTCATTAGGTCCCCTCATTGATTGAACCCTGCTGAAGTGATGCAGCAGGCTCCTCAGATAACTGCTGGTAATAGAACAAAATGAATTCTTATCACAGAGATTGGAAAGGCCATTAACCCTGGCCTCCAATGCTTTTCAGAGGTCACAGACAGGAAGCCAAGCGGTGACTGGGGAAACTGCTTTCTGTCTAACTACAGGTCACGTTAGAAGGGGGTGTGTGACTTTTTTACCCTTCGGCTTCTGTATGGATGAAACCGTTACAAGGGCAGATGTTAATAATCAACTGTAAATAAATATTGGAACCAGAGAAGAAAAACGAGAAAGCACAGGAATTTATTTCAATAAATATTTAATAAAAGAACAATTCTTCCTGTGATATTTACTGCCAGCTCTGCCGTAGCTTTAAAACTAATACTTTTTCGTATAAATTAGAACGAGAAATACATAGAGGCACTTTAAAAAGGAAAGTTAATACGGTTTTATGTAAAAATATTTCCTTCCTTCCTTCTCGTCCTTCAGAGATGGCGATTCTAATTGCTTCTGGCTGCCTGGCTTCCTCTCCTAGCAAGGAAGCCACCACCAGGCCACCTCTGAACGAGCATGACACTGTTCGCCTTTCACCTGGTTGAAAGGAGTACATATATCCAAGGGACAGTCCTATAATTTACATTTAATGCAACCTTTCAATTGACCAAGTGTCCACAACCTCAGCCCCCATCTCACAGCTGAGGACTTTCCCACATTTGTCAAGTCTCTGCCGCTCCAGCATCAGCCAAAAGGACTCATCCATTTAAAGCCCGAGCAGCGCATGACAGTTTTTCTGCCCTGGTGACAAGCAGAGTCCTTAGAGCAGCTGCTGTGTTTTTACACATTGAGCCTGGGACGGAGAACTTTTACAGAGCAGGAAATTTCAGTGAAGGCTGCGCCCCAGAGAAAGAAATGGGATGCTTTCTTTCTGTTACTCATATGCATTATGTGCCTGTGTCTGCGTATGCAAAGATGGACTGAGGACTATTTTTAACAATACGTTGGTGGCTTCTAGACTTATGACTGTGATTTAATTTCAGTGTCTGTGGTCGCCTGGTATTTTCTGTTGGAGCCAATCTTTCACTAGGAGTTGGTTTATTTAAATGTAATTGAGTCCTGTGGATGGAAAAAAAACTACCGATTTTATGTCTTTGGAGACCCACCCAGACATTTGGTTTGGCCCTCCGTCCATAAATAATAACGAGAAGGTGTGTGCTGTCATTGCCCTGCTGGAAACACCAGAAGTGGTTTGGCAGGAAAGAAACCAAAACAGATTACACCGGGTAAACATAGAATCAGATGTTTTTCTGCAAGGAGTCGTGTGTATGTACACACAGATATGCATAGTTGTATATTGTATTTTGGAATCATTGTAGAATGTAAGGACAGAGGGGAAAAATATAGTGAATGTTAAGCATGCATGTCTCTCACTTACTCTAAAGTGATGGAAAGACTTCATTTTATTATGAATTGATTATTTTTAGCCTGAGCTGATATTTAATTGGGTCAAATATCATCAGAATCATATTTAAAATTTCAAGAGAGGGAGTTCCCGTCGTGACTCAGTGGAAACGAATCTGACTAGTATCAATGAGGACTGCAGGTTCAATCCTTGGCCTCGCTCAGTGGGTGGGGGATCTGGCGTTGCCGTGAGCTGTGGTGCAGGTCGCAGATGTGGCTGGGATCCGGCATTGCTGTGGCTGTGCTGTAGGCCGGCAGCTGTAGCTCTGATTCAACCCGTAACCTGGGAACTTCCATATGCCATAGGTACAGCACTAAAAAAGCAAAAAAAAAAAAAAAAAAAAAGATTAAATTAAAAAATAAAATTGCATTAGATAAACAATGTTGAAGACATCTACTTCTAAAATAAAAACTAAGCCCTGTTGAATGTTTGCCTCTTGGATTTTGCTATAAAACTTTTCAATTTAGTGTTTGTTGTCTGAGTTAATAAATATGCTTTAAAATCTAATTCAGTAAATGCTTTTGCTTATCTCATTTATCAAGAATGTTTGATTCTGTTACAGATGTTTCAGGGAATGACACAGAGGCCTGGGATTTCAGCTTGTGATACCTGGGGTGAAACTCATGAAACTTTTAGGCCTATAATTAGTTAATTGTGCACCATGAACCTTAGTGGGAACTCTGAGTTCAGTTCATATTGTCTAATAAAGAACAGGCTTTATTTTTCTTTGTTGAGTCTCAGCCTAAGAATGGTTGATAAACTTATGTTTTTAATTCTTCATAGTAAGCAACATTAGGTGATGTTAAGTCAAATTTAAAAAAAAAACAGAGTATACTCTGGAGGAAAAGAATAGTGGTGCTTTTGCTTCATGTTAAGCAAGGTAGTCATAAATACTGGTTTCATGTATACCTCAAAACTCTGGGAGTTCCCATCGTGGCACAGTGGTTAACGAATCTGACTAGGAACGATGAGGTTGCGGGTTCGAACCCTGGCCCTGCTCAGTGGGTTAACGATCCGGCGTTGCCGTGATCTGTGGTGTAGGTTGCAGACGCGGCTCGGATCCTGCGTTGCTGTGGCTGTGGCGTAGGCCAGTGGCTACAGCTCCGATTAGACCCCTAGCCTGAGAACCGCCACATGCCACGGGTGC
>PVHT021183584.1:18016756-18040490 GCA_004024745.2 Catagonus wagneri
GTGGTATATTTAGATTTCATATGGACTGTAGGGAAATGAATGAATAGGGACACACAGTGTTTAAACTAATGTGTTTTCCTCTCCAACATACTGTATAATTTACAACAGTTGGCAAAAACGTATTGTTGTGTTGTTTTTTAGAAATTATTTGATGGCATCAATCTAATTTTCTCAAGACCCAACTAAGCTCTATTGACATATTTGCAATAGCAATTGTTATGAATGCTGACAGCAAGGATGGTGCCTGTGGGGCGCAGATAATATAATGTAATGATGTTTGAAGGTTTCAGTTTTTAAACTGCCCCATGGCCTTTCTCAGCATTTTTAACACCATCGGAATCATGTGCGAAGTAAAAAAAAATTAAATAGGTTTCCTTAGTTTTTTTAAATATGGTTTTAGGTTTTGTAAAAAAGTCTTGACTGCCAGATTCATTGTGGGGGGGCGTGGGGGGAGGACCCAACTTTGCTTCTTTGAAATAAATAGTCTGCTTCATTCTATTCTATTTCTTGATTTCACCAAACTTTCTAAAGCCCTTCTCCCCCTCAGTAATTTCTCATGACAAATCGTCTGTTTTGATTGAGAATATTTACAAGTGTCTTAGAGAAAAAAAAAAAAATCACACAAGTCGTTAAGCCAAAAATATTAACATCTTTCAGAGTTTTCATACTTTGTGTAGGTATTTCAGCGATGAAATCTGTGGCTGAGTTGGAGAATTAAAAAGGATGTCTGGAAATCAACTTTATTTAAAAACCAAGTGGAGTTCTTTAATCTTTTCTTCTTCGAGTTTGGTTTTCAAATCAAAAATTTCCCCACATTTTGTAGAATATGTTTTAAGTTTTCTAAAACATCTTTGCATACTGTCATTTTAGTGCCTTCTTCAAAATATTATTTGTCCAGACCTCAAATTTTCAAAACGATGCCTAGCATTAAGCCGTAAGACAGAAACTTTGGACATTCTGCTGGTAACTATGTTCTAGGTGACTTTTCTTAGTTATTGTTGTTCATTCTATACTCAGTCAACTGTATTCTACATAAGGATTCAGTTAAGTGTCTGGAGAGATCCATTACACTTGTAGCCTACCGGAGTAACTTTTCTTGCCAATATGTAAGATTCTAAACATTTCATTATTTTAGTTTAAAAATTAAGCTAATTCATTTTAGACTATATTGTAGGAAAACGGATTCCATCTTTCTTTTTGAAGAGTTCTGTTTTGTTTTTCCCCTCAGCTAATGATCAGCTAATTTGTCTTTATGTCAACATGTTTCTGTGGTTTGGTAGCAGGTCAGTGCCCACTGAATGTTCAGTGTGCTACAGACCACATTCAGCTTATTTGGAGCTCCATTTCTATTTGAATTAGTGTTCTTTTCAAAGATTTTGATTGGGAGCTTACAATTGTTCTTTAGTTGTATTCAACTTCTCTAGCCTTGGCTTTCATAATCATTGAAAACAAAGAAGAAACTAAAAAGTGTGACTGTCTCAATTAGATGACCAGATCCTTGGTTTTCTGGCAAAGGAACAAGTTCTACATGAATGCAGTAGAAAGAAATGGACGTTCCTTTTCTAAGAGTTCTGTAGCACCCACAAAAGAGCTTATCTGGGTTATTTGTGCACGTCTTATTAACCTGAGATCCATGGGCCTAGGAATTCCATGCACCCTTATAATTGCTGGTGAAATTATCCATATGTGCATTTTTATGGGCAAGAGGTTCATAGCTTCACCAGAAATGTTGAACTCTAAGAACCCTGAGAGAAAGTTTGTAACATATAGTTTGAGTTATACTTAAAAATTATATTTCTAGGAGTTTCCTGGTGGCAGATGTTCAGATAATGGGAAAAGGAGTTAAAGATCTGGTATTGTTACTGCTAAGGCTTGGGTCGCTGCTGTGGCACAGATTTGATCCCTGGCAGGGAACTTCTGCATGCCATGGGCATAGCCAAACATTATATTTCTAAAGATGCAGCCACTCTCTCAGGTACTACTATGTTTATTGTCCTCTCTGAAACTCCACTTCACTAGTCCAACCATGTCCTCACTAGACTAGGTAAGATGGGTACCTCTCAGGTACAAGCTGCTAACCTAAGAGATTCCAGGTACATTGTATTTTTGGAAAAACCATCTTAGGAAACTGGAGTTTTCCTAAACCAACTTGACAGAAGTAGTATATAAAGTCACCTTTGTGGTTCTCCTCCTTGAGGCTTTAAGCACTCGGTCAAAACAGATCCACTTCAGTGATTTCAAAATACAGGGAGCTGAGAAGGAGGGTGGAGGGGGGCTAGAAAATGATGAATCTGGTTCCTCTTAGAAGAAGGGAAAGAAGAGAAGCCTAGCGTTAAACACCAAGTTATTTGAAGTAAGAGTGAAGAAAAAGGTTATAAGATCTACGACTTAACACCAAGTGAGGGAAGATTCTTTGGAGTGTGGTTAGCATGTAGAGTTTGGTTACTTGAATGTGAATATACTTTGAAAAGAGTTAAGGTTATGCAAATATCAAGAACCAAAGGGCTAATAATGTGAAAAGGACTATGACAAGAGAGGGTTAATGTCAACACATAAATAACGCATTCAGGTAAAGAAGAATTATTGTGCAATCTTAGGAGGCCTTCTCAGCCTTGTAGCAAGTCTTTGTGAGTTGACAAAAGTAAGAGCAGATGTTCAGATAATGGGAAAGCCAAAGGGATCCTTCAGATTCATGTAGGTTCAGCCCCTTAATTTGCAGCTCAGGGAACAGTCACTTAACAGTTTTAGGACTTACTCAGGGTTACAAGGCTTATCCAGAGCACAACCCAAGTTCAGCCTCACTCTACTTATCTTTATCATATTCTTCCCTTTACATGGGTTGAAGGTAAGATTTTAAAAGCCAGCCATTGTCCTTGTCTTATCCTCTGTAAAATATTCCTCCAAAACAGGAACAAAGTTTATGTGACATGATACAGAATAAGACATGTATTACATTCATGTTTCAGTCTTCCAAGGGAGTTAATTGTTCTGTGTCCTTTTGTGTCAAGAATACTTGGCTCCTACCAAGAGCAGATCACTTCCCACATCATGGTGTTGTTTCTATTTTGTTTACTCCTCTAGATTCAAGCTCTGTGAAGGCAACAGAGGTTGTTTTCATCTTAGTCTCTCCTAGCCAAATATGGCCCTTGTCACCTATGGTGTGCTCAGTGAGTGTGTGTTAATTTGAATGTCTGATGCTGTGAAGAAAAATTGCGTATCTTAAGTCTATCATTATTTCCAGTCCTTAAAGCTCTTTGTTATTGTTACACATTTGCAGTGAGATGTAAACAAACAGTTTGAGAAATGGCAAATAAGGGGTTTAGGCAAATTAGGGTAGATTAGGAAGCAATAAAAAAAGGTTCAGCTAAAGTTAAATGAAACAGCAGGGGGCCAAATGATGCTTTACAGATAGAATATTGTAGGTCGTTAGAGCTTAATAGGCAAATGTTTTCATTTTAAGAGCTATAAAATAATTTTTAACTGCAATTTCCTCACTTAAAAAATTCCTTTTAAAGGAAAGAAGAGAGTGAGAAATGGAGAAAGTACTGTTGATATTTGCTCATAACTTTTGTTTTCTGTGGGTTTTTTTTTTTTTTTTAAGTCTTCAAGCCTGGTTCAGAGCAGTCTTGTCACACTCAGTCTTCTTCCCATTTACAGAAATGACATTGACCCTTTGAAGATATTTTCTTGTCCAAGTGATTAAAGTTCATAACATTAAAAGTCAAGTTGACAGTCTGTCTCAGTCCTCAGCCAGCACCTCCTTGAGCATCTTTCTCAAGGGAAGTGTGGGGAGCTGATTTTATTGCCATTTTGCAATAATTGTATGCTCTTATTTCACTCTTTCAAGCTTTTGTTTCAAGCAAGAATGTGCTTGAACTTCAAAGGATTAAATGCATAAAACTCAACGTATTCACAAGGCAGTCACAAGAAGAGGCTAGCGAAAGGAAAACAAAACAGCAGAGGGGAGCGTGTTTTCTGCAGTGTCCTGGAACAGCTGTACGTAAGAAGGAAAAGAGGAAGCCTTGCCCACAGAGATGACATAGACCTCAAAGAACTTTTATCCCCCATTAGCCTCTCTGTGGAGGATTTTAAACTCTTTTGCCTTTGAGAGAGAATACCGAATACTTGCCTCTCCTCACAAGTATAGGAAGTGCTTGATGAATTAATTGAAATCAGAATCAGAATGAAGTGGAGAGAGATTCTTCTTCTTTGCTGCCGTGATTGATTATAGAACCCCCAAGAGAGGAATCCATTGGACAACAGCTCTGGCTGTAGCCTTGGGCCTGGGGTTGTGAGAAAGAAAAGCGTGGAATTCCCTGCCTTCCTGGTTTGGACTTAGAAGTTTAGAAGCTGCCTGGAAGACAGAATCAATGTACTTGACACGCTAAGCCAGGTAAATTATTACATTGTAAGGAACTTCTTTAAGTTCAGGACTAACCAATGGAGCATTGGAGCTGTGGGATTTGCTATGAAGAGTGGGACATTAGGACTTGAAGAATGAGTAGGACTGGGAATGTGAAATAGAGTTTGGTTTGTCTCTACATCTATTTATTTGCCTGTATATGCATTTAGGCGTGGTCTTTAGGGTTGAGAGAGAAGATGATATGGTTCAGACCTAGGGATGAAAGAAAATTGATGAGATTGTGTTGAGAAGCAAGAAATTAAACCAAATGCCTAATGACCGGAGAAAGTGACCCAAAGTAACGAGATTGTTGAGACCATGCAAAGCCTTGAAAGTGGAGCAAAAAGTGTAGATCTGAGGAGGCAGAAAATAAGAAGGTCCTAATGCATCTGAGTGTACGAATGGCATCACCGAAGTGGTGTTTTAGGAAGCAAGATGTGGCAGCCATGTGGAAGCGGGGTGGCACTCACTGGGAGAACCTGGAGGCAAAAGGTCGTTTCGCTGTGGACACGTTAAGGGGCCATCCATGAGGGAGTTGTCGATAAACAGAAAGGAACATTGAAAACAAATTCACAGGACAGATTTACCGACACAATACATGCAATTAAAGCTTCCAAGCTTCCGCTAAAGTTCCCAGGCTTGGCTACTGTTGGAAACTTCTCAGACTAAGTGGGCTAGGGGAGTGAAAATCAGGGGCTTTGAGATTGAGGCATGACTCGCACCCCTCTTTCAAATGTAAACTTTAAAAAAAACAGTGGGGAGAAGAAATTACGTGCTCGTAAATTTTTTTTTGTACTAGGCAAAAACGTCATTTTTCATTATGATTTTTTTAGGGGCTTTTGTAGTGTAATAAAAAACCATGTAAGGGGCAGTTCTCTTTATAACATTTAGAGGTTATACTTCTGCGAGGCTGTTAATGTCACTTATACTAAATAGGTATCAAGGAAATATTTTATGGAACGTGGAACAATACCAGTCCAAGTCAGTTTTGTATCTAAGTAAAAAAGATTAAATGGAAATAACTATGAATGGTCCTCTTGCACTTCTATAAGGTGACTCTTGGAGTTACACATAGTAAGTATTCAATAAATACTCATTGAATACCTGAATGAAAACAAACCCAGAATTAGGTCGGGAGGTGAACTGTACACAAGGTGAAATGAAACATTCGTTTTTATTGGTGAACAATCCGGAGAAGTTCATTTGTTCCCATTTGCAAGACTTTGAGCAAGGCAGGATTGCCACTATGCATTTGGCAAAAGGGAGGAAAACAAAATGCCCCAATCCATAAACACTCTCCAGCTCTTTCAGAGGCGCCGCGGAGGAGATGGGGGTGCAGAATAGGAACAAATGAAAACTGATTCCATTTGGCCTCACCCTCTTATGTTCTAATTTTGTGACTTCTCAACAATTCATAGGGTGCTGCAAAAAGCAGACAGACCTGCAAATTAGAGGTCATTTCTCCTATTCTGGAAAGGGTTCTAGAGTATCGAGGGTAATATAGTATCTTTTGCCTCTTGAGGCCAGACATGGAGATCAGGGTAATGTACTGTGTATAGAAAAGATACACAATACTAGGATATAAAAGATGAAATTCATCCTCATATTGTTTAACTAGATCAACTGTATATAGCTTTCCTTTCTATAACCTTAAAAATACCACAGTTAAAAATCTTCAAAAGGGAATTCTGCATTTGGCTCAAATCACTTACCACAGTAAAGACGTTTTTATTAATAATTTGTAGAAGTGAGATAAAAGGGGAAATAAATTACTTTTTGGTATTCATTTCCTTTACCACTAGATTCTTCCACCTTCTTCCCCCAACACAGCTTTTATTTTCATCAGGTGATGATATCTGTGGCTTTTTGTTTATTTTGCCCTTTTATGTGCTGGAATTCTGGTCATCATTTGTGAATTGTCCACACTTATTAAAATTCACTTTTCCCTACTATTTGCCATTATCAACTATTTTAGAATAGTGATATCTTTAAATTTTCCAAAATTTTTTTTTGCTTTTTTTTTTGTCTTTTTGCCTTATTTAGAGCCACACCCGTGGCATATGGAGGTTCCCAGGCTAGGGATCTAACAGGAGCTATAGCTACTGGCCTTCGCCACAGCCACAGCAATACAGGATTCGAGCTGCGTCTGCAACCTACACCACAACTCACGGCAACGCCGGATCCTTAACCCACTGAGCAAGGCCAGGGATCGAACCGACAACCTCATGGTTCCTAGTCGGATTTGTTAACCACTGAAAAAAAGGGAACTCCTTTTTTTTGCTTGTTTTAATCATAAAATGTTTACCGCAATGCAATTTCAGCTTATGCATCACCTTTTACGTTAGTGGTGATCATGAGTTTCTTCATCAAGTTCATCATGACAGTGAACTTACTCGGCAAAGTCCTCATACATTTCTGGAGATATTTTCATCACCTTGTACCAAAATCCTAAAATTTATCTGCTATGTGATGACATATAAGACTTTTTTGATCAAACTTAGAAAGATTATGAAAAATGCAAAGATTTTAATACTGCCATAAAACTTTCATTGAAGAGTTTGATAGGAACTGTTGATGTCCCACGAAGTTTTTCATTTTTGTTGGTAAAATTTTCCTGCTTACATGGCCTCCATAATATCTACAGTGAAAAAATTTTGGTTTGGGCTCATAGCTAGATAGGATTGCTGATCAAATCTTTACTCAACAAAAATGGTTTCTGTCACATTGTATCACGAAGGGGATAATAGAACTATTTTATATGCTCAAACAAAATGAGAGTTCCCCTCATGGCTCAGTGGTTAACGAATTCGACTAGGAATGGGTTCAGCTCTCTGCCCTTCTTTTCTAGTACCCCTTTTGCATCATTCCCATTCATTTTGGCAACTCTTTCCTCTGTAACTTTCTACTCTTCCAACTCTTCTCCCCAGCTCTTGCCATGATCCTGATAGTCTCCAGCTTCTATGAGGTTAAGTGTTAGTCTGACATCCATTGACTTCAGTGATCATTTGACTTCCACCCGCATGCCTGCTTTCTTCAGAAATCCACCCCCATCTGGATCCTGTGAGATCCACCCTCTGACATTCCCTCCTCTCTTCTGCATCATGAGTTTTCCCCTCACTGCTACCTCATTTCCATCATTGAACCAACATTTTCTCTATCACTCTACTTATCAAACGCTCCTGTAATGCTACAGCCGTCTCCATAGGTGGCCCGATTTCTCTGGTCCCTTGCACAGCAAAACTCCTCTACTGCCTACACCGGACATCTCCATTTCCTTCATCTTCATTCTCTCTTATACGCATATTCAGGGAGTGTTTGTCCCTACCAGTCCTCAAAAGAAGCTCTGGTCAAAGGCTCCAAGGACCAGGTCTGTAGCAAATGTCATGGTCACTTCTCAGATCCCATCTGGATGAGAACAACCAGCAACTTTTAATAAGTTCATCTCTCGCTTCCTTTGAAATGTCTTTCGCTAGGCTTCCCACAGCTGGATCTTCTAATTCACTGGCTGCTCTCACTCAGTCTTCTTCACTGGTTCCTTCTTATCAAGGGAGGGAACAGTGGGAATGTTCCACCTCAGTTCAGGCAGTAAAGAGGCAGCCTTTCCTATAGGAATTTAAAAACAGTAATAAAACTGACTAAAAGTTGGCCTGCTTAATTATTATTTTCACCATGTGCTGGCAACTCTAAACACTGTCAAGGATAAAGCACTTGGCCCCACTGGAGTGGACTCACAGTGTCCCCTGCTTTGGCATATGCCTTGGGTAAGAGTGCATCCTGGCTGCAATTATGTGGTTACATTCTCTAGGATCTCTTCTCCAATCTCATCTCAAGGACTTAAACAATCATCTGCAGGTATATCCTTCTCTTCTTCTCTCTCTCTCCCTCCCTTCCTCCCTCTTACCTCTCTCTCCTTTTCCTTCTCTTTCCCTCTCCCTCTCTGCCCCCGCTGCCACACCTGCCCGCTTGACACCTTTGCTTAGATACATAAATAAAGCATCTCAAACCAGACATGTCCTAAAATACTGATTCCACACATTTTCCTTCTGCCCAGCTTGTTCCAACTGACTTTTCCCTTGTCCCAGGAAATAGCATCTCCATTCTTCTAATTTCTTGGGCAGAAACCATTGGAATCATCTTTGATCCTTCTCTTCCTCTCATTTGGTTCATCAAGCCCTTCAGCAAGTCCCATCTCCTCCTTCTTTGAAAACCAGACCAGTCCTTGAACTGCCTCTTTCACTGTCATCTCTCAGAATATCACCTGGGCCTTTTAATTTTACCCTGTGCCTCAAACTTCTAGAAAATTCTTTTCCTCTGGTTGCTCTTTTACCCATCACTCCAGGGTCCTGTACCTACCTATTTGTTTTCTGTCATTATCTTTTATCTTTTTTCAGTAATCTTCAAGGCCGCTTACTTCTTAATTTTCCTTCCTTAGAGTTCTGGCCTCAGCCCTCATCTTCCAGGCCTGTATCTTCTTCCTAAGAAGTTCCATTAACTCATAAGTATTAGTTATTACTGCTTCCAAATAGTTTCAAGTCAGACTTCTCTCCTGGGACTTAGTTTCAGAAACTTAAATTTTTACTGAACAGCTCTCCTCTAATTTGTGTCCAAAATTGAGCTCATCCTCCTTCTCTCACCCCAGTCTTGGACTTTTCAACTTTCCTTTTCTCTCCAATGGAGTCACCGCTCTTCCTTCATCCATGATTTCTTCTAGACGGTAATAGATTGAAGTACAATGAATGTTCCAGAATTCTTAAAACAGAACCATCAACCACCAGACTCCTCCTTCTCCATTGCATCTTCTGCATAGCATCCTAAAGATGCAAATATGATTGTGACATCCTCTGCCTAAACCTCTCACTCTGCCCAGATCAAGGGACCCTTTGCAATACTTGTATTCAGGCAAAAGAGAGAAAAAAAAATTGGCTGTGTCTCAGGAAATGTATTTTTTTTTCTGCTGCTAATACGGTCCAAAGAAAGCAATGTGCCAAATCTCATCAATCTGTTTGCTCATTAATGAATGATTTATTAAATAAACATTTCATGGATATGCGTAAGTATGGTCTTAAAAATTCATAGCAGGTTCCAATAGTGCATTTTTCATTTTTGGCTCTAGCCTAGCCTTTCTAATCTTCCTTTTCTGGGACTATGCATACTTTCACTAACTTTCCCTCTCCAAATTTGTTTCACTTTTGTTTGTATCCATCATTGTCTAGGTCAATTCTCGTAAGTATAGTTTGGGCTATACGACTACATAAATTGGCCCTTTCGTAATGTGGTGAAATGTAGAAAACTTTAAATAATAAAAATCCAAGGATTATTGCATACACTTTAGGAAACTTTTCTTCATCTCAGGCTAATGGTAAATTTATTTCAACAGTTATAATGTTGGTAGAAAGAATTGATCTAGTCATCCGAGGATTTTCTTTTACAGCCATATGTAATTCACAAAATAAATAATCCTTCACTTGGGAAGCAATAATTTCCCCCGTATATAACTCTATAGGATAGTTTATTATAAGTAATAGTGGTACATTCTAGGTTGGCATATTTAAGACATTAAATATTTAGAAAATATGGTACAAAGATTGTATTTCCCTGTTTTGCATGATTACCTGGAGGTGATGAGGACAACTTAATTTCATCCTTACAGTGACTTCATATGACAAACAGAACAAATCATTTTATCCTCACTTTACAAGAAGACTGGCTCCAAAACACTCGTAGGTCTGTTTAAATTTATACGAATTGAAGCCAGAGTTTTAATTCCTATTTTGTACATTCCTATTTCACTTGCCTTTGTGAAAGCTCTCACAGGTTGTCTTTGGTTCATTAGGAATAGCTTTGGAGGAAAAAAGTAAATGTTTTGTGCTTTGATGATGTTTACAGTGGGGAATATGATTTAGGTGACCACAGGTTAAGAAATACTCTAGAAAATCACTCAAATCCAATGTTTGTAAATAAATGGAGATTTGGGGAGTTTGGGGGACTGCCACATTTGCAGGCCTCTATTCTGAAGTTGTACCTTCTCATTCAGGAGACTGATGGTGGGAACTTCGAGCTGAGGAGAGAATCCTTGTTTTGCACGTGAAAACCTAGAGCTGACTTGTGTACCAACACCAGTCCTTTAGAGTTCATCTTCTTCCTTCGAACTTTTTAAATGGCTGAACAATCTTTACAGTGTAGGTCACATACCACTTTTATTGGAGCATATGTAAAATTTGCTTAGGGATTTAAAGGAAAAAAAAAAACTTTCCAACCATGTTGCTTAGGAAACCAATGTTTAGTCATGTTAACATTTGCTATTTCTAAAATATCTGCACAAATAATAGTGATATTTTAAAGGCTTAAAACACTAACTTCCCTGATGGATAGAGAGTCCATTACATATAACTATGACCTAAAAAGTCAAAATACCAAATTGATGTAGTTTTTTTCTTTGAATAATTTATATTTAGCAGTGTAGACAAGAGCAAGAGCAGAATCATTCATGAGCAAATTATTACTTTTTCAGGACTAGATGTTTTACATTCATTATCATTACTTCTTATTATCCCCTGAAATCTGGGCATTTTTGTTTTCATTTTCTCTGAATTTCAGGGAAGCTAAGTAACTTGCTCTGTAAAACAGTTAGAAAGTGGAGGAGCGAGGATTCAAGCTCAAGCGTATTTGGTTCTTCAGTACATGATTGTTGTCTTGTTTGTTTGTTTTTTGTTTTTCCCTGAACATACATATACATAGGAGTAGTCAATATTCTTCTAATGAAATAGTTTTTGAAAAACATAGGCTTCTAAGGACCAGATAGCTATAAGAAGTGAGCAATTTTTATGTCACTGATGTCTTTCCTTTTATCAGATTTTTAAAAAAAAATGACTATTATTTCAGAGTTGCCTAGTGGCCTGGTGCTTAAGGACTTGGTGGTGTCACTGCTATGGCTCAGCGTGCTGCTATGGCTTGGATTTGATCCCTGGCTTGGGCACTTCTGAATGCTTCTGATGTGGCCAAGAAAAAAAAAAAAAAACTACTATTATTTCAACACAGGATTACTTTCTCTGGTTCTCCACAGCCAGAGTGAATGATGGTTTCATGGATAGTGGTTCCAAAGAAGGTGCCCAAGTAACTCATTGAACATGATTAAAATAAAATCTTGGGAATGATACAGTCATTGCAGATTCCAGAAAACACTTTTTTTTTTTTTAAAGTTGTGAAATTGACTTGACCCTAGCATTGTTGAAGTAATTTAAAAGCAATGCAGTCTTGGTGAGGGCCACCTATCATTACATAAGTCTTTGAGGTAAAAATGTGAGAGAACTTCTAGAAGCTTCCAAGAACCAAATAACAGGACTGATACAGAGAAATGCAACTTCCCTGTGGGTAAATGATATCCTTGTAAGGAGTCTTTGATAGAGCTAAAGGAACGGAAGATAAAGCACTACTGGATAAACATTTCTTTCCTTTTCTATTTAAAAGAAATAATTTCAAAAAACTGTTAACCTAGTAGGAGGCTTTTCAGATAACTTGGCAACTGTGAAATAGAAACTAGAGGATTAAAAACTAGCGATGAGATAGAAAGCAAAGGGCTAAAATAAATACCCAGTGCTCTGCTTTACTGGGTATTGCTGGTTAGAATAGGGATCACGGTGTGCACCAGACGTGGTTCCATGTTGATGAGCAAGGCAGCCAAGCCAGCCAAGGATGCTAAGGGCTGAAAATTGTTTTAGACAGTATAAAGAGGGATTGTGATGAATGCTCTAGGGATTTGAGTATAGATAACCGGGCCACTGAACAAGCTCTTATCCCTACATTATAAGAGAAGCTCAATCTTTTAATTTCAATACAGCAAAGTAAAATAGAGCCTTATCTTAAGGAACGTAGTACGGATTCATACATTTAAGAAAAAATATTTCAGTAACAGCACTGTAAAATAGGCGACATTAGGAGAATGTCTGAGTAATTTATTGAAACTAATTGCTATCAGGAACTTGTTACATTCTTTTGAGGTCCCGTTAGACCAAGGTCGTGGATGATTCAAGGAGCAGAAAGCAGCGATCACCCGTTCCTGGCCTGGGGGCCTCTGGAGACACCCCTCCCTTTTATATGAAAATAACTTCTGAGTAAAAGCAGACAGGGCAGGGCAAAGGAGCTTTACTTTTCCAGAAAATAAGAAATTGCAAATCCAGCCCCATGCAGATAATTGACACTGGAGCATCCAATGCACTTCAATCTATTACTGCCTAGAAGAAATAATTTAAGAGAAAGCACTGCAGATCAACAATGATGATGTTGCTTGGTTACTCAAAACCATTTGGTAGCATGCTGAGTCGCTCAGCTTTTTAGAAGAGCACTCTTTTTTATCCACACAGGCAAAGGATGGAGAAGACCACTTGAAATCATTTTTAATTGCAAACTTGCTTCATCTGGAAACAGGCTCCTCTTTTTCAGTGCACCAGCAAGTCCAAAGGTTTTATTAAAATGTAAACCACCAGGGATAGCAATAAATGTTGAATTTGATGGGTTCTTCTAAATATTGATCTTGTTATGGTGAGTTTGCTTTGGAGGAGTTGGAGCTGATTTTTTAGGAGGTAGGAAACTCAAAGATTTTAGACTTCCTGACCCAGAAGTCCTGGGGGTTGCCTGGAGGCAGCCCCCTCCAAGGGAGAGAACAGAGCTTTGGAATCAGGCTCAGCTGAAATACTACCCTTTGCCTTCGGACAAAAATTACGTAAAATGTCTGAGCTTTGATATCTCATCTCTCCCATAAAAGCAATGTTTTTTTCTGTTACAGATTTACTCTGAGGATTGAGTAAGGAAATGCACGTTATGTGCTTGGTACCTAAAAGGTTTCCAACAAATTGTCACCTATAATTTTGAAACTAGAGAGCTGCAAAGATCTTCTCTGCATTCACAGTCTCTAAGATATATTTTACAGTAAGTCACAGGGCTCAGGTAGAGGTGGGGAGGGCTTCAAAAGAGAAACGGGAGGAGGAGCAACTTGTGGATTCTCTTCCGGATCTTGGTCTTATTCTCCAATTACAGAGTGAGAATGGGCTCGGTATTTTATTTTATTTTATTTTATTTTATTTTAGTCTTTTTGCCTTTTATGTAGAGCCGTACCCACGACATATGGAGGTTTCCGGGCTAGAGGTCTAACAGGAGCTGTAGCCGCTGGCCTACACCACAGCCACAGCAACGGGGGATCCAAGCCACGTCTGTAACCTACACCACAGCTCACGGCAACGCCGGATCCTTAACCCACTGAGCAAGGCCAGGGATCGAACCTTCAACCTCATGGTTCTTAGTCGGATGCGTTAACCACTGAGCCACGAAGGGAACTCCTCGGTCTTTTATTTATTTACCTATTTTTTAATGAATGAAAGTAAAGTGGAACTCAAAATGCTGCAAAGGACCCAGGACTACTGAAAATATTTTTCTTTCTCTTTATTACTTTAAACCAGTTAGCTTGATACTTACTCTGTTTGGTGGTATATGTATATATTTTTTTTCATTTTATCTGATAAACCTTTTACTAAAAATAGTGTTGTACTTTATTATTTAGTGCATTAGCTAATCAGTGGGAGGGGTGGGGAAGTGGAAGTTTTGTAGGAAAATAACTGTCTTAGTACTCGACAACTTAAATTTTCAACCGCTATTTTAAAAATGCCAGACTTCCACCGAACTTGTGCCAGATGCTTCCCAAATTTGCTGATAAGAATATAAAAAGCACATGGCTGCTGTGATCATCAAGATTAGATTAGATTTTTTTTTCTCCTTCAATCACAACAGCCTTAAAGTCAGAATTCTCTGTGTATGTATCTAGACTGCTTTAAGAACTTAAAAATTCCATGGGAGTTCCCGTCGTGGCTCAGTGGTTAACGCATCCGACTAAGAACCATGAGGTTGCAGGTTCGATCCCTGGCCTTGCTCAGTGGGTTAAGGATCCGGCGTTGCCATGAGCTGTGGTGTAGGTTGCAGACGCGGCTCGGATCCCGCGTTGCTGTGGCTGTGGTGAAGGCCGGTGGCTACAGCTCCTGTTAGACCCCTAGCCTGGGAACCTCCATATGCCGCGGGTGCGGCCCTAGGTAAAGCAAAAAGACAAAAAAAAAAGAAAAAAAAATTCCAGATATTTCCCTGGTCGTTAGATTTGTAGGGATTATTGGGTTTTTAAAAATATTATTCCAGTTTGCAGGGAAAAAAATTGATTTGCTAAATGAGAACTTGATGATTTTTGAACTAAGGTTAAATGCCAGAAGGTTATCAGTTAACTCACAGAATAAATGTTACTCAATTAAGGGAAGGAAAAAAGGAGTAAGGCAGCGGGTAGACTTATGAGTAGGTGTGGCAGTGCAAGGAACTAGAGAGAGTGCTGAGAAATTTCACTCTCATAATTAAAAGGAGTCAGGACCCTTAAAATTTAGGTTTTGAGCATTGCCCTTGGAGGTGTAACCATTTGGGTTGCGGCTTGGGAAGAGGTAGTTAACAGAATTCAGGCCAAATGAGAAAAAAAATGAACATGAGAAATAATCACAGAGTCAAAAGGAAAGCCACTTTTCAGATTTAAAAATATGTATATATGTTTCAGCATAATATCGTGGTTAAGAGCATTACTCCTGAAAGAAGTGGTACAGGTTCAAATCATAGCTCCACCAATTGTTCGAGGTGTCCTAACGCATATCAAGGGCACCGGACAAGTACCTGGTACAAAGCAAATACTCTAAAATGTTGGTGTTGGTGATGCTGATTGTGATGATCAATATACTATTTTGCAGAAAATGCAGTAATTCCTCCTGCTTTGTGTTAATGAAAACAAAGTCATTTGGTACCATTTTCAAGTATGTGGTCATCACCCAATTGATAGAGTAGAATACTGGATAAATTGTCAGTCCTATTATTTTTAAACAGTGTTAAATAAGAAAAGTCAGGTGCTAGAGAACACAAATTAGTAATCTAATTAAATCACCAGCAAAAGAGACAGATCCTGTTAACAGCAGTCAGATTTGTTATTACAGAGCAATTATTAAAGTGAAATATTGAAAGATGCTATGTATCATTACCAGACTTTAAACATGTCATTTTACATGGGCAGAAAAGTATAGGTTAATCAGTTCATTGGCTGAGTTAAAAGCTCCTTTATTAAAATATTTATATCATTTGTATAAAAGGGGCAACACTGTTGATGATCTAAAAAGAATTCCAGGGCATAGTAAACCAGATTCTTTTATAAAATTATTTGCACAAGTCACTTTCTTTGGAGCGTTCTCCAAATGCCACATGACCTAATTTGTGAGACTAAATAACAGTTTCTGGTTTTGACATTTTGTACCTTTCCTTAAATCATTATCAAATGAAATGATTCTGGTGTGGCACCAAGCCATTATTTGGTTATATTTTGTATTCAAGCAATGTCAGTCTTTTATGAAATATCAGATTTTTCACAGAACTAGTGAAAAGTTGTTTTTTTTCCCCTCTTCCTCTCCCCAACTTTTAATTTTCTGGCCTTTACAAAGATAGGAGAACCTTTATAGGCTCCTAAATTCTGTGATATTAAAACTGGACACATCCAGAGTTCCCGTTGTGGCTCCGTGGTAATGAACCCGACATAGTATCCACGAGGACTCAGATTCAATTCCTGGCCTTGCTCAGTGGGTTAAGGATCCGACATTGCCGTGAGCTGTGGTGTAGGTCTCAGACTGTGGCTTGGGTCTGGTGTTGCAGTGGCTGTGATGTAGGCCAGCAGTTGCAGCTCCGGTTCAGCCCCTTGCCTGGGAACTTGCATATGCCGCAGGTGTGGCCCTAAAAAGACAAAAAAAACAAAGACACAAAAAACTGGAACCATCCAGAATTTCACAGACATTTCTTTCTTCTTCTTCTTTTTTTTAACCAGACCTACCTGGGTTTCATTCCAAGCTCTGTCGGTTTCAAACTTGGTGACTTAGGCCAAGTGACTTTAACCTCCTTGAGCCCCTTGGCTCCTGATTTGTAAAATAAAGGTTAATAATTGCCTCATGGCTTTATTGTGAGGGTTATATCACTGTTTTTACACAAGTAGTTTACCAGAGTACCTGGCAGAGATACAAACTTAATAGGTCGTCATTGTTTTGTTTTCATGTTCATGAATCTTTAAGGAGTAGCAGTCATTTGTTCAAATTCACTTGCTGCTGGTGTCTATTTGAACAAGTCTTTTCGATACATTGAACTGTGTGTGTGTGTGTGATGGTAAGGATTATTTGATAAAAATGGGATTGTTTTTTGCTAGAAATGAGAAGAAATGGTTTTTACACCCAAACACATATAAGAAATATATGTGTGTGTGTGTGTGTGTGTGTGTAATATATATGCAAAATGACTTAATCATCTGTTTTTGGTATAATTGAGAAAGCTCTGAATTTAGAGCCCTGAGGCTCTGAGAAGCTTTTATAAAATTCTCATCTGGGCATTCATCTATTTCAGGATATAGGGTATACATTAGTGTTTTGAATAAAGGTGTCCTAGGTGACTTTGATATGCCTCCCTCTGTCCTTTGTTGAGAACCTGTGAAAACGAAAGTTCTCAAGGAACTCACAGTTAGTTGGGGAAATAGACAATGCGTTGTATAAAAGTTATCACAATACACCCAAAGTTCAGAGACATACATATAAGCAAATTGTTAGGAAAGCACAGAGGAGGTGACACTTGCTTTGGGCTTCGAGGGAGGAATGGGAGTTTAACAGAAGAGCAAAAAGATGTTCCAAAAATAAAAGGGACAGCGTTGACGAAGGCATAATGCTCTGAGAGGTGGCCAGGAGGAAGAAGTGGGCTTCTTAAGGGACGTGTTTGTTGGACATCAATACTGTGATCAATTTGGAAGTTATTCCTTTATAAGCAAGGGTTGACCACAAATTCTTTTTCTCAAGACTAATTTAAGATATAGTTACAAAATAATTGTTGTGTTTGTTCTTGTTGGGGGAGGGCACTGGGTATTTATTATAATTGTATTGTCTTTAAATAGCTTACCACTCAAGGCCAAAGGTTTTGTACCTAGCGGGAGAAACAATTAGTAGATGCAATAATAGTGCTTTGGTATGCACTTCTATTTCCAGGTTAATTATTTGTTTAATTAAAGCCTTCAGAATTAACCACAGATGCTATTGTCTAGAACTATTAGATAAACACGAGTCTCTTTCGCGGTGTATGAACTGTGTTGACAACCTCTTTATCCTCTCGATAAGATACGGCCTTTTCTCACTTGGAAGAGTATCACATTCTCTGCGCATCATACCTTATTTGAATTATTTTCTCTTACAAATTGTTGATGATTTATGCAATTATATCTACATTCTACAAACGAGGGAACTGAGGCCTTGTTAGAGACACTTAGTAATATACCAAAGCCCCCTTACCTGGAAAGTGTTAGAGCCATGATTTTTACTCAACAAATTCTATTTTCTTGAATGATAACTCCCGAGATATTATGACAGATTAGCTTGGAAAGACACGGGGATCCGGGCAGGGAGATTGTTGTGGAGGCTGTTGAAATAATCAGGAAAGAGATGATGACAGAAGACAAAAGACACTGTAACGTGGAATCAATGGTATGTGTTCAGTAAGGTGTACAGAAAGAATAAGGTGTTGAAGTTCAGTTTGTTGGTTTGTTTGTTTTTTAGATAGATTTCCTTACAATAGGGAATACCAAGGAAGAATGGAGTTAGATGAAACTAATGATTTGTGTTTGGGGTTTAGTTTAGCAAATCAGGACCTTGTCGTCACTTCTGCTCTGGAGTTCAAATGAAAGATAAGAATTGGAGTTATGATCTGGCTCAGCGGTAACGAACCCAACTAGTATCCATGAGGATGCGGGTTCAATCCCAGGCCTCACTCAGTGGGCTAAGGATCTGGCGTTGCGGTGAACTGTGGTGTGGGTCACAGATGCGGTGGCTGTGGTGTAGGCCTGCACCTGTAGCTCCTATTAGACCCCTAACCTGGGAACTTCCATATGCCTTGGGTGCAGCCCTTAAAATAAAAAAAAAAAAAAAGGTCAGATTACAGATGTAGATTTATTGATGACTTGGACACATTCCTCAGGTTTTTTAAGTGCTTATCTTTTTCTTTGGGGTCCCACATTAGATATCATATATTGAGCTGTTTTTCTCTTTCTTCCTTCCTTCCTTCCTTCCTTCCTTCCTTCCTTCCTTCCTTCCTTCCTCCCTCCCTCCCTCTCTTTCTTTCTTTCTTTCTTTCTTTCTTTCTCTTTCTTTCTTTCTTTCCTCTTTCCTTCTTTAGTACCTTGACAGAGAAGTGAAAGTACTCTCATAGTTTATGTCATGTGCCACTATCATTATAATGCATAATCCTATCATGTAGACTTGGCCAAAAAACCAAGTGGGAAAAATCAGAATGAGCCTTTCCTGTTTCCGTATTTTATCTATGTTATTATATTTGTCATGTGCCACCCATCACTGAGAATTTGAGCTAAGCTTGCTACTCTATGGGCTAATTTTGCCGGCCACTGCTCACTGGGCTCTAAGGTGTGCTGGAGACTCACCTGAGCCTTACCTGATGCTTATCTCTTTAAAAGCCAAATTTTGGACTCTTGTGATCCTGGCTGGCACTGCAGAGAGGAACGTGGCATGCTGATAACTTTCTACTCTGCTGTCTTCTGCAGAAACTGCCTCTCTGGGAGCCAGGACCTGTGAGGATGATCTTCTGGAACAGCAGTTGAGAGCAACCTCGGGTAATTAGTCTTATGTTCATCTGTCCTGAATGATTTAAATTTGTCATGCTTATAATTTGTGTAATAAACCATCTCTGAAACGGCTCTAATTAGAACTGATCAGTTCCCTTATACAAGTAATTTAAATCAAGTATAGAATATATCAATATTTTTATAATAAATCAAATATATAATAAATTAAATCCAATATAGCCAATATATTGGATGCCTGTGTAAAGCAAGTTCTTTTTTTTTTTTTGTCTTTTTGCCTTTATGTAGAGCCGCACCCGCGGCATATGGAGGTTCCCAGGCTAGGGGTCTAACAGGAGCTGTAGCCGCCGGCCTTCGCCACAGCCACAGCAACGCGGGATCCGAGCCGCGTCTGCAGCCTACACCACAGCTCACGGCAACGCCGGATCCTTAACCCACTGAGCAAGGGCAGGGATCGAACCCGCAACCTCATCGTTCTTAGTCGGATTCGTTAACCACTGAGCCATGAAGGGAACTCCTAAAGCAAGTTCTTAAAGAACAAGTGACTTCTGGAGTTCTCTTGTGGCACAGTGGGTTCCGTTAAGTGGATGGCTTAAGCCTTAAGGATCTGGCGACGTCACTGCAGACTCTCTGGTCACTGCTGTGGTGCTAGTTCCATACCTGGCCCAGGAACTTCCACATGGCATGGACACAGCTGAAAAAAAAAAAAAAAAAAGCAAAACAAAACAAAAAAAAAAACAAAACTGAGTAACTTCTGCTGGATAATTTTTTAATTTTTAAAAAAGTTTATCTTTATGTATTTTTTAAATTTTATTTTATTTTATATTGGAGTATGGTTGATTTAAAAGGTTGTGTTAGTTTCAGGTGTACAGCAAAGTGAGTCAGTTTTACATGTACATATATTGCTGGGGAGTTTCTCACAGCTATATTTATATGCAGTGACGTTTTACCTAAATGGTCAGTTTTATACAAAGTGTAAGTCAAGAAGCTGGGTATTGTTCTTTCCCAAGTCAAACAGCCTGGATGGTGGATTTAGTTTTGGTCATTAATGAGTTGATTGGATTTTTAGAGCCATGTCAACACGATCACTAGTTCCTGTGCTTTGCATGCTTATGTGTGTGTTAAAAAATGGATGCTGTGCCTTCTTAGCTACATTATATTCAGATAATTTAAGAGGAATTTCACCCTTGTTGCTACAGCACACCTCATTTATTTCTGCTATATAAGCATGATCCCAGCTTCCAGATTTATACAATTAGAATAATAATGTGCTATACAGAAACAAAGAATGATCACAAAAAGGCCTTTGGAATCATAATGGTGCATTGAAATACTTAAAAAAAAATATTGCAAGCGAAACCATGCCTCCAATAGAAAGCCAGGACAACTCTTTTAAAAAATTTTTCAATTAAGTTTACCTTCACCTATGCCTGTCTCATGAATACTTTTTATTTCTAAATACCTTATTTTTTATTTTGTATGTCATTTTCCCTAGAAAACTAGAGAATGCCTTTAAGATAAAGTAGCACAAACTTAGCTCTTCTGCCTCACTTCAAGCAATCAAAAAATTTTATTAATGACTGGGTTTGGAGGTCATAGGGCAAAAATCAAGACTATGACAATAAAACCAGACTGAAAAGGGAAGAGTCCTTGTCGGTACACCTCTTTATCAGTTTGTAAACAAAGACATTGTCGCCTCAGCCTCCCTGAGAACCTTTATGTTTGGATACTCCCGTGCCTTTTGGATATTTTCGTGAGGATGTTCCGCAGGAAAGTCACATAAAATAAATTCCAAGTTGAACATCTCTTTTCTGCAAAACCATTTCTTCTCTTTTCTCTTGATGACATCATACCATAGACCTAGTTTCTACTCCAAGTAGGAAACCTAGGAACCATTACGTTTTACTCTAAATTGCCAGGGACTGCTGGCCATAAGTTATGAGTAAGGCAGATGAGTTCTCTCACTTTTAGACAATATTTCTACACAAATAAGTTGTTTTCAGATTGCAACAAATGGGATGAAGGAAGTAAAACAGATAATGTGTACAGCAGAGCTTCTCAAAGCGTGGGTCCCCTACAAGCAGCGTCAGCACAACCTGGGGATTTGAATTTGGAATCTGCACATTCATAGGCCCCACCCCAGACTTACTGAATCAGAAACACTGATAGAGCCCGGAGGTCTGTGGTTTAACAAGCCTTCTGGGTGACAGTGAGTCGCACTCAAATCTGAGGACCCCACTTGTGTGACAGGTGATGTGCTACGTTAGAAGCAGTGGTCAGAGGATGCTTTGAGGAAATGACAGGTGAGCTGAGTCCTAAATAACAAGAAGGAGCCCATTAGGAGAAGTGTATTACAGACAGAGGAAGGAAGAATTTGGTTGCATTCTGCAAGGGAGAGAAGGCTAGGTGTGGAGAGGGATTGGAGAGTGAGGAGGAAAGAGGAAAACAACATAAGGTGAAGTCATAAAGGTAGGCTTGGTCATTTCAACCACAGTAAGGAGTTGTTATGTTATTATAAGTGAAATAGGAAGCTATGGTAGGGCTCAACCAGGAGAAGGGCTCAATTTTACTCAGGTGTGCAGAATAAATTGTAGGACAAGCGAGAGCAAATCTCTTCCAGTTATGAGGCCATTGCAAAATACAGGTAAACGATTTAGCGTCCAGGCAATGGAAATGTAAAGAAATAGGTGGATTTACTGTATACCAAATATTTTGGAAATGGAATGAATGGGACTCGCTGACGGACTGTGTGCACATGAGAAGGAAAGAAAGAAGCCAGTGATGACTCTTGTTTTTGGTGAATGGTGTTACCATTAACTGAGGTGGTGGAGACTGGGGAGAGAGTGAGTTGTGTTGAAGGGTTTCAAGAGCTCTGATTTGGAGGTATTAAATTTTACATGCCTTCCAGACATCCAAATGGAAATATGAAATTGAAAGCAATGAGTCTGGATGAAATTGTCTAAGGAGATCATTATTTTTCCTCAAATCAAACTGTCTTCATCGATAAAAGAATAAGGCTGAGGACCAATGCTGGAAACACTCCAATATTGAGATTTTTAATGGAGGAGGACCCAGCAAAGGAGAGTGAGTGGAGATCTTCAGGGGGTTAGGATGAAAATCAGAATAGTTTGATGCAACGAAATTCAAGAAAGGGATCTTTTTTTTTTTTTTTCCAAGGAGAAGGAAATAGTAACATTTGTTGAACAAAGTTAAGTAAGATGCAGACAGAAAAGTGATCATTGGATTTCACAGCATGGAAGTCATTGGAGGCTTTGAGAAGAGCAACTGATGTGAAGCCAGCCTGGAGAGGGATAAATAAAGAATATGATTTAATAGGGAGAGAAAATGCAAAAAAAGAAAACAATCCAACAACAACAAGAACAAAAAAAACCCCAACCAGACAGAAACAAACCAAACCAAACAAATACCCCTTTTAGGTTTTATTTAAGGGAAATAGAGGAATTAGAGAGTCTGGACTCCTCCTTTTCTTCTCCCACTTTTGCTTCCTTAAGGGAATTCAGTATTTCAACAATTGTTGCCTGCCTTTTATGACAGGTGCCTCTGGCACAGTGACAAATAAGACAATCACTATTTTCAGTAAATGTGTACCTATTAAGGGAGGTAGCCAATACAGATAACTTCTACATATTAGGGTAAGTTGTTTGATACTGATGCACAAGAAAAAGGAAAAAAAACTTATCTGGAAGCATTAATCCTAGTTCAACATTCAGGGAAGACCTTTTGGAGAAAGAATCAATTAATTATAATCATGCAGTTAGCATTTTTTAATACTTATTTTGGGTTAAGCTCTGTGCTAATTTTTATACATTATAACAAATCCGTGAGGTGGGTATTATTAACTCAATTTTTATATACGATGAAACTGATACTTCCCAAGCTAGGATTAAAGGAAAGATGGGAGTTATACAGTGGAGAAAAGTCATTCAAAGACAAAGAAACAGAATGGCATATCTTATGGGGAGAAAGACAGCATTAATGACTGGTGTATGTGTCTAAACAGTGGAGCACAAAATGTAATCCTTGGACCATGAATTAGCATCACCTAGGAACTTAGAGATGTAAGTTCTCAGGCCTCACTCTAAACTGACAGAGTCAGAAGTTCTAAGGATGGAGCCCAGCAGTCTGTGTTTTAACAAGTCTTCCAGGTAATTCTGACTCTGTAACATTTGAGAAGATTGTTCTCGAGAGTTAAGTGTTAGGTAGGAAGTGAAGAAAGATGAGACTGGAGTGGTAGACAAGAACTTCTTGCCATGTATAGAAGACTGAACTTTTTTTTTCTAAGTCGTGGCGGTCACTGAAATATTTGAAGTAGAGAAGTCAAACTTAAGTAGATCATAGAAAGGATAGATTTGGAGGGAGTGGGAATTGGACAGCAAGACCAAGCGTGGCCCCAAGAAGGATGATTTTTTTTTTTTTTTGTCTTTCTAGGGTGGCACCTGTAGCATATGGAGGTTCCCAGGCCAGGGGTCAAAACAGAGCTGTAGCCACCAGCCTATGCCACAGCAACGCCAGATCTGAGCCTCATCCTTTACCTACACCACAGCTTGTGGCAACACTGTATCCTTAAACCACTGAGCAAGGCCAGGGGTCAAACCTGCATCCTCATGAATACTAGTCAGGTTTTTTTTTTTTTTTTT
>PVHT021183584.1:18041490-18054073 GCA_004024745.2 Catagonus wagneri
CTAGGGGTCGAATTGGAGCTGTGGCCACTGGCCTGCGCCACAGCCACAGCAACGCAGGATCCGAGCCGCGTCTGCAACCTACACCACAGCTCACGGCAACGCCGGATCGTTAACCCACTGAGCAAGGGCAGGGATCGAACCCGCAACCTCATGGTTCCTAGTCGGATTCGTTAACCACTGCGCCACGACGGGAACTCCACTAGTCAGGTTTTTAACCCACTTATCCATAGCAGGAACTCCCCAGGAAGGAATTCTTATAAGCCAAGTGTCTAGAATAGATGTTCAACATAAAAAACTAAAGGTTATCTTCTGCTTCCTCTTTACATGGGCTTAAAAAGTATGCAGTGTTTTCCTTAAAGGACTCAGAGGGTTCCCAGACCCAATTGTATATTAAAGCAATGGGAACCAACAAAACTGGCTGGTGTTTAATATGAGGGCTATCACTGAAGTCAAGTTGCTTAGAAATTTTATATTATAATTTTATAGAATAAGTTGATAATGATTTTCCAATTTTTTTTCTTATTCAAAGAAAAATACTGCAAGCTAGTCATTCAAAAACTTTTGTTTTAGGAGTTACCTTTGTAGCTCAGTGGTAAGGAATCTGACTCGTATCTATGGGGATGCAGGTTCAATACCTGCCCTCGGATCAGTGGGTTAAGGATCCAGGGTTGCCAGTGAGCTGTGGTGTAGATCAGAGATGCAGCTTGGATCCTTCTTTGCTGTGGTTGTTGCTGTAAGCCGGCAGCCCTAAAAAGACAAAAACAAAAAAAACAAAACAGAAAACAAAAACTTCTCTTTTATGGAGTTCCCATCGTGGCGCAGTGGTTAATGAATCCGACTAGGAATCATGAGGTTGCGGGTTCCATCCCTGGCTTTGCTCAGTGGGTTAACGATCCGGCGTTGCCGTGAGCTGTGGTGTAGGTCGCAGACACGGCTTGGATCCTGCATTGCTGTGGCTGCGGCGTAGGCCAGTAGCTACAGCTCCAATTAGACCCCTAGCCTGGGAACCTCCACATGCTGCGGGTGTGGCCCTAAAATGACAAAAGGCCAAAAAAAAAAAAAAACCTTATCTTTTAAATATGGTTTATGTGTATGTGTAGAGTAAATTATAAGATCATCATTTTAGGCATGATAAAAATGCTAGGGGGTATTCCCATTACGGCTCAGTGGGTTAAGAACCTGACATAGTCAGTGAGGATTGGAGTTCGATTTCTGGCCTTACTCAGTGGGTTAAGGATCTGGCATTGCCACAAGCTGCAGTATAGGTCACAGATGCGGCTCAGATCCAGTGTTGCTGTGGCTGTGGTGTAGACCTGCCAGCTGTGACTCCAGTTCAACACCTAACCCAGGAACTTCCATATGCCACAGGTATGGCTGTAAAAAGAAAGAAAAGGGGGGGGGGAGTTAATTGTACTGTATGTCTATAAAATAGGAAGACTATAGTATTATGCTGTCTTCTTATTATTTTTAAATGTTTTAAAATAAAAATATTTTATCACTTATTTGAAAACTGGGAAGTTCTTCCGGACCCCAGTGCACATTTTAAACTTAAGTACCCTCATATCATAAAGGTTAACATATGAATACTGTATTTTTAATCTTCCATGAGGCAAAAGAATAATTGAAATATATATAGTGTGAATACAACAGTATTATGAAATGCTATAATACTTTCATTATTATTACATGTAATATGTTAAAGAAATTTATTGATGAAAATGAAAACCGCCTTAGCCTTTTTACTTTGGAATTTTATGCAATTTTCCCCAGTTCTCAGGCATCCCTTCGGTACATTTAATATCCCGTATATTTTTTTTCCTTTTTTCATAAAAATGTAACCATCTTACATTTCAGGGCATTTTACAGTTGAGGAAATGCGGTACTTGAAAGTGAGAATCGAGCCACTCTTTTACCCTTAACCCCAAATCCAACCTACAAAGTTTCCTAGAGAAGTGGTTTCTCCACATTAATGCTTTTGACTCGAAAGTCTCTTTATGAAATGAATGTCAGATTTATTTCAAAAACTCCGCTTAAGACTGAAAGCGACCTTTTTTTCTTCCGACTTGTCTGAAACGTGACGATGTACCTAAGTGACCCTTCGGTTATTTTTTGCGTGATTTAAAAAAAAAAAAAGTTCACCAAGTTCTGTGGCTGGCCTACCTGTAATAAACAGCTTTCGCCTTCGAAACCACAAAACAGGTCTGAATTGCTTGAGCATTAGAGCTAATTGCCTGCCTACTTCAAAGGAAGAACCAGGGGGAAGGAAAAAAAAAAAAAAAAAGAGGGAGAGGGGGTGGTATGGGGAGTCAGAAAAGCAGAGGCGGTGATGGCAAATGCATTTCTGGAGGTTATGAGCTGTGGCTTGGAGGAGCCGGGCAAAGTTAGGGCCTCAGAACTGCTGTTTGCGATTAAGTTGATGGGGAGAACCTATCCCACAGTCTTTTGCTGCTGCTGACACAGAGTCTTTGTTCACATTCAGATTTCTCAAACTGTTGCCAGGGTCAGGCCGAGGTCAGACACCACAGTGATGTATAGAAGAACTTGTCTGGGAATTTCTCTCACACTTAAAACACATACCAGAAAAAAAATGAAGAAGAGGATCCTGGAAAAACTGTCTGATGAGACCCAGATTATACTGTAGTTTTTCTTTGAGGCCCTTCATAATTTTCGTCGTCTTCTCCTGACACGCAATGTTTTATGAATGTGAGTTGCGATAGCCCTTACGATTTTATGTCCCCTCAAGATAAGGACACTCAGTAGCACTCTGACACTTCATTTTCCAGCCCTGGGGGAACGGTCCAGTAAATCTAACTCAAAGAAGCCTTGCATCCAGTCCCCAGGATGAGAAGTAATTGCCAGGGGCTGTCATAGGTCGCGGGCCCGACACCAGATCTCACGTCACGTGTGTGGACTTGGCAGGGACACAGCCCAATCCCGTCATAATCTCAGCCTTTCAGCCTCCCAGGCTGAGCCAGGCCACTGTCCCCACCCAGCCTGGCCCCATGCGGGGCGGAGGGAGCCTGTGTTTGATCAGCGATTATCACCGAGGGTGAAAGCAGGCTGCAGCCAGGGGAAGGGTTGATTTCTCTCTTCTTCAAGTACAATTTCCATGTGTATTTGCCTGAAAGGGAAACTTCCCCCAGACCCTCAGATGACCGACCCCTCCCCAAGGACCTCCCCTCTGCCTTTGTGCAGCGGCAAAGTGCAAATATGGAATAAGTGGATTTGTATGGTGCCTTTGAGGACTTACAGTTGAAGCGAACTCTTATGTCGCATGTATGAAATGTCCTTATTTTCCCCTTAGTTTTTTTTTTTTTTTAATTTGTTCCCCCTTTGAGCCCAGAACTGTCCCCCTCTGTTCTGTTTTCTGCTCTCACAGTTGTAGAGCATGGCCGGCCAGTGAGGCACTAAATAGCAATTTTTTTTTTTGTGCTCAGCTGCTACATATGACAGTGGATATTTCATTCTGCTGTCAGAACGTTATTAAAAAAACATGGGGTGTGGAGAAGGCCACGATTTCCCCTTTCAATCACTATTGCATTTGCAATGAAAATTTTATGCAGTGTGTAATTTTCAGTTAATGCTTGACACTTAAAATGTCCGGAGCAGCGTTTTGTCTGGTTATTGAAGGGTTAATTGTATCATGTTCTCGGCATAAAAGCTCTGCTTATCAAAAGCAAATAGAAGAGGGTATGCAAATGTGTGTCGATGACCTTTTGCCTTTCCAGGGTTAATTTATATGGTCATTAAAGATTTTATGAAATTGAGCAGCCTGGTGCTTCAAATCCCATTTTACCTTCTCCTCCTAATTTATGTAATTCCTACCTGAACAGGGGAAGATGATTTTTTTATTTTTTTGGTGCTGCCCTGAAAACAGCATGCCGTGCTGTGGGGAACTGCGAGTCTGGTTATCTGGCATTACTCAGATTGCTAAAAATTCATTAAAATGTGACATCAGCACAGTGAGAAACGAATGATCGCAGGATGAAAGAGAACAGTGGGCCTTTCACGGATTAGTGCTACACAGACCCAGCATAGAGGCGAACTGCATAAACAGATTAATCCACCAGCAGCGGCATAGCTAAGATTTACAGAATAATTAAATAGGGTTGAGTTACTATGAGGATTTCCATGTAATCTAGCTGGTGTGAAGCCTGTGAATGAGGTGTGGGGTGAAGTGGTCGTCATAGAAGTATACCTTCTTCTGTCCTACGCCCCACATGGCTCCCCCCATGGAAAATTAAAAAAAAAAAAAATACAGTGGAGCTGAAGTTTGAGATCTTACTCTGACAAATTCCAAAGAATTCCTCTGGGGTCTAAGGACTGAAAGGCAGGAGCAACACCTGTCTCATAGTTAACCCCTCATTATCATGTTATTTCACTAAGAAATTTTTCCGAGAATTTGGTCCCTTCTTCCATTGAGCCAAGTCCCTGGAACAGTGGTGGGTTCATGTCGTTTAGAAGGTTCTACTGTTGCAATTTCAAAATTGCCTTACCTCCATTTTTATTTATTTTAAAAAATTTTTAATAATCCAGTGAGGTTCATTATATTTATTTTTGTACAACCATCATCACAACCTAATTTTAGAACATTTCCATCCCGAATTCCCAGTCCACCCCGCCCCCCACCTGTCCCCTTTCACAATCACACGTTTTTCAACCATAATTTTTTTACCCTCCATTTTTAAATCTTTCCTAGCTTGAACTGTACTTCTTTTAAACGATTTCTTTTATTTTAACTTGGTACAGGCACTTTTCTCAATGGATATAAAAGAAGTTGCTTGAGATTAAAAAAAAAAAACTGCATTGGTATTGCTAGCAGGTTCTAATGGAGACTTTTGAATAAATTCATGTTCTTTTTGGGAGAATGAACGTCTGCAGATGATTCATATATAGCAAAGTTTTAACATGGTCAGGTCGTTTATTTTCGCATGCGTTTTTCTGGGGTTTTCCATCCTTCTGACTGGTCTGTCTTTCTTAACAGAAGAGCAAAGTGAGGAGACAGAAGGAGCTAGTAGACCTACAGCAGTGGCTGAGGATGAGGAGAAAGACACAAGTGAGAGAGACAATAACGAAGCCAAGAACTCTAATAAAGACACGGGTAAGATGCTAGAATCTTTCACCTTTCCATCCCCCACCCCCATTCCCTGCAATCAGCCCTTCCTTCACCCCCTCCCAAAGCTTATTAAAAGCTTTTATTCATTTTAAACTGTCTGAACATTCCCTCTACTCTTCATTGCATGTGCATTTTGCATGTGATTTCTATCAGTAGCCTCCCATTGACCTATTTTTAATCATAACCATCTGACAGAATAGATTTGGATAAGTTGAAGAATATTGCAGGACGACCAGCAAGATTATTTTTTAATCAAATCAGTTTGTGTGCTTGTAATTTTTTAAGCGCCTTTCATTAATCTTAGCTATACTTGTGATTCCTCGGATGGCATATTAATTTTTCAAAAGCACAGGATTAGGTATCACTTGAATTTTTTTCATTCAATCACATGCACCCCCCCTACACCAAACCACATAACCTAAAAATAAATGTTATTTTTTCTTGAATTTTTTTTTTTTTACAACTTACACTCAGGAATTTGCCCTTTTTCAGGGCATCTATTTGAGGCATTTCAAACAAAATCCAGTGAAAAAGTTTACAGATGATTCAGCCTAAGAAGAGGAAATATCATTGAGAAGGGATTAGGTGCTGGGTAATTTTGATCTTCTAGAATAGACAAATCCCAGTAATGAAAGCTACTGTCTTTGAAAACAAACCTTCGTGTCATGACATTTACTTGTGCACAAACAAACGCTAGGCCAGCATCTGGTGTGGATACCTAAGGCTTTTTCTGTGTTTGATTTGGCAAATATATGACTTCATCCATGCTTTGTATGTATGAGATGGAAATCTATGGTCGCAATGAATATTACATTGGCTACTTTTGCTGCACGCTATACCTAGTTTTATTATGTTGGACTCATTGAAGCAGAAGAAGTGCTGAAACGGGTTCAAGCCTATTAGTTTCAGGTAGTCATCTATCTTCTCCTTGAATTCCAGTGACAGCCGCATCTAAAGAAGCTTGTTTTCCCTCGGAAGACATTGGGTTGTGCACAAAAATATCATTTTCATGTGCTCATTTATTTATACCCGAATTACCCCATATTTGTAGTTCAGTCTTTGCCTCCCTGCGTTTGCCGTTCCCTTCAAAAATCATTTGAAGGGCCTCCCTGTGTCCCCCACCCTACACGGTTCAAGGCTGAATTTCCAGTGAGAAAAGTTCCATTTGAATTTGGGTCTAGAATACGGTGGCTAACATGTGAATTTAATTTGATTTAAACGAAGAGGACCTAATGTTGATATCGAGCCTAAAGCAATGGGAAACAAAGATGCCATCGCTGTGTATCAGGAAGCTGGCACCTGCAGTTACTAACAAGGAATTTGAAGCACCTTGTGATCAGTTAAGGTCAAGTGCAGTGCCATCTAAACCTCGTTTGAAAAGAACTGGAAAGGGCAAGGTAGTCAGTTTAGGACTAGGAAGGACCTCATCAAGGCTTCGCTGCTTGACTACTCCAGGGAGGGCCAGATCAGTCCGCATCCATGGTGATTTGCTCACAGTTGTACCAAAGAGATTGTGGATTCTATTCCCCTCCACCTCATTCTTCAGAAGGCTCTGTAAAACACACAGACAGAACAGTGGTGTCCATTGAGTGTTCACGTGATACTTAGGAATGTGACATTGTGCTTGGTTTTAAGCAACTAATACCTTGTAAAGAATGGGTTGTGGGAACCTCTTGAAAATGGCTCCAATCTCACCAACGGGAAGGGAATTTTGCTTGGAACAGATGCAGACTCTCTATCTCCACCAGCCGAGTTTACTGCTTTTCATAAATAATGGGCTCAATCACTCCCTAATGGCCTGATGAGTTATTGTCCTTTTTTGGGCATCTAATTGTACCATCCTGACAGGACTCAGGCACATAAGAGGCTACAGACTGTTGGATAAAGGTAGCTTTTTATAACACATTTTTATGCCTCCCCAAGTACATCTGTAGGGATAAAAATGGGCTTTCCGCATCAACCCAAAGCAATTACTGAAATGCAAATATTTAGCCTTGAAACCTCCCAGACATCAAGACAGGCCTTATTATGGACAACTAACATGAACTTTTAACAAAGTTTCGGCTTTCTAAATTGAATCTGATTAGGTGAAAAAATTATTACATGGATTTTTTTTTCCTTATAAGTACTTCTAATGATTGAATAACCACTTGTATATACATTGGGCTTTTTTTTCCCCCTGATGTCAGTTATAAATGTCAAAAAATACTGGCAAATTCGTAAATTAATCACTATCTTAACGTGTTGTATGGGAGAACAGTGTGACCCCCACTTTCACACAGAATTTTTTAGACAGGAAGGAATTAACACGTGTTAGGAAGACAGTGTTTGTATAAGCTGTTGTACTGTGATGCTGACATTAATCTCGAGGACTAGAGCTTTCAAAATGAGACTTGGCAATATGCAAGTTATATTTGTTGAATATTCATTCATAATTGAAAAGCCTCCTAATGCCTCATTTATATTGTCATTTAAATCTAGTGCCACTTTAGATTAATTATAATCCAAATTATAGCTCTGTGCACTACAAGAATTAATATAGAGTTAATCCAGATTAATACATTTGCATTGAAAATGTAATATGTCTCTGCCATGGCTAAGGGGACCACTTTTTAATAAGGGAGTAAACATGAGGAAAGATGGAAATTAACCTTTATTATTGCAATTAAAATTATCCTTTCATTCTGGTCTCATTAGAAAGAATACTGTACTGGTAATTATAATTTAGACTTATTTGGAGTTGTATTATCCAAGTTGTATAGTATTCAAACTTTATCAAATACATTGATTCATAAATAATAACAGCATTTTTGTTTTATTGTTTTTTTGAAGATTTACTTTGAGTACATATGTGCTATGGGATTTTCCTCACTTGTTATGAGTATAAACCATTTTTCAACCTCCTGTATTTTAGGGATTGAAAATCTATTAAGTAGGTGGCATCTGAATTGAAATGAATTATGTCATTTTTGTATTAGTAACCTCATGCAAGTTAAATAATCCCATAACTGACAGATAATCATTGGCTCATCTATTTGGCCACACTAATTTGTAACTGGACATCACTTTGTAGTTAAAAATGCATTAAAATAGTTTTGCTTTTTTGAGGATATTGTGGTGGCCTTCATAACATGAAATGAATTATGATCTCATTTCAAAATTTTGTCTAGGGTAACAGGGTTTATTTCAAGTAAAGTTGTGGACATAAACTATGAGTAATCACAAAACTTAAAACCTTCCTAAAATTCACTGGTTTTTATTTAATACAAGATATTTCTAGGATAAAACAATTCAGAAAAAGACCCCAGAGTTGATTTCCTATAATTTACCAGGGAAGCCATCATACCGGACATGGCACCCCTTTGAGTAGAAAAGGCATGCATGCATAAAATGTAATGCCCCTCATTTTTGCAAATAATCCCGGTGACCTGTTTTATCTTCAAGTGTCTGTTTTTGTCACATGTTATTACATCTTAGCATTTTCTGCTGCTGCTTCTTATCAGTGACATGCATTTCTGGGGTTCCTAGCTACAGTTAGTCAGTCTAGACTTTGTTTATAACTTCTTTTCAATTTAAAATAAAATAGTTTTTAGGAAGTGCCCAGCTTACCTTAAGATCATGATTTAATTAAGTTAATTAGCCAAAAACATTGAAGCAGACACATATATTGGGTGGAATACTATCACCAACAGATGTAACAATGGCTATAAAATAGTGACCCTAAAACTTAACTTTTACTCGATGCATAGTGAATGTTCCTAAATTCAAAAGCAATTATATTGTTGATGGATATTAATAAGCCTTAAAATAACATGGATTCATTTTACCAAATATTTATGTAATCCAACGTAGAGTCTTAGTAAAATGTTTCAAACCTTGAAATTGTTGTTTTGATCCTTTATAGTACTAATATTAGAAGACAGTTGCTTGTAAAAATAAGGCCATAGCTATACATTTAATAGATTTAGAAGTTTCTGGAAGGTTTATTCTGTTGCTGAAGTTCCATAAGACCCTCAAGCAATAATAGTTGTGGAAATTCTCTTTTCCCTTGCATGTGAATCTTTGATACCATAGGGAATCAGACCAACTTATTTGGTTGTGTCTGCTTCCATCCGGCACACAAAAGGATGATAACGGCCTATGGCATAGTATTATTCTCTTAAGGGAGCATATTCTTCCTTTTATTGGGGAAGTTTTTTTCTTTAAAAAAAGTTTAAAGGAAAACTTTTCAGGAAATGAGCAACTGATAGACATTTGCAGATTTAAATGACAATCATTTTATACAACGTGATCCGACACCTTCGGCAATACATTCTATTTGCAAATATTATCATATTTTTTCTTACATGATTATTTTTAACACGTTTACAATGATAGCAAAAACTATATTCTGCTTTGAGAATTTTGCTTTTAGAAGGAAAAACATTTCTTTTGGTTACCAGAATTAATTATGAAGTAAACATTGCTGTTTTTAACATATCTTTGGAAATCAAATACCTGGGTGTTGTTTAATCCATGTAACGAAAATTTTCAGTCTATCTCAGATTTAAGTTCATTCAAATACAACTATGACAAATTAGTTTTTCAAAAAATCGAGAAAGAATCTAAATTTCTCAAATGTACCAAATCGAATAAAATCTAGTGTTTGTAAATCTAGAAATCACTATCAGTTCAATTTGTTTGTGAATGTAGCACTACTTCTGTACCTACCACAAACTCCAAGGGAATAAAATTATTGTCATTATGTCATTTAAATTCTATTTAAATAAAAAAAAAAAGACTCTGGTCTCCTCAGAGTCAGACGTACTTTTAAATGTCTTTCAAAATTCAAAATTCCTGAAATTATTTTTATGCTACAAAACATGCATCTCCATCCAGGATATAAAAAGAAATGTATTTGGGGGTTCATTTTTACTTTGTTTCCATAACATCCTTGACCTTATTTTTAAATTAAAACTGGGTTATTTTGAAATAAGGTGTAATTTGTTCATTTATATGAACCGTATGTGGATTGAAAAAAAACCAAGATAAATCTTCATGCACAGCATACAATCAGATTACGCCTAGACTCTATATTTACGCGGGGTCTGATAGCAATCAATGGTTTAGCTTCATTGCATTTCAAGATGTATTTGCACCCAGTTGTCCAGTGATAGTGTCCTCACCCTGGAAATAATTTAGTTGCAAATTGACTGGAAGATGGTGAAAATTGAAAGTTAAAATTAGAAATACTCATAATAAACAGCAGAAAAAAGGTCAGATGATGCCGCGCTATGATGAGATTGGAATGGCTGGTAAATGAGGTTTTGTGTTTGTCATGAGATGTATGTGACATGCCTACCCAATGTCGCTGTAATATCCAGCCTCGCAGAGGAGATTATCGGGAAAATTGATGCTGGAAAGAATTTTATGTTAGATTGGGAAATTAGAATTGCACTCTTTTCTTTGATGTGTGTGAGGCTTCTATACATTACGCTGCTCATCTAGGCAAAATTTTAAACTGTCTTTAACACCGAATATTCAGATTAACCTCATAAAACAATTGTCTCCTTGAGATTTGGACTACTCCGTGATGTGCACAGCCAATGGCTGAGACATCTAAAGCAAAGAATAAATCGCAAAAAGCAATGGAGGATATATAATGTATAATATTTAAACCCTACGTTCACTATCTAAAGATGTTGTTTTCATTCGCGAGTTATAGTCAGCTCTTCTTAGAATTCTGAAATGTTTTCAGAGTCCCAGAATTTCAGAAAAAGAGATAGATAATTAAACATTAGGAAAAATAATTATTTCCTAAGTTAGCATTTGTGAATGGGAGTATATTTGTTTTAATGTGATAAAGGCAAACCAAGACACCAGAGAGCACGTGGTATTATTGATGAATCTTTCAAGGTCACCTAGGGTTATCAAAACACGAGACGGGAGCACATTTTAAAATATTTTTATAAACTCTATTTGGTCCATGAACAAAAAGAAGTGTGCTTTTTTGCCTTTCGATACTAGCATCATGTAAAAGTGCCCGTCTGGTTCTTTGGGTGATTCAGTGGAGTTAAGAGCTATTTGAAAACATCATTTTTTTGCAGATCTCGACACTGTTAGTCCTTTAAAATCGAGGTGTTCTCTTCTTTTGGGGGAATCAGGAATAATCACACCAGAAAAGGAGCTAAAAGTCGGTGTGGCAGGGGGAACCCAGCCACTCCTGCTGGCAAAAGAAGAGGATGTGGCAACAAAAAGATCAAAACCTACAGAGGACAGTAAATTCTGTCACGAACAGGTAAATGTGATTTTTTTCCCCTTTGCTGTATAAACATGTTTTTTTTTTTTAAATTACTGTCCTTGATAATCTTAGAGCCCCCAAGCTATTCCATGCTGTTGAAATATACATAGACCCTGTAACTGGCAAGGGAATGAACCCTTGGTATGACTTCTAACACTCTGAAGCCATCAAGATCCATGAACTAATCGTGGTCATGTCTATTTCATATTTTCCAGTTCTATCAGTGTCCTTACTGTAACTACAATAGTAGGGACCAAAGTCGTATCCAGATGCATGTCCTGTCACAGCACTCGGTGCAGCCTGTCATCTGCTGTCCCCTTTGCCAGGATGTCCTCAGCAACAAAATGCACCTCCAACTGCATCTGACGCATTTGCACAGTGTGTCTCCAGATTGTGTGGAGAAGCTGCTTATGACAGTAAGGATATCGAATGCTGATGCATGTGTGACATAATCCCTGTGAAAGTAGTAACACCGAATCTGTAATTATCGATTGATAGACATTGATTTATTCTGCCTTACGTCAAACTCTTACTGACTTTGTTGTAGAAATCACAGCCAAAGTTCTGTTTGTTGTCTTTGGTGCTTGGGTGGCGGGGGAAGCAAACATGATGCAAGGCATATCCTACTCAGTAACACAGATTTAGCTGTCTTAATCTTATACGTATAATGTTAAACAAATGAGTCATGTGGGCACTTGAGTTTCATATTTTCTTGGCTGTCGTTTCTTGTCTACAAAAGCCTTCAAACCACATTTTTAACAAAAGAAAATAAAAGAATACAGCATCACAACAGTACTGACCTGAACTTTGAAGGGAGAGCCTTGGCCTGTGAGAGCCACAAAATGGCCCTGCTTTGGTTGGAAAAATGTACGTGGGTTATGCTGCTGCCAAAGGGCAGATGTGATGCAGTCTGTGATTTTCGTGGTACATTTGCCATGAACCCCATTGGTTTTCACAGGTGCCTGTCCCTGATGTGATGATGCCCAATAGTCTGCTACTGCCAGCAGCTGCCTCTGAGAAGTCAGAGCGGGACACACCTGCAGCCATCACAGCTGAGGGGCCTGGGAAATATTCAGGTATGCCAGCCTCTGACTGAGATCTGCGGAAGACACTCTTAGTGGCTTGCATTCATGGTGGTGCTCCAACAGTATTATTACTAAGATCGTATGTGTGTGTGTCGTGTGTGT
>PVHT021183584.1:18059187-18069187 GCA_004024745.2 Catagonus wagneri
CAGCTGCCGGTGTCTTTGGACCTTCCGCTCTTTCCTTCCATCATGATGCAGCCGGTGCAGCATCCTGCGCTTCCTCCCCAGCTCGCCCTGCAGCTGCCCCAGATGGACACGCTCTCCGCGGATCTCACTCAGCTCTGCCAGCAGCAGCTCGGATTAGATCCCAATTTCCTAAGGCATTCTCAGTTCAAACGCCCCCGGACGAGAATTACCGACGACCAGCTGAAAATCCTGAGGGCTTATTTTGACATCAATAATTCTCCGAGCGAAGAACAGATCCAGGAAATGGCGGAAAAATCCGGCCTCTCTCAGAAAGTCATCAAGCACTGGTTCCGAAATACGCTTTTTAAGGAGCGGCAGAGAAATAAGGATTCGCCGTACAACTTCAGTAACCCTCCCATAACTGTTTTGGAAGATATCAGACTTGACCCACAGCCCTCCTCTTTAGAACATTACAAATCGGATGCCTCCTTCAGTAAAAGGTCTTCGAGAACCAGGTTTACCGACTACCAGCTTAGGGTTCTTCAAGATTTCTTTGACACAAACGCTTACCCAAAAGATGATGAAATAGAACAGCTCTCCACCGTTCTCAATCTCCCTACCCGGGTTATCGTCGTATGGTTCCAGAATGCTCGGCAGAAGGCGCGGAAGAGTTACGAGAACCAAGCAGAGGCTAAAGACAACGAGAAACGAGAACTCACTAACGAGCGATACATCCGGACCAGCAATATGCAGTACCAGTGTAAAAAGTGCAATGTGGTTTTCCCCAGAATCTTTGACTTGATTACGCATCAGAAAAAGCAGTGCTATAAGGATGAAGATGACGATGCCCAAGATGAAAGCCAAACCGAAGATTCCATGGACGCCACGGATCAGGTGATGTATAAGCATTGCACAGTGTCTGGCCAGACGGAAGCAGCCAAAAACGCTCCTGTCACTGCCGCAAGTTCTGGCTCCGGGACCAGCACCCCCCTGCTTCCATCACCCAAGCCGGAACCCGAGAAGACGTCTCCCAAACCTGAGTATCCCACAGAAAAGCCAAAGCAGAGTGACCCCTCGCCCCCGTCTCAAGGCACCAAACCAGCCCTGCCATTAACATCTACTTCCTCAGAACCACCGCAGCCGTCGGCCACCCAGCCGCAGCCGCAGCCGCCAAAACAACCCCAGCTGATTGGAAGACCCCCGTCGGCCTCTCAGACCCCGGTCCCGTCAAGTCCACTGCAGATTTCCATGACTTCTCTCCAGAACAGTCTACCTCCACAGTTACTACAGTACCAATGTGATCAGTGCACAGTTGCCTTCCCAACTCTGGAACTCTGGCAGGAGCACCAGCACATGCACTTCCTCGCCGCTCAAAACCAGTTCCTTCACTCTCCCTTCTTGGAACGGCCCATGGACATGCCCTACATGATATTCGACCCCAACAACCCGCTGATGACCGGACAGCTGCTGAGTGGTACCCTCACACAGATGCCCCCTCAGACCGCCTCCTCCCACACCACGGCCTCTGCCACCGTCGCTGCTTCCCTTAAAAGGAAACTGGATGATAAGGAAGATACTAACTGCAGTGAAAAGGAAGGCGGGAACAGCGGTGAAGACCAGCACCGTGATAAACGCCTGAGAACCACCATCACCCCGGAACAACTGGAAATACTCTATGAAAAGTACTTACTGGACTCCAATCCTACCCGAAAGATGCTCGATCATATCGCCCGTGAAGTGGGGCTGAAGAAGAGAGTCGTGCAAGTCTGGTTCCAGAACACACGGGCGCGAGAAAGGAAAGGCCAGTTCCGGGCGGTGGGTCCCGCCCAGTCTCATAAACGGTGTCCCTTTTGCCGAGCCCTGTTTAAGGCGAAGTCAGCCTTAGAAAGCCACATCCGTTCCCGGCACTGGAATGAGGGAAAGCAGGCAGGTTACAGCCTGCCCCCGAGCCCCTTAATAGCAACAGAAGATGGGGGCGAAAGCCCGCAAAAGTACATTTATTTTGATTATCCATCTTTGCCATTAACGAAAATCGATCTATCCAGTGAGAATGAGTTGGCTTCTACTGTGTCAACGCCTGTGAGTAAAACAGCAGAGCTGTCACCGAAGAATCTGTTAAGCCCTTCTTCTTTTAAAGCGGAATGCCCCGAGGATGTAGAGAATTTAAACGCCCCCCCTGCGGAAGCAGCGTACGATCAAAATAAACCTGATTTTGATGAGACTTCCTCAATTAATACAGCCATCAGTGACGCCACCACCGGAGACGAGGGAAATGCAGAAATGGAAAGCACCATGGGAAGTTCTGGAGATGGGAAGCCAGCTTTATCTCCGAAAGAACCCAAAACTCTTGACACTCTGCCCAAAACAGCAACCACACCCACCACAGAGGTCTGCGATGAAAAATTTCTCTTTTCTCTCACGAGTCCCTCGATACCTTTCAATGATAAAGATGGTGACCATGACCAAAGCTTTTATATCACAGACGACCCTGATGACAATGCTGACCGCAGTGAAACATCCAGCATCGCTGACCCGAGCTCGCCAAATCCATTCGGATCCGCCAATCCTTTTAAATCCAAAAGTAACGATCGACCAGGTCACAAGCGTTTCAGAACCCAAATGAGCAATCTTCAACTCAAAGTTCTCAAGGCTTGCTTTAGTGACTACCGAACCCCAACCATGCAAGAATGTGAAATGCTAGGGAATGAGATCGGTCTGCCCAAACGCGTGGTCCAGGTGTGGTTCCAGAATGCAAGGGCAAAGGAAAAGAAATTTAAAATTAACATAGGCAAGCCTTTCATGATCAATCAAAGTGGAACGGAAGGCACCAAACCTGAGTGTACCCTCTGTGGGGTGAAGTACTCTGCCCGCTTGTCCATCAGAGATCATATTTTCTCCAAACAGCACATTTCAAAAGTGAGGGAGACTGTTGGGAGTCAGCTTGATCGGGAGAAAGATTACTTGGCTCCGACGACAGTTCGACAGCTGATGGCACAGCAAGAACTTGACCGTATAAAGAAGGCTTCAGATGTGCTGGGCTTAGCGGTACAGCAGCCAAGCATGATGGATAGTGGCTCCCTTCATGGCATCAGTCTGCCAGCAGCCTATCCAGGACTCCCCGGCCTTCCCCCTGTCCTCCTCCCTGGAATGAACGGTCCATCCTCCTTGCCTGGATTTCCACAAAATTCAAACAGTAAGTCATTTCAAAGAGAGTCAGTCTGATTCATTAAGTAACGTTAGGCAGCCAGTGACATGTAACCAAGAACAGGGCGTGGTGACTCTTTTCATTTCAGGAAGTGAAACCACTGAGTTATTTGAAATATGTATTTTAGTGGCTATAGTTAAAAGCCAGGAAGTAAGCCAACCTGAACAGAGGCGGAAAAAACAAAGACTAGGTAGATCAGAGTCTCAGAAATATATTATTTATATCCTTATATCTTTATGTCTTTGAAACCTTCCTTTTACGTACCACGGCACAACCGGTTTCAGACAGCATTTCAGCACAGCAACATGGTACAAAATTTGTATGCATAATAAGAAAGTGAAGCCTTGAGTAATACATTCATTAGTATCTTAATTTATGTTGTTTTTAAGGGACACTTTTTTTTGGTGTTGTACTTTTTGTTTTTTTTTATTTTCCCCCATAAATGCCAGGAAGTTCAAAAGCCCAGGGTCTTCTAGCCACAGGAATTGCCCCGCATTACACCTAGCAGGTAATAAAGCACACACAAGCACACACACACACACACACACACACACACACACACACAAAGTTTAACTACTAAAAATATGACATTTATGATAATTTGTAACTTAGCATTGCTACACAATTTTGCTTTTTTGTAGCATTCATTACTTTTTATTTAAATAAATTTACAACCTTAAAAATACGGTACTATTACTCCATGCCTCCTTTCTATGGCCACTCCTAGCCAAGATTTATAATTAAGACGGCACAAAGTGGTAAAGCTGTTTGAGGCAATCCTGGATGATAAATCCAATCCTGTTTGTCAAGAGAAATGCATTTTGTACAGTTTAGACTTTGTGAATAAGCATAAGTACCCAATTACTTGAAGTTTAAAAATATTGACTAAAGTGTGCTAAGCAATCATATAGCCAAACATATAACAAAAGTTATATATTATCCAAGATAGGAAAAAAATGATTCTAGTTTCTTCTTAAAGTAAGTTTCAGTTTCCAAATTAACAGTAATTTTTTTATTTTTAAATAGAAATTATGACATTCCAAGGAGATACCTAGAATGAATTAATTGCATATATTAAGAAAGTCTCCAAAACACAAAAGGAAAATTTTTTTCATTTTCACAAATTGGACTTTTAGATACATTTCAAACTTTTCAATGTCACCCTTCTCTTATGGCAATTTTCACGACAATATGACTTCAGAAAATGATTCCTATTTTAACCCGTAGCTTGGGAGACATGAAAACACTGAAATCAGATGAACTCTTGTCCACTCCTAGCTATCTGGTTCCCTCTCCAGAATGACTTACTGGCATTGGAGAGAAGCAGAATAGATCTCTATGTAGAAAGAATTTTACCCAAGACATTTCTGCTGCATCCTTTCTTTTGCCTGTCACACCAGCTGCCTTCCCTTGCCTGCTCATCGTACATTGGGCTTAATTATCTGGATATTCTTGGAGCCTTAAATATTAGAGCTACCATGATGTATTTTGTGCCTTTCAATTAAGTCAAATATAGTTAAAGAACAAGGCAATGGCTGATTTTTTTGCATATGAATGTATTAGTCTTCTAGTCTCACCTTATATACCAATATTATTATTAACTGACACCTAGAAAGAGGTCTTATGTGGAAAAACTCCTACGTTCAGTGACATAAATTAGAGCTTTTCCACGTAATGTCTGATGTGGAAGAACTCCTGTGAACACGTAAATTTCGTAAGCATGTAAAATAGAGAAAAATTTGATATTTACAACGGCCCAGAACAGTTCAAGTATCTGTGCCTTTAATCTACAAGTCAGTTTTGATTGGTAATGCTTATGTAGTCATCCTCCTCAGTGGCGGTCAGAACATCATGCGTTTTTTTTTTCTCTGCTGGATCAGAAGGCCTTTGCTTGGATGCCGGGGTCCTTCACTATTGTTCTGAAACTGGTACCCAGACGGCCTATACAAGAGAAAGCCAAGAAAGAGCCAAGTTGTTGAAATATTTAAACAGCCTAACTTTTCTCCTCATTCTGTGGATCATAAATATAATTTACCTCCTCCCTGTGAAATATGGGCCCTCTCTATAACTATGGGAGTTGTGGCAAGATGTTAGAGGCAGGCCCTCCTCAGTAAGCAATAACACTTACACCTAAGCAGCAAGCACTTGCGGGTCCCGCATATTTGCTGCTTTTTGAAATCATGGACCTAAAGAGAGCTGAGAGTGTTATGAAGAGAAAATGTCCATGAGCATACCTACAAGAGCTTGCAGCTTTCTCTTGAATGAGTTCTTTCTTTGTGATGGGATTTAAAATATTAGCATAGCAGAATTAGCAGAATCCCATCCTGAGAGCCTGAATTTCCATACTTTCCACAAACAGCTCACATCTTTTTTAAGTTAATTTATCTGTGGGTGGGTCATGCTGAATATTTTAATCATTTCACAGAGTAGAGCCGTGGCTCTCCATCTTTCCATCAGCATATTTCTACCGCATTGTATTTCATCAAACAATTTACCTCTTTTCCTTTCCAGGAGGCATACCAATTAGGTGGCAAAAGGAGAAAATTCCTTCATAAGAATATTCCTGGATTTCTCACACACCCTGGGCCCTTGTAACAGTTTGTTATCTCTATGAATAAGCTTTGACAGTATGTTCATCTTGGGCTCATTTTAAAGGGATTTAGTTTTGTAAAAGGGATTTTGTTTTAAATACTCCAGTCCCTTTGAAGGTAGATTTCAAGGTTTTGTTCCTAAGAAAATCACTAAAAACGGGGTTCCATTAAGTGAATTATGCTATAATGTAAGTAATAAGTCTGATTCTAAAGGCTGTACCCCAAAATTGACGTAATTGCTGGGTACATGTTCAGTGTTAGCATTTATCAGCCTCTAAATTTCCTGATTTAAACACCCATTTTATTGTCTTTGGGGTGGAAATGCTGTCGTTTTAGCAGCTTTAATTCTCATAAAACTTCTTACCTTACTTCCAAGAAATCTTTGAATTATTCAGTCTTTCAAGATCACAAGGAAGAGCTTGTGAAGAGTAATGTGCTTCGTGTGAGTCTGCTTTCTAAGCATTGACTCCGCCCAGTGTTCAATATTACTACCGTAACCCATTTTTTAATAAAATGAATTATTTTCTGCTAAAAATTTTTTCCACATTTGTCTTTTTCCATCATGGTCATATGCAGAAAAATGGAAGTGGCAATAGAAAATCACAGGCCTGTACACCTGGAAAAAATTAGAAAACTACATTTTACCCTCTAGGATGTTAGCTTCTTTTGGCATTTTCCTCAAGAGGAATAGGAAAATAACTTGATTTTCTATTTTTAATGTATTTACTTTATTGCTTAGGCAGTGTCTGATTTTTATATATTCCGCCAGTCTTTGGAAACACTGCCTAACCTGATTTCCTTAAAAGGAACTTCAGAATGTGCCTTTTGCATTTTTCTCATTCTTCAGTGCCATTTACAAGCATAATTGGGGTAAATCTAGATAAGGGTAAGTTTTTAAATAATTTTTGTGCAATTGTCTTTGGCCCACATACATAATTAGTTTTATTTTTCACCTCAAGAGAATTTTTTTTCCTCTGGGAGACATAGATCAAAGAGACTCGAGGAAAAGACACTACATCTGCATTCATGGTGAGACAGGCATTTTCTTCTGAAAGCATTACTTTTGGGACTAGGCGCGTGTTTCAGGAAAGCAAAACCAAAGAAAATGATGGTAGTGTGAGGTCACCTGTAGAAAAACTTTCACTTCTCACTGAAATGTCAAAGAATTGGAGTAGGAATTAAGGGAATGGAAAGAATATATCTTTGCAGTTACCACCACTCATTTTGTATCCTGATTACTCTTCAGTTTTTCTCTTCTGTTTCTGTTTCTCATAGATTAGTTCACTACTGAACTTTTGACTGCAGACTTCTACAAGTTTATGTCTTTTGCTAGTAGCCCCGATGTACATTATTCATTATCCTTAATCTGTATCCCTTTTCCTAAAATTTGTACTTAACAGCTGATTATATAACTCCACTTACTCCTCAAGATGTTGAATTCCTAGAAATCGCTGATAGTCTGACTACAGTAGTTGGAATTTCTAGTGCAGTCGTCCAGATATTTTCATTACTTCATTATAGGATCTCTAGATAGGAATTTCTAGACCCCATCTGATGGGAAAGGCTAAGTCAACAACTGTCGATCTACCTGTTTTCTAACTAGCTATTTTGGTATGTGTGTGTGTGTTTTTAGGACTGCACCTGTGGCATATGGAGGTTCCCAGGCCAGGGGTCAAATCAGAGCTGTAGCTACTGGCCTACACCATAGCCACAGCAATGCGGGATCCGAGCCTCATCTGTGACCTACACCACAGGTCACAGCAATGTGGGATCCGAGCCTCATCTGTGACCTACACCACAGGTCACAGCAATGCCAGATCCCTCACCCACTGAGCGAGGTCAGGGATGGAACCTGTGTCCTCATGGATGCTAGTCAGATTCGTTTCCTCTGAACCACGATGGGAACCCCCTAACTAGTTATTTTTAAAGTCTTAGTTTCTTCAAATTTCTCTCCCCCTTGAAAATTCTTATGTCAGAGAGGTAGGAGAGCCATCAGTTTCCTTAGATTTAGGAAGGGAAGCACTGAGGTGGAAGGGGGGGGGCATTACTGAATATGAATCCTAGACATACTAGACCCAGAACTAAGACTGGCCTTATGAGTGGGCAAAAGAAGCTGGCTAGCAACATAGTATTATTCTAACAATGCAAGAAAAGGATCTTCTGTCCTTAGTAAAGCTTCTTCCACCTGAATTACTCATGCCTGAAATCTTATAATTAGGTCTTAACTTTTGAACCTAAGACCTTATTTTCTGTTAAGTGGAAAGTAGCAGAGAATATAATGAAATCAGAACATTATAGCAGGGGAGTTCCCTCAAGGCTCAGTGGGTTAAGGATCCAATGTTTTCGCTGCCGTGGCTCTGGTTACCGCTGTGGCTCGAGTTTGCCCTGGCCTGGGAACCTCCCTATACCATGGGCATGGCCAAAAGAAATACCACAGCAGGAAGCAACCTCAAATTATCGAGTATATATTGACCCTTTGCAAAAAATAGGTGTGCTCTTATCTTTAGCATTTTTCTTTCAAATCCAGTTTTATAGAGGAACGAGTGGAAAGAAGATCAAGATACCAGGTATCATAGTGTAGGAATGAAGACAAGGGAGTTGTGGATTTGGGCCCCCAAGAGCAACTCCATTTCTTTAGTTTTCCCTAGGACTGTGTGTAAGTCCCATGGATCTAAGAAGTCTGTGGTACTCAACTGGATTAAAGAAAGATTTGGGAATTTACTCATTCATTTCTACCATACCCTTGCAAATTTTAAGCCCTTTTTATTTAAATTTATCTCAAGTGTATCAGCCATTCTTCTTGTGGATACTTGCTATCATTTTTCCTGGAAAGACAATGTTATTATTTTCAAGGACTGTTTTTTCACTTTCCATAATTGAATTGTCTAACATTTGAAACTGATTCATTTAGACAGGAAGATGAATTTGAGCGGCAGGCTATAAAACTTAATCTTCCCCATCCCCCAATCTGCCATTGAATCATAGATTTCTGCCAAGTCATTTCCCAGCTTAAGGACTCAATTTTCTTACTTAAACAGAATTTTTAGCATCTGTCCCCACTTACCATTGAGGATATTGGAAGACTCTTCTCTAATATGATGGAACTTCCTTGGAGATGACTACTCATACAACTACAGAAATTATTTCAAAGCAGGTCAGAGAAGAGTTGGGTGTGGTAAGGTTAAAAAGAAGAGCAGCCAGTAATAGGCTAGGCTAATTGATGGTAATATGATAATGACTGGGGTCAAGTTGAGAGTGATGTTAAGGGCCCGAGAGTATCTTGAGTATCCTGCTAAGCCTAAGACAAGGTTTCTCAGCCAGGTGAAAACCAATTAAGAAAGTAAAGTTCTTTCTCTAGATAAAGAAATGGAAGCGTGCAGATTTTATGTCACTTGCTTTTCATTTTTTTTTTTTTTTAACAGCCAAAGGTTGCAGTTAAGCAGAGAAGTAAGACGTTAGCCAATATTTAAAAGATGTTTTTCTCTACAGCTATGCACTGATAACTTCAACTCCATTCACCTTCTCCTAGTTAATTCTTCCACCAGCCCACCGGGTCTCCGTCACCGTCCTTGTCCCAGTCATTTTGTAGTGAGCCTTTCCTGGCTCAGGAATGAACCACCACCCGCTTAAGCTTCCAATCTGTTCCTTTTGCAGTCAACGGTATTCACCTCTAAGAAACAGACTCAGGAAAGACACAGGCTTTTATAATTCCCTTTTCTCTCCCGAGCAGTCTTTTAGTTTCTCAGCCAACTAGCCAGATCCTAAAGATGCCTTTGTGGAGATCCTATTGTGGCTCAGCAAGTAACGAGCCTGACTAGTATCCATGAAGGTGCAGGTTCGATCCCTGGCCCCACTCAGTGGGTTAAGGATCCGGCGTTGCTACGGTGTCGGTCGCAGACTCAGCTCAGATATGGCACTGCTGTGGTGTAGGCCAGCAGCTGCAGCTCTGATTTGACCCGTAGCCTGGGAACGTCCATATGCCACAGGTGCGGCCCTAAAAAGAAAAAAAAAGGAAAAAAGGCTTTGTGATAGGTTATCACCAGCCACTATATGAGACTGGGAACTTAAAATCCAGCAAAGATCTTTTCCATATCGATACCAGTCATGCTCTCCTGGACATGTGTCTGCCTACTGAGCATTTAGTTGCTGTCTCTAATGAGATGAGATCAAGCACGCATTGGGGGTGATAAAGTTGAGTGTTAATACATTCAGTTCCTATCCAGTA
>PVHT021183584.1:18076687-18102297 GCA_004024745.2 Catagonus wagneri
GGATTCCTTGCTCTCTGCAAACACTATACTTCATGTGTGTCACTTTATCGTCACAGACACCCTCCTCTGTATGTGATATGAATCTTCAACCTATTAGGGTGGGAGCAGGTTAAAGCTTGATGCTCTCCAGAGGGAGCAACAGATCTAGGAGTTAGTGTCAGGTTTATCTAAATCCAAAGTACCGGAGTTCCCATCGTGGCTCAGTGGTAACGAACCTGACTAGTATCCATGAGAACACAGGTTCGATCCTTCGCCTTGCTCAGTGGGTTAAGGATCTGGCATTGCTGTGAGCTGTGAATGTAGGTCTCAGACCCAGCTCAGATTTGGCATTGCTGTGGCTGAGGTATAGGCCGATGGCTACAGCTCCAATTTGACCCCTAGCCTGGGAATTTCCATATGCCACGGGTGCGGCCCTAAAAAAGACAAAAACAAAAAAACAAAAACAAATAAATCCAAAGTACTACCCCTAGCTGTCTTCTCTTGCTAAAGTGCTGCTTTTTATATTATACATGAATGCCTTGAACGTGGCTGTATACTCCAGGCCACATATGCATAAATTACAGATAATTCTGAATGCACCAGGCTGTCTCAACTCTGCTACTTTCCACCGGAGGGCCGGCCACTCAAGACTCTTCATGCTCACAACACCAGACAGGGTCTCCGGGTTTCTCTCTCCCCTCTCCTTAGACACTCTGCATTCCAATAAACACTAACTGCTCCCTTCTGAGATCTGAACATGTCCCACCTTCCAGCATCTGGCCTTGACTGCATATCATTGGTACAGGGTCCAACCTGTGTGCAACTCAGAAGCCTAGAAAATGAAACTTTCTTTTTCTTGAATCCACTTCTATTTGGGTTCCTCTTCCTACTGGAATTGAGAAAAGCGAATAGAAGTCAAGCAGGAAGTGTTCTGTAATTCGTAGTGCCCCATGCAACGTGAAAATGCAAGCCTCTTGCTCAAAAAATAAGAATTTCGAGATGAGGTCAACAGAACATTAAGTGATGGTCCCTTGTGAATACAGAGCTCTAAGTGACTGCATAGGTCACACCACGGCGAAGCTAGCCCCGCCATCAAGGTTGGATTTCCTTCGTCTCTGTGGTTAGGGGGCGGAGATTCCATGGTGCACACTGGGGGCGGGGCAGAGGCATCAAATCCTCAGTTCACTGTCCACGCTGCTGTCTGCTGCAAAAGCCCAGCTTTCCCGCCTCCATCTTTGGTCGGAGCAAATTGCATCATTCCTGAACTGAATGTTAAAAACAAATTGGATAGACATGTTCAACAACATTTCTTAGCTACGCACTGGATAAACTGTCATTAAAAAGACTACACAGAGGAGTTCCCGTCGTGGCTCAGTGGTTAACGAATCTGACTAGGAACCATGAGGTTGCGGGTTCGATCCCTGGCCTTGCTCAGTGGGTTAAGGGCCCGGCGTTGCCGTGAGCTGTGGTGTAGGTTGTAGACGCGGCTTGGATCCCGCGTTGCTGTGGCTGTGGAGAAGGCCGGCAGATGCAGCTCCAATTAGACCACTAGCCTGGGAACCTCCATATGCCGCGGGTGCAGCCCTAGATAAAGGCAAAAAGACAAAAAAAAAAAAAAAAAGACTACACATAGGAGTTCCAGGTGTGGCGCAACAAAAAGAACCCAACTAGTATCCATGAGGATACGGGTTTGATCCCTGGCTTCGCTCCACGGGTGGGGGAACCTGCCTTGCTGCGAGCTGTGGTGCAGGTCACAGAAGCAGCTGCAATTCAGCCCCCTAGCCTGGGAACTTCCATAAGCCAGGGGTGCAGCCCTAAAAAGCAATAAATAAATAAGTGTAAAAATAAAAAGACTACACAGAAAGCAAATCCAAGCAAGTCCAAGCAGGGTGCCTTGAGGCCCTCCTCACTACTGCCCTTGCTGCTCCAGTGCACAGGGGAAGAGCTTTCAGTCTGCCTCAGATTTAAACACATCTCTGCTCCCATAACCTTCAGTCTCTCCAGGGGTATCACCCCCCCCCCCGCCCCGACTCAGGACTCCGCTCAGGGGGAAACCAAACAGCTGTGTGTTCCCTTTCTTTCCGCCCGTCGCCTCTCTCCAGCCTGGAGCATCCTTACCTGTCCTGTCCGTCTGCTTTGTACCTTATTCAAGTGTTTTCTCTGCCCTGAATCCTTAACATGCCTCCTCCAGATCTAAGCTATCAGCTTTAAAGCCAGGCAGGGATTGCCTTCTCTCTCCACCTTCTACTTTTGGCATCCACTGAACTAAAGAATATTCCACCGGTAAGTCCCAAGGGCGGGGAAATTAGGAAGTCATCTGGGAGGGGGTGGGGAGAGTGAACTACTGGGAAGAAAGAAATTGGGTTGAATACCTTCATTACATTAGTCAGCGACACATTTTATATCCCCAGGGTTGTCAAGAATATGCGTGTGTACGACCCCCACCCCCACACCCCTGCCCCAGGTAGACAGTGAAGTCACCAAGTCCTTAGAAACCAGATTCCAGGTTAACAGATTTTATTACCTTAAATGTCCCTTTCAGTGTTAATAAAAATCAAAGTATGCAAATACACATACACAGACAAACAGAGGCGGGGAGATGTGAGAGCCCTCCTCTTTTTTTTTCTTTTTTTTTTTTAATAGCTGCACCTGCAATGCAGACGTTCCCTGGTGGCCAAGGATTGCCTCCAAGCTGAGAGTGCAGCAACACGGGATCCTTTAACCCATGCACTCAGCCAGGAATTAAACCTGATCCTCTGCAGCAACCCAAGCTGCTGCAGTTAGATACACAACCCACTGTACCGTGCAGGGAACTCCTCAGAGCCCACCTTTTTTTTTTTTTGTCTTTTTAGGGCTGTACTCACGGCATATGGAGGTTCCCAGGCTAGGGGTTGAATCAGAGCTGTAGCTGCCGGCCTACACCACAGCCACAGCAATGCGGGATTCAGGTCGCATCTGTGACCTACACCACAGCTCACGGCAACACTGGATCCTTAACACACTAAGTGAGGCCAGGGATTGAACCCATGTCCTCATGGGTGCTAGTGTTTATTGGAATGCAGAGTGTCTAAGGAGAGGGGAGAGAGAAACCCGGAGACCCTGTCTGGTGTTGTGAGCATGAAGAGTCTTGAGTGGCCGGCCCTCCGGTGGAAAGTAGCAGAGTTGAGACAGCCTGGTGCATTCAGAATTATCTGTAATTTATGCATATGTGGCCTGGAGTATACAGCCACGTTCAAGGCATTCATGTATAATATAAAAAGCAGCACCTTAGCAAGAGAAGACAGTTAGGGGTGGTACTTTGAATGTATTTGTTTTTGGTTTTTGTTTTTATCTTTTTCAGGGCCGCACTGGTGTCACAATGGGAATGCCCATATTTTGTCTTGATGTGACGTCCATTTATAGACTGTCTTGATGTAATGCCCATTTATAGGTACTAGGGTAATGAGGGACAATACAGAACAAAACTTAATCATTTTTACCAAATGGTGAGAATGTTTCCAAACCTGAACCACTTAGCCAGTGGCCATCGCCACCTTTATCTCCTCTCTGCTTTCCCCCTAAATGACTTTCCTCACCCCAAATACACACACAGATCGAGGTTTCTTCCTCTGTCTCTGTCTCTTTCTCTTTTTTTTCTTTTTTGTCTTTTTGCCTTTTTATCTAGAGCCACACCTGTGGCATATGGAGGTTCCCAGGCTAGGGGTCTAACAGGAGCTGTAGCCGCCGGCCTACACCACAGCCACAGCAACGTGGGATCCGAGCCGTGTCTGCAACCTACACCACAGCTCACGGCAACGCCGGATCCTTAACCCACTGAGCAAGGCCAGGGATCAAACCCGCAACCTCATGGTTCCTAGTCGGATTCGTTAACCACTGAGCCACGACGGGAACTCCTGTCTCTGTCTCTCTTGATCTCTGTCTCTCCCCCTTCTCTACTTTCTCTCCCTCTCTCCCTTTTTAGCATAAAATGTATTAATACTTCAACTTTTAAATAATAATTTGGCATATTTTCTTAGTACATTAATATTATATACACTGTATCCATACTAACATATGGTTATTATAAAACCAGCGACTGGTGGTTATTTAGGTACCATTCTACTACTAGAAGGTTAATAATAAAAGCTGACACTTACCTAGTGTTTATTATATATACCTATTATTCTAAAGACTTTATATTAATCCATTTGCAGAAAACAATGCCTGACACATACTTTAAAATCTTTCTGTGATTTTTGTGGGAAGCTGTACTGTGATTTAATGGGAAGGACAGTCACAGAGGTGGAACTTCTGTCCCCAGGCTCTTTGGAAGCCGGATGGTTAAAACTTTCCCTGTTGCTAACAGAGAACAACTGAGTCACACAATCTCCTGGTGTTCTTTCCAATATTAACATTTATAATGCAAATTTTACTTTAGGTATAACCTCCTTTATAGCAATTTACCCAGTGCATAGCTAAGAAATCGGTTATGCTAAAAATGTCCAGGAGTTCCTGTTGTGGCTCGGCGTGTTTCAAACCCGACTAGTATCGGTCAGGATGCGGGTTTGATCCCTGGCCTCATTCAGTGGTTTGAGGATCCAGCTTTGCTGTGAGCTGTGGTGTAGGTCACAGATGTGGCTCGGATCTGTGTTGCTGTGTCTGTGGCCTAGGTCGGCAGCTATAGCTCCGATTCCACCCCTAGCCTAGGAACTTCCATATGCCTTAGTTGCTGCCCTTAAAAAAACCAAAACAAAACAAAAAAACAAAAAAGAGTCCATTTAGTTATCTTAATATTGAGTTTCCTAAATTGGGGCTGACTGTGAGGGATGGGGGTGAGAATGGGAACACAGGCAGCAAATGTCAGGGAGACACATGTCGGAATAAATTAAAAACGGAGTTGCGCTGGGCTGGCATCCCTCTGAAAATGGCTCCAGGAGACAAGAACCCCTGGAGCAGGAAAGCTCCCCCAACCCCCAGGATCCACCCCCTGGTCGAGCAACTTAATGGAGGCTGTGTTAATGCATCAAGGGAGCAGGGGCTTTACTTCCTAATCTGCACTTGGCACTCAGCTGCAGACGCACTGCAGGCATCGCTTCAGGAGGTCAACAGGAAAATGCATTGCTCCCCGCAACGATGGAGCTGCTGCCGCCTGTGTGCGGAGATGCGTGTTGGGGAGGAGCCCAGTTAAAATTCTCTCAAAGGGGAGGCTCAGGAAATCTGGATTGGTCCCGACTAGCGCGCTGTGAACAGAGTTTCTAAGAAATGCCCAGTATTTGTCGCACCTGCAGCCAAGTTCCTCCTGAAAAAAAAAAAAAAAAAAATGGATCCTGAGAAATCTGTTAAGGGTAAGACGATGTAATGTTTCATTCATCAGTTTATTTAATTTTATTTATTTATTTATTTATTTATTTATTTTTTGCCTTTTGTCATTTTAGGGCCGTACCCGCGGCATGTGGAAGTTCCCAGGCTAGGGGTCTAACAGGAGCTGTAGCCACTGGCCTACGCCGCAGCCACAGCAACGCAGGATCCAAGCCGCATCTGCAACCTACACCACAGCTCACGGCAACTCCGGATCCTTAACCCACTGAGCGAGGCCAGGGATCGAATCCGCAACCTCATGGTTCCTATTCAGATTCGTTAACCACTGCGCCACGACAGGAGCTCCCTCATCAGTTGATTTTAAAGTGTTTATCGGGACCATAACAGTAACAAGAATCTACTCACTCTCCCATTTAGGAATTGCTGCTTCTTTGCTAGAACTTTACTATTTTGATCTTAAAACTACACGGACTGTAAATAGGGGAAATATGACCACGCAGCTAGTTCCTCCAGGACTCCCACGGTTGCTGGGATAATTCTTAGAAGCATCTCTGGCGCTCTTGAAGAAAATTCTAGTTTCAACTGTAAGTAGAATGGCCACTCTAGGGCGACAGGGACTAAGCCATGTACTGGACATCATTCCTTCAAAGCTAAATAAACTGTGCTTAATACTCAAGGGTCTACTTAGGTAGCGGCCTCACCTAGAAATGCACCATCACCATCCATCCCTCCCCTGGCTCTTTCTGTTCCTTCTTTCTCTGAGACCTCATTCCCCCTCTGTTTCCCAGCTACAGGGATCCCCAGATTTTGATGTTCTGCTCTGCCTTTCCCCCTGCCCCTCACTTCACCAAGTCACGACCACTTTTTCTGAAACAGACCCACGGCCTGACTCTATGGCCTAATTCATGGTGGTTCTGAACATCTGTCTGGCAAGACGAACTGCTGTAGCAACCGCAGAGTTTTCGTGGGTAACTCTGGAATAAGTGTGATGATTCTCCACGAGAATCCTCAGTCTGGTGGTTCCACTGAGCAATTTTTTTTTTTTTTCCAGATAATAACTCAACGACTCCACCGTCCGCTGGGGCTGAGGAGTCCTATGCTTTTAGCTGCTGGGAAAGGACGAAAGAGAGCATGGAGAGCAGGTCTAGAAGTAGCATGTGGCACTTCCACCCACATTCTTTTGGCCAAAATTTCCAAAGGTGATATATCACCAGTCGAGGTTTATACATGAGAAGAAAAGAAAACAGAGTTCGAAACTAAAGTCTTCTAAGGTTGGCCCTTCTGGTAATCAGATACCCATTTTATTCTTTCTCGCACACATGTTTGCTAAAATATTCCCTCGTGGTGGGAGGCAACTTGCTGTGACCCCCCAGCTCCTTCATTCAGCAGTCCCCTCTGTCAAATTCAGATGTGGACCCCTGTGATCTGGTAACACATGGTCTAACAAAATAAATTATCTGGAAGTTCCCATGGGCTCAGTGGATTAAGAAACTGCCATTGTGTTGGTGAGGATGTGGGTTCAATCCCCGGCTTCACTCAGTGAGTTAAGGATCCAGTGTTACTGCAAGCCGTGGCATGGGTCGCTGATGTGGCTCAGATCCGGTGTCGCCATGGCTGTGGCTGTGGCATAGGTCTTCAGTGCAGCTCCAACTCGACCCCTAGCCCAGGAACCTCCATATGCTGTGGGTGTGGCCATATAAAGGAAAATAAAGAAAGAAATAGTCTGCCCTTCCATCACAACACCCAATATTGCCAAGGAGAAGAGTGGATAGGATTGCCGCAATAACCCATTGGGATAAAAGAAAAACGGGAAATGCACAGTCACTGTTCCAAAGCAATTCTGAAAACCCACTGGAAGAACTTCTACCTTTGTAGAGGGATGTTCTTTCAGTAGACTCTCATTCTGTTTTCTGGGAGAAATTGTCTTGTGAATTTGTGACTTCTGACTCTGTCCTTAAGGAATATGATCATTGAGGCCATCATTTTCTATGACCACCTCTGAAGAGAATATTGGAGAATATGTTCTTGAGGGGTGGACATTTTCCCCAGCTTATTTCCTTGGTAGCTTTCCGGTCTATTTGCTTGTAGTCAGTTCATTGTGCCTGGTTGTACCCAAAGTTCTTTCCTATATATAATTTTCTGAGCATGACTTGTATCTCTGCTTTCTAATCCCCGTTTCCTTCTGTCTCCTTCCTTCTTCTCCTCTTTTTCTGTCTGAACATAGTGGTGGCTACCTTGAGGCAATCTGAAAAAAAGAAGACATGTAGAAATTGTTATTTACCACAAGAATTAACATTAATAGGCCTTCATTTCTCAAAACCACTGTCTTATTCATCACTATTTGAGGTCTAGGAACAGTCAGATTTTCTAATCCTGTAAAGCTCCAAATTTCTGATTTCTTTCTTCTTCTTTTCATTGTTACTTGCAAACTTGTCAATTCCTTTCTGAGCTCAACTCTTTCTTGTGATATTTTGCTAAAGGCAATCAGTAAGCCAACACATTTGAAAACTATTTATTCTCAACCACTTCTACCAGAAACCTATGCTTATTAGGAAGACCTACCTGTCAAATTATTGCAGGCACAGTTCATCAAATATTTTACCTTTACACTACATGGAGGGCCAGCTTTTCAGCTTCTGATATTTCATTTCTCTTTGCCCACTGTCTGACCACCGAGCTACTGCCACATGTTTTAGTTTATTGTTAATAGTAGCACCTAACTTCATCACACTTATTTTTGATTAGTCAAAAAAATACAACTGTCACCGACAACTGCAAAATTCCAACAGCTGAACAAATTAAGAATTTGTTTTCAGTTCATGGAACAACTTCATCATCCATGATCTTGAACAGGTGATTCTCCTGAGGTCTCTCCTCAAAGATATGACTGAGGAATCCAGGATGTTTCCACCCTATGGATCTGCCATCCTTTGAGGATTTAGAATTCTTAGTTTCCAGTAAGACATGACTGAGGAATCCAGGATGTTTCCACCTTATGGATCTGCCATCCTTTGAGGATTTAGAATTCTTAGTTTCCAGTTTAGGAAAAAGCTTGATTTGTAAGGGTTTTATCTGGAAGTAGATCGTATCACTTCTGTGTACATCCTATTGATTAGAATTTATATCAATCATCCCACTTAACTGCAGCAGGAGCTGATAGATATGGCCAAGCTGTATACACAAGAGAGAAAAAAAAAAAACAAAAACTGAGAGCATCATTTTACTGACTTTTTATTTCCATATTGACACTTTAGTGCGTGCTCTCCAATGTTGGACCAGACTCCTTAAACATTTCTTCTATGCAGTGAGCTCTATATGAAGCCTTGTCAGTAGGTGTTGCTGGAAGAGGAAAGGGAGAGTCTCTTCCTGGTGTAATATAATGAGTTTTCTCCTGCTGCACAGTCCCTCGGTATTGTGTGTGGTGACATCCAGCAGTGCAGTGTCTCAGCAGCACACCTAGACCATACATACAGATCATACCTACACACCTAGATCATACATACAGACCATACCTACACACCTAGATCATACATACAGACCATACCTACACACCTAGACCATACATACAGACCATACCTACACACCTAGATCATACATACAGACCATACCTACACACCTAGACCATACATACAGATCATACCTACACACCTAGACCGTACATACAGTCCCTTGCAGCTCCACCATAGGATCGGTGACCCCCCAACAACCATCTTCATGTGGTCACCACACACTCCAGACCTCCCATCAGCAGCAACACCCAACTCTTTCTGAGCACCTGATCATCACCCTGGGGTCCTCTGGCCCCTGGAGTATTGTTTCCTACTTGCCTGTGAATATGGACCTGCTCTGACCTACAGAAACCGAGGACATCTCTGCCTTCCAGTTGACCACAAGCACAACTTCTCTGAGGAGTTCTAAAACTCAGGCTGGGACTGCAAGGTCAGCCTTCCTTGGAAACTCTCCTTCAGCCCTAGAATGTCCATTAGAGTGAGTTCTATTCACATCTTTATGGTTACTCTCTATCATAATTTAACTATTCTTTATAATAAACTTCCCTTGTTCAAATCATTGCATGGTCTTTGCCCTCTCATTAGACTCGGGCTGTGACATAATGACGGGTTTGGTCAGTATCTAGCACTTTCTGTCCTAGTCTATGTCACCCACACAAGCTCCAGACCATCTCTGTCGTCATATAGCACAAGGCACATTTCCTTGAAGTTCAAGTCTTTGGATTCTTTTTTTTTTTAATTATTCTTTTCTTTTTCTTTTTATGGACACACCTGTGGTGTATGGAAGTTTCCAGGCTAGGGTTGAAACAGAGTTGCAGCTGCAGGCCTACACCATAGCCACAGCAACACCAGATCCGAGCTGCATCTGCCACGTACACCACAGCTTATGGCAATACTGGATCCTTAACCCACTGAGCCAGACCAGGGATCGAACCTGCATCCTCACAGAGACAATGTCAGGTCCTTAACTTGCTGTGCCACAATGGGAACCCCAAGTCTTTGTATTCTAAATCACCATAAGAGATACAAAATCATACAGAACATGGCGAGTGACATTTTCCGTAGGAAAAACTAAAGTACAACAATATTGTTTCCATAAGATAATGGTTAATTCCCGCAGCTATTTAAGATGATTAAGCAATTTCTGCAACATTAAACATAAACTATTGTATTTAAAAGATCAAAAATACATTTTCTTGGCCCTGCTAGATTTAGCAGACCTAAAATTAAATAAATATATTTTTTTTATCTGTTTCTTTCTGTGCGAAAATTTTTTGTTGAGAAATACTTGGGATACCGTAAAATTGACTCTCTGAAAGTGTACAATTCAGCAGTTTTTAGCATATTCACAAAGTACGTTTCTATCACTGCTATCTAATTCCAGGTCATTCTTACCACCCTAAAAAGAAATCTGTGTCCATTAACAGTCATTTTCCTTTCTCCCTCTGCCCCACCCTCTAGCAACCACTGTCTATTTTCTGTCTCTATGGATTTACCTATTCTGGAAACTTCATATAAATGGAATCATTCAATATGTGACCTTTGGTATCTGGCTTCTTTCAATTAGCTCAACACTTTCAAGGTTCACACATGTTGTAGCATGTTGCATGTGATTTTTAATGTTTGATTTTTATAATCATCGAAAACATATTACATGCTTCTCTGTCACCAGTAAAACCCGTGTTAAAAATACTAGGACAGCCATCTAGTTTTCACTTGTAAAGAAAAAGGAATAATTACGAAGGGGGAGGTAAAACCCTTATGTTTTCACGAACATCTAAATGTGAGCAAAAAAGAAAGTGAAAAATATCTCGAATCCTACCTTTTAAATTTTCTCTCATGGTATACTGCTACTAATAATCAACACTTACATAACACTTCAGAATTTCAACACATTTTTATATTGAATGCCAAAGGTAACACCTACTGCAGGAATTATATGCTGTGCTTTAATTCCAGGAGACTGTAGGAATAGTATAAATAGCAGTCCTATTTTTTTGGTTGTTATTATCACACATCCTAAATATAAGGCAATAAAACCTCTAGTATTTCTGTAAAAAACACTTCTGTGAACAGAGATTGGCAAAAACCCATATAGGCGTTTCCTTTTTTGTTTTTTTTTCAGAGGAAAAAACTTGAATTTGAGTTAATCACAAGCAGTCTCTAAAAGCGCAGTGTGATCTAAATTGAAGTTTTTCCATCTTATGAAATGGGAGATGAGATCTGATATATAATCCCATCATCACAGTCGTACCTGTATTTAATTTTTTTTCAGCCCTATCTTCTGAGGCACTAAAAGTTATTCCCAAGCAGTAATAAAATTCTAGCCTGTATTTCTTAAGGATCTTTGAAATATACCTCTGAGATACGAGGTAGGGATATTGTTACAGCTGGAGAAAGAGACAACGGTAAGTTAAGTGACTTTTCCAAGGAGACACAATAAATCAGATGTAGGTGGTAGGACTAAACCTTGGCTTCCCCTTAAGACCTTCTCTGTGATACCATACGGCCTTTCTGAGCCACTGGAAGTTTCCTTATTAACCCTGCAGTTAATTTTCATGTTTTAAAAGGCCTTTTCCAAATATATAAATATAACGTTCTTTAATACCGTTTCTCAGGCAACGTAAATTAAAGAAATCCACTCCTAATAAAGACCAGAGAAAAGCCACCTTATCCATGAGATACAGGAAACCCAGTAACGTAGAGTAATGACTTCCATCTGCCCCTAGTAACTGATACGAGGTTATCACACGGCCTAGCTTATTACCCTTATTATTGGGAACTGATACACAAATATGTTGGGACTACTGGCTATAGTTTCTCAATAATGGGATCAACCTGTGGGATAAAATATGGACTCCCAAGATTTCTTAGTGAAGGGCAAATCAGGAAGACTGCTTCTTATTCCCAATGTTAAAGACAGCTTTTTTTTTTCCTCAAAAATTATATTTATCATGTCTCTATGTAGTGAGCTTGATAGTGATAAATTAGAATCCAATACAGGGGCAATTACGCTTCATAAGATGCTTCACATCACCAGGTGCCTGCTCCCAAGATACTATCAAATGTCCTGGGTGATTACTCTGTTGGCCTCCTTGTGTTCTTCTGCATTTCAGAATAGATGTATCTCATAAACTCAGCCTACAGTGTTTCTATTATCCTCCCTGGCCTGGATTTACCATCCGTGTTATACATAACAAACGCACGTGCCGGCCTTCCTTAAGAACATGTCCTTTCATGACAATTCATTCCTTCCAATTTCCCACCTTAGCACCCCCGGTTGTAGAAGCCTGCTTGTCGTACAGATGGGAGTCCTCTTTTTAGGTCGTAAGCCCAGAGATGAAGCCTAAGTTTAGTTTGCTGTCTGTAAAGATACTCCCCACAACAAAGAAAACAACCTTTTATATCCCTGAAAGAGAATAATTAATACTTCAGTAGGAAGCAATTATATTCAGGAAACCGTTCTAGGAAATCCTAACAGCTCCATCCAGGAGCTATAGGTAAGAATTATCCTACGTTATATGACTGAAAGAGTTTGCAAAAGTGACTCTTCCAAGAATAAAAGTAATCTTTCCTGAGTGTAAATTCTAAGTTCACATCAAAAAGTCTACAAATACTAAATACTGGAGAGAGTGTGGAGGAAAAAGGAACCCTCCTACAGGGTTGGAGGGAATCAATACTGGCGTAGCCATTATGGAAACTAGTAAGGAAGTTCCTTAAAAAACTAAAAATGGAGCTATTGTATGATCCTGCAATCCCACCCATGAGCCCATATATGGAGAAAACTATAATTTGATAAGATACGGAGTTCCCGTCGTGGCACAGCGAAAAAGAATCCGACTAGGGACCATGAGGTTGCAGATTTGACTCCTGGCCTTGCTTAGTGGGTTAAGGATCCTGCATTGCCAAGAGTTGTGGTGTAGGTCACAGACGTGGCTCAGATCCTGTGCTGCTGTGGCTGTGGCGTAGGCCAGCAGCTGTAGCTCCGATTGGACCCCTATCCTGGGAACCTCCATATGGGCCGTGAATGAGGCTCTAAAAAAAAGACAAAAAAAAAAAGAAAAGATACGTGTACCCCAATGTTCATAGCAGCACTGCTTATAATAGCCAAGACATGAAAGCAATGGATAAGGTGTGGGGTGTGTATATGATGGAATATTATTCAGCCATAAATAGAATGAAATAATGCCATTTGCAGCAACATGGATTGATACAGAAATCATCATATTAAGTGAAGTAAGTCAGATATGGAAAGACAAATACGTGATATCACTTATATGTGGAATCTAAAAAACCGATACAAGTAAACTTATTTACAAAACAGAAATAGATTCAGAGATATAAAACACAAACTTATGGTTACCAAAAGGTAAAAGAGGGAAAGGATAAATTACGAGTTTGGGATTAACACATACACACTACTAATATAAAATAAATAACCAACTAGAAGGACCTACTGTTTAGCACAGGGAACTATCTTTAATGTCTTGTAATAAACTACAATGGAAAAGAATCTAAAAAAGAATATATATATGCATATTTAGTTAGATATATAAGCTAAATCAGTTTGCTGTACACCTGAAACTAAAATAACATTGTAAATAAACGATATTTTAATAAAAATTAAAAAAAATTAAACTCTGTATTAAGAGGCATCAAGTAATAAACAACAAAGGGAGTTCCTGTCATGGCTCAGCGAAAGCAAATCTGACTAGTGTCCATGAGAACGCTGGTTCGACCCTGGCCTTGCTCAGTGGGCTACAGATTTGGCATTGCTGGGAGCTGCAGTGTAGGTCACAGACGCGGCTTGGATCTGGCGTTGCTGTGGCTGTGGCGTAGCCCGGTGGCTACAGCCCCAATTTGATCGCTTGCCTGGGGTTAAGCCAGCTGTGAGCCCTAAAAAGACAAAAAAAAAAAAAGAGGGAAATAAACAACAAAAGGATCACGTCTCAGGATGCCCTATTATATTTACATGTATTGAATATATGGAAAAGGCGTCTCGCTTTATCAGCTAGAAAAACAGAAGCAGTAGGAGATTTAGGTACGCGCATATGGCGATATGCATATGCAGTATGCAAAGATCTTTCTCTGTAAATACAATCAGATACTAATATTAAGAAAAGTCATGAGGAACCCGAGGTGTCCAGCTGGTAGTCAGTGGAATCATTGCTGCGTCTCCCAGAAGAAACACTTCAACTAAGGTCTCTAGACCAGCAGAGCCTAAGGTCATGAAGACAGGAAACCAAACTTTTGCTACCAAATCACTGAGAGTAACAGTTAAGGGCTAGCACTCCATTTCCAGTTCTCGATTCCTGGCCCAGAGATATGGGCTGGAGGACAAACCCACCAGGCAGTGGCCTCTGATCTGGAGCTTACCCAGTTTCCTGGAGAATACTGTCCCTGTCTTGCAAGGTATTACCAACTATATAGTGCTGTAGCTGGGTCTTCAAGAGACCGTTCCAGTGTGTATTAAGCCAAATGGTTCAGGGAGTTCCCGTCGTGGCGCAGTGGTTAATGAATCCGACTAGGAACCATGGGGTTGCGGGTTCAATCCCTGGCCTTTCTCAGTGGGTTAAGGATCTGGCGTTGCCCGGAGCTGTGTTGTAGGTTGTAGACGTGGCTCTCGGATCCCGCATTGCTGTGGCTGTGGTGTCAGCTCCGATTAGACCCCTAGCCTGGGAACCTCCATATGCCACGGGTGCGACTCTAGAAAACGCAAAAAGACAAATAAATAAATAAATAAATACATAAAAATTAAGCCAGCTGGTTCAACAAGATGGGTACATGATCAGATCAGTGGCTTCCTGAGCAAGGGCCCATTGCCACACTTCTTTTACTGTGAAGTGATTTCCTTGATCAGAAGCAAGGCTGTATGGAATACTGTGATGGTGGCTAAGACATTCTGTAAGTCCATGGACAGTAGTTTTGATGCAAGTGTTATATGCAAGGGAGGCAGATAAAGAAACCAGAAAGAGTATCTATTCCAGGAAACTAATCTACCCAGGGACCCAGGGATCATAAGCTGACCTATGCACGGAAAGCGTATTGGTCATCGAGGACAGACGCAGAACTATTACTCCAAATGGGTGGCATAGACAGGGGAAACTTTGAACGGGCAGATTCGCTTTGATCTACAGTAGGAACATATTTCTGTAACTTACATTGCTGAGAAAAACACGCGACAGATGGATTATTGTTTTGTATCTGGAAACTACATGCTATTACCTTAACATTAATGGCAGAGTCAAATAGAAATTTCCCAGTGACTAAGAAAGACCGGAGTCAGAAAAATGTCTTCATAAAAACAAGATTTTTCCACCCAGGGCTGTCTCTAATTTCAGCATATCCTCAGACAAATTGCTTTCATTGAAATGTTGCTGTAAGATTTCAATCCTCATTTGAAAATAGGGATAAGAGCTACTTGTCCTTATCGTGGATGTTTTCCTCCTCGGGAGTGAGGATTTCATAGGAAAATTCATAGAAAGCACTTAGCCCAGAGCATAATACGTAGAAAATGCATAAGAATTATAGCTAAAAAGATATGGGTACTCATGTGATTTCAAAATCATCCTATAAAGAAGTTTATGACCACTCTCTTTTTGTGGATGAGGAGACCGAGGTTGAAAGATTGAATGCTGGGGAGTTCTCATTGTGGCACAGCGGAAATGAATCCGGCTAGTAACCATGAGGTTGCAGGTTCGATCCCTGGCCTCTACTTGGTGGGTTAAGGATCCGGCGTTGTCTGTAGGTCACAGACACATCTCTCATCCTGCGTTGCTGTGGCCATGGTGTAGGCTGACATCTGTAGCTCCAGTTCAACTGCTAGCCTGGGAAACTCCATATGCCATGGATGCGCCCTAAAATAAAGGCAAAAAAAAAGCAAAACAAAAAAAAAAAACAAATACCTTGCTGAAAGTCAGAAAAACTGACTTCAAAAAGATGTACCATGATTAACATCCAAGTTTTTCCTCCTTACAAATAACATTTATCATATATGGATTGAATATGTGTGTGGGGGGGGGGTTGTGTGGTGTGTACATGTGATTTCAAAATAGATACAGGCTCACCACAGAAAATTTTAAAGGCACACAATGAAAAAGTAATTATTAGCTATTATATTTCTCACATATATAGATAATGCTATTAATAATAATTATAATAATAGCTAAACACTATTGAGTTCATTTATGAACCAGGGCTTTTCTAATAACTTCACAGGGAGTAGCCACTTGGCCTTGACAAATACCTGAGAGGGTCAACACTATACTTATCTTCATTTACCAATGAGACACCTGAGGCCTGGAGTGCATAACCAGCTTTCCCAAGGCCATCAGCCTCAGTTGTGAAGGTAACCCACACGTGGACTAGCTGAGAATAGAGCCAGCACTGTTCATCACTAGGCTGTCAACCTCAATACAGACATATTTTCTTACGTTGGAATTATACTGCACACTTCTTTATGATTTGACATTCTGCTAAAGTATAATGCTACCATTCCTTCAAGTCATTAAATATGCTTCTTCATAATGATGTTTACTGGCAACATAGAATTACAACTTAAAAAAAAATGCACCATCATGGAGTTCCATTGTGACTCAGCAGAAATCATAGTACCCATTAGGATGTGGGTTCTAGTGCTGATTTCACTCAGTGGGTCAGGGATCCAGCATTGCTGTGAGCTGTGGTGTAGGTGGCTGACATGGCTCAGATCCTACGTTGCTGTGGCTGTGGGATAGGCTAGCAGGGGCAGCTCTGATTCAACCACTAGCCAGGGAACTTCCAAATGCACAGGTGCGGACCTAAAAAGCAAAAAAAAAAAAAAAAAAAGAAAGAATAAACATTTATTCAGTCAGTCAGTTCTGCAGTGCTGGAAGCTTACATTGTTGTTACAACACTCCCAGAATACTTCTATATATACATTTGTATGTGCTTCATGGTGGACATGGTCGAATGTTTTCATGGGACAAATTCCTACACTGGAATAAGTGGATAATTTGTAAGGATTTTTGTTAGAGTTCCAGCTTGCATTTCCCAAAATGGTGCCAATCATCTCTCCCACAGGCAGAGAGAGGGAGAATCAGGTCTTTTGGTTTTTACTGAGGTCAGGATGGAGTCTGCGATAATTTCTGTTTAATTCTGTGGCTTGTTACCAGAGATCCCAAGCCCTGAAGAGCCTTCATCTACAGGATGCCTTTTTTTATTCAAGAGTACCCCTCATTTGAAACACAGTTGAGTCATTACTTGTGTAAATCTAAAGGAATGAAAATTTACATCTGTCGTGAGATTCAGATGGGAAGTTTTTAGCACTTTATGCCAAAAAGGAACCTTCGTTCTTAAGCTCAATTTCTTATTCATGTGTTTGAATTGAAAAGGGTAAAATGCATAGTTCTGAGTAGTTATGATAGATAACTCTATTACATATTAAGTCATCTGGGTTTATTATTAATCTCAAGAATGTCTTTTTTTCCCCTCCTGCCACAAGCCGCTATCCAGAAGGTACAAAGGCACAGAAAACGACTCAAAACATCCACCAAGCAATTCAACCCAAGGTTTTTTCCAAAGCTGTCTGATTCTTAAACGGTAAAGACTTGTAGTCAAGAACTCTCATCACATATTGCAATATAATGCAATTATAATTTGATAATTTTTCTTTATGAAAAGTATTATCAGCCCAACTAACACCTACACAAATTGGGGATTACCTCAAATTTTTAAAATTTAAAATTGAAAAGTAGGGCATCTATTAACTAAGACAGAAATTCCAAGGGTTGGAGTTCCCATTGTGGCTCAGTGGCTAATGAATTCAACTAGGAACCATGAGGTTGCGGGTTCGATCCCTGGCCTCGCTCAGTGGGTTGAGGATCCGGGGTTGCCGTGAACTGTGGCGTAGGTCACAGACGCGGCTAGAATCCCACGTTGCTGTGGCTGGGGTGTAGGCCGAAAGCTACAGCTCCAATCAGACACCTAGCTTGGGAACCTCCATATGCCTCCAGTGCGGCTCTAGAAAAAGACAGAAAGAAAAAGAAAAAAAAGAAGAAATTCCAATGGTAAAAATTTGAAAAAAAAAATGGATTTTCCCCTTTACTCCTATATAAGTATACACACAAAAGATTAACCCATTTGTCCTTATGTTTTATAGCTCTTTTTGCCTCTCAATGCAAAGATCAATACAAAGATAAGAACACTTCAACTTCAAATAATGTTTCACAAAGGGTAGATGACCCTTTTTTAAAAGAATAAGGGGGAAAATAGCAAGGAACGAAAAGATTCCTTTAGCTTTCTTCCCCCAATCATATAAAGGTAGATGAATTTAGACATACCATAATCTGAGAAAGAGTATTCAACTAGAATTTGGCAAGGTGTCCTTGGGAATTTTCCTTCTTACTCTTGACTTTGTACGTTCGAAGTCTCTTAGGACCTTGGAGAAGAGTCTTAAGACCCAGAACCATCTAGATGCCAGAACATATTTATTTTCACATCCGGTACTCGAGCCCTTCATGCAATGATCCTCAGGAGTCCAAGCTTCCTACAGCATGACAGTCTCCAACGCCAGGCACTGAGGAGTTAAAGGAGGCCGGGGGCAGGGACAGCTGGAGATAATTACTTACAATCAAAGGACACGCAGAAAAGCAGCAGGAACAGCAGGGTGAGGTGTTCTGCCTGGCTGGATTATAGGAGTCATCTGGATAGAGGCAACTGGGCTTAAACACTAGTAAGGGAATTCTGCACTGTTTGATCTTATTTTAAGACCTAAGAAAGAGATTGGGATTGGTTTGAACCTGGTTTAAAAAGCCCAAAGGTAGACATTCCTGCCATAAACAGCTTGAACTCTCTTGTCCTGTAAATGGGGATATAGGAAAGATGTGTTAGGGCCAAGGGGGCTTTGCGTATTAAACACAAGATCAAATTTTACTTCTAAAATTCTGAAGGACAATTTTGTACTCCTTTTTTCCAAAAGGGGCAATTAGTCTAAAATCCTAGACATCTGACTTGGTTCTTTTTTTTTTTTTTTTCCACTAAGATCTCTACGTGGACCATCCTAAGATTTCAACTTTTTTTTTTTGGTCAGTTCGCTTTTCCTGCAGTCCTAAATTATATTTCAACAACTGCCATTTTCCCTCATAGGGCCGAGATTCATGAGGCAAATAAATATTTCTGCAGTGAAAGAGTGTATTGTAGACAGCACTATTTTAAGGAGATATCAGATCTCTGAAGTCTTTAAATTGGATTTTCTTCTCAGATACATATTTTTTCCCATTTAATACGATGCATAAAATGGATTCACTGCATTATAGTCAAGTCCCTAAACCCTCAGCCTTGTAGAAACCTTTCCTTGATGAACTCCAATCCGAAACTCTGATTGTTCTTCTTTTGATTTATCTATAATGTTGAGAAATAAGCTCTAAACTTTACAACATTGGGTACTTTATCAGGTAACCACAGAATTAAGCATACCAAGCAACTTGAAAGGAAGCATGCTTACTTCAAAGCTGATGGCATTAGATGTTACAAGATAAAATGGAAAATCGCCTCACGTACGGATGCCTGGGGGCAGGACTTATACCGAGAGGATAAACGACAGCCTTTTCATTTATGATAGGGAAGCTGTGGGGGCAAAGCTGCCTGGTGGAAGTCAGAGACTTGTAGACACAAAAGCATAGTCAGAATCTCGGCTGTGTCCCCCTTCCTTAAAAATGCTCAGTGGTTTTCCATTGTTTAGACGACGAAGCCTAAATGGCGAAGAATCCACAGTCACGCATCATGGCATGTTTCAAATCTGCCTCTGCTGCCTCTTCTTCCGTTTCCCCAGGTTTGCCCCTCATGCCTTGGTTCCATCGAGCCCCTTAATACCCCGTTTATACTCCTTTTACATCCTCACCCTTGAACCATTTTTTTTGGATAGGCAAGAAGTAGACCTATTAAGATAGGGCACTTGTGAGAGATGCAAGCAGGCAGGCAGGCAAAGAGCCTCTACCCTTGAACTTTTGATGCTGTAGTATCTTTGAATTCAAACATCCTATCCTGATTGTACAATCTGGAAATTTTCTACCCAGAGTTAAAGTCCTCCCTTAGAAATCTTTTCCTCCCCAGTCCCTGCTTAAAAAAATTTTTTTTATTGAAGTATAATTGATTTACAATGTTGTGTCGATCGCTGGCCCTTATGAAGAAGAGTCTTTCCATTTTTATCTCCTTTTCCCAAACAAAACTCAATGCCTTACTCTCACTTGCCCAGAAAAAGAATAGATCCTTTATTAGCTTATCCGTAGTCTATTTCTCTAGAATTAATTTGTCCAGTAATTCAGGCATTAATTCATTCATGCCTTTTTTTTTTTTTTTAAATGCTTATTGAGGAACACCCTGGTGGCTTAGCAGGTTGACGATCCAGCTTTGTCACTGCTATGGCTGGAGCGGGTTCAATCCCTGGCCCAGGAATTTCCTAATGTCATGGGCATGGTCAAAAAAAAAAAAAAATCACCTTCCAGGAAAAAAAAAAAGTGCTTATTGAGTTTCAACTGCATAATGACGGTCAGTCACTGCTTGAAATGCTGGGGATTTAGAAGTGAACCAGACAAATTTACAGTCTCAGGGCTAAGGATCCAGCTATAGCCTTAAACTTCTTCACATTGTGTTATGGTTAGCCCCTTGCCCATCTGCTCTCCCTGAAAGAGGAATACATTCTTGGTAATCTTTAGTGTGGATCCACAAGACTTTTATTGTGCTTAATGTTTATGTACATAACAGTGTTTCTCAGTTGATGCTCACTGTGTTCTAAGTAAAGCTTTCATGCTTTACAGGAAATTTCTCGCGGAATTCTCACAATAGCCCTGGGAATTAGACCCTCACTGGGTCCAGAGAAGGTGAGAAACACAGTTTTTTGGTCCCACAGTTATTAAGTAGCGGAGTCAGAACTTGAACCCAAGCATGGCTGACTCTCAGAGTAAAGTGGATGGATGAATGAAGGAATGAATGAAAGCAATGTTACAGAAAAAGGCCACTTCTTTGCCCATTGCTTCAGGTCAGGTGGACAGGGAGTTGCTGGCCTAAAGAAAACTGTAAGAAATGAGAATCTCTGTGCTTAGGGTAGAGGAGGGAGCAAGTGGCTGCAAGAGGAATCGAGCTTGTGTGAAAAATGTGTCTGATCTACTTCAGCACTGAGCTCAATTTCTTTGGATTAGTCAAAAATGATTGGATAGGAGTCCTCTTATGGCACAGCTAGTTAAGGATCCGCCATTGTCACTGCAGCGGCTCAGGTCGATGCTGTGGGGAGGGTTCCATCCTTGGCACTGAGGAAATTCCACAGGACACAGGCACAGCCAAAAAAAAAAAAAAAAGAATTGCTCAATTAACTCATTTTTTTATCCTCTTTATAAAAGTTATTTCAGACTGCCTAAAAGAAGAGATCAAATCTAACCAAAACAAATAAAATAAAAACCGGTTCTTCTCACCCTGGAAGTTTCTCTCTAAAAGTGCCCCTGTGTTGGATGGACTTAGAAACTATCACCCTAAGAGAAGTAAGTCAGACAGTGAAAGGCAAACATCGTATGATATCTCCTACATGTGGAATCTTTAAAAAAATAGAAAAGAAAAAGGATGCAAATGAACTTATTTGCAGAACAGCAATAGACTCACAGACTTCGAAAAACTTTCGGTTAGGGTTTGGGATTGGCATATGCACACTGAGATATATGGGCCAAATGGCCAAGGGGACCTGCTGTACAGCACAGAGAACTCTACCCAGTGTTCTGTGAGCATCTGTGTGGGAACAGAATCAGAGAGAATGGCTATGTGTCTATGAATGACTGGGTCACCTTGTGGTACAGCGGAAACTATCACAGCCTTGTAAGCTAACTATATTTTAATAAAATAAAAAAAAAAAATAAATTAAAAAAATAAAATTGCCTGTGTGTGAAGCTGCCCTATTTCATGTCAGTGGCGGCCGTTCAAATGTCTGTCCCTGTTGGCCTTTGTTTGAGGAGCCACACTAGGTCTCTGGGGGAGATGGCCTTGAGGCATTCTGACAGGGCCTGCCTTGGCCTTTGAAATTCCTGTCAGGAGCCCAGCCCCCAGAGGAAGCTTCCTTACACACAGTGTAATTTTCACATCGGATCATAACAAACACACTCTCTAAAGTGGATAAAAATCTTTTCAGCTCTATTTTTTTTTTAAATGCTGTTATAGACATGTAGAAACTGCTTATTTATATGGATAAGACTGTTAAATGTAAATAGTGAGAGAAAGGAAACACACTAAGCCTGCAGGCTGATAGAGTTGTTATGTCTGAGCATCAAAGTCGGGCCTGTGTTTCTAGATAAGTTTTGTGATTCTCAACATAAAAAATTGAGTTTTTCTTTTTAATATATCATTCCTCTTGCAGTCACAATTTTTATTAGTCATAACCACTAACAATAATATGAAGAACTAACTTCTCCCCTTTTTCTTACACAAATGGCCACAGGAAAAGTTCTGGTCACTTCTTTGACTCCATTCATTGCCTATAGACAGAATGTAGAATTCACCGACATCAGCTGATATTTTCATTTTTGCCTTTAACTCCCTTATTTATTGAATATCATAATCTTCAAAAAAGTTTTCATAAAGATAATTTTTTGAGAGTCTTGGATAACCTCTTTTGACCTTGGCTTTGTATTTCTCTGTGACGAGGCATCACTGACCTAATAATCTAGCATTCTCTCTGTGACCTCATTTACTACTTCTGAGACGGAAATGACCTTCTCTAGATGGTGGACCTAGAACAGTTGGGCATGCCCAGCTTTGTCCATCCTTCTTTCCTTCTCTTTGGGGTGTGCTTGTCTGAAGATAACAAGTGCTTTCTTCTACATGTGTGTGTGTGTGTGTGTGTGTGTGTGTGTGTGAACACCTCATAGCGTTTGAAATGTTCAATCTGCCCGACCAGACAGTGATTCTGGATTCAGGAGTTAAATAGACAGAGGGGTATCATTTTGGGGGCCCAACCAAACCTCGACAGTGCTTTGGAACTGCTCTAAGATTATGTTTTGTGAGGCAGAAATTCTGTAAAATTTAGCCTCAAAAGGAGTTCCAAACAAAATGTGAATAGTTGTGACTTTCATTCCTAGTTCTAAAAATTCAATGACATGAGGCTCTCAAATTATAAACTCTCTTTCTACCTCTCCATCTGTAGTCTTTGGACTAGAATATCTGCCAACATTTTATCTAAAAAACATGAAGGTAAACAATGAAATGATAGGAGAACCACTGGGTTCTCAGATGTCACACAACTAACTTCTAGATGACTTTGCTATTAGTATCCCAGATCAAAAGTAAGAGACTACGGGGTCTGAACGTAAGATTCATTTGCTCTACTTACACTTGAATTCTGAGAATAAAGAGCTTTACATCTGATTTTGTTTTTTGCCTAATCCTGCAATGTGAGGAATGATTAACGTGAGGGTTTACATTCAGCAGAATAGGGCAATGATTTGTAATATGCTCCCAATTGAATATTCTTTCTTCCCTTCTTCTCTCTCTCTCCCCAAAGGAAATAAATGGTCAGACTTTGAGAACGTGGGGTTCTAATAAAATTCCTCCTGCGTTTCATCTGTGGCTGCTTCTGGTTTCCACCCTGGCTGCCCACCCCCGCCACCGTCACATATGCATTGAGCAAAGGCTAGGATTTCTGGAGATTACTTTCAGAGTTCCTGTCTCAGCCAAGGCATAGATGTGAAAATACTTCTGGAAAGGTTATCAGAGGCCTCAAAGGATGTAGAGACATTACTATGTAGGAGTAATGGGGCATAAAACCAAATATTTATTCTACCCACTAAGCACCAGCTTTTACTATAGTTTAGGCAAGGATGCCTCTGTACCTGCCTTTAATGGTGAACGTACCTTCCAGATTTATCAAATGCGTCTGGTTTGAAGATTAGTTCCCAGTAGGAGATTCCTTAAACTGAAGAGCACTTTGAATAAGGTTTATTTGATCCTCATCTCATCTTTACTTAAGTCTGGTTAAAAAGTATGAGAATGTATTTTAAGTAGAGCCTTCATTCATTTTGATGAGATAAAATGCCTATGGTGGTCTTACAATGTTGGGAAGATATTTATTTACATCTCTGTAGTCATTTGCTTTGATAAAAAGAATATTTTACAATAAGATTGAATCAGCTCACACAAGGAAGTTAGTTGTTACAATGTCACTGCCATAGTAGGTAGTAATTTCTTCAGCTTTGTTTCTAGATGACCCAGTTAAGACTGATGTCTTTTTACCTCTATAGATTATTACTTTCTCTGCTTCTTAAGGGCCGGCAATACATGTTATCTTTTAAAAATGTAATCTTCTGAATGCATTTAAAAAAGATTCAGGACAATAATGAATTGTTTTCATTCATTAAATGAATTAATGAAATTACAAAATAGAAAAGTATTTAGTCATTAAAATTACATCATCCCGTGATACAAAATGTGAAAAAATTAGGTGGTGCACAACATTAAAAAAATTTATGGAATCCCCTTTGTGGCTCAGCAGGTTAAGAACCCGACTGGTATCCAGGCGGATGCAGGTTTGATCCCTGGTCTCACTCAGTGTGTTAAGGATCCAGCATTTCAGTGAGTTGCAGTGTATGTCTCAGACATGTCTTGGATCTGGTGTTGCCGTGATTGTGGTGTAGGTCGGCAGCTGCGGCTCCAATTCGACCCCTAGCCTGGGAACTTTCATATGCAGCAGGTACAGCCCTAAAAAAGAAAAGCAAAATTATGCAAGCTCACACAACCTTATTTAAAAATATGTATATGTGTATACATGCATAAATTAGGAAGATAGACACAAAGGGGTACAAATTATTGCCTGGTAAGTTATGTTGTGAGCCACACGGGAAGTCCATGCCTGGTAAGTTATGCATGACTATTCTTTTAAATGTTTTGTTTTTATATTTTTGCTGTTTAAAATCTGTTGAAGAAATATTGCTTCTGCCATCAAAAATGGCATTTTTTTCAAAGTCTGATCTAAAGAAAAGTTTGGAGGAGCATTAAAAAGGCAGCTTTGGAGTTCCTTGATGGTTCAGTGGGTTAAGAAGAATCCTGCATTGTCACTGCTATGGCTCGGGTTGCTGCTGTGGTGTGAGTTCGATCCCTGGCCCTGGAATTTCCTCATTCTGTGAGCATAGCCAAAAAAAAAAAAGCAGCTTTTTGCTACAGTTCTTATAAACTGCACATTCTGTCTCATGTTTGTTTCAGCCATGAGGCCATATAAAATAGCATTAATAGAACTCTAAAGTATTATTTAAGATTGAAATTTTCACTCGAGTGTGTACTGTACACTGCCCTTTCCACCAACTCTTTACTTAGGTATTTTACAATAAAAAATAATGAAATGGAGGAAAACCAAAAGAGAATTGGAAAAGAGGGTATAAGTCTGCCAACCATAAAAGCCAAAATAATTGCTCTGTTTCTGCCTCAAATTTGTCTCTAAAATTTTCTCCTCTTTGTTTATAAGAAAGAACGTCCTTAGGTGAATCATACTTTTCATAGCACTGTATATTGAAAGAACTATCTCAGAGGGGAATCTAACATTGGATTTGGTAATTACTGTATAATTCAATTTTATCAATAAATGTGCAATTTGCTATTGCCCTGAACAGAAATTTACCTTTTTTTTTTTTTTTAAAGAACAGAGTGTAATGTTGAAATGAATCTTAATGAAGGGAAGTTTTTTGGTTGCTAATCTTATGAGTTGTCATGCATATAATTTTCTGATTTTTCTACCTTGATCCAAGGGTGAAATTTGGGTTTGGAGAGGTTTGGAAAGCACATGGCTTCTAAAAGTTCTCAAACATCAATTATTGAAGT
>PVHT021183584.1:18103297-18117349 GCA_004024745.2 Catagonus wagneri
TTTTTTTTTTTTTTTAAAGAACAGAGTGTAATGTTGAAATGAATCTTAATGAAGGGAAGTTTTTTGGTTGCTAATCTTATGAGTTGTCATGCATATAATTTTCTGATTTTTCTACCTTGATCCAAGGGTGAAATTTGGGTTTGGAGAGGTTTGGAAAGCACATGGCTTCTAAAAGTTCTCAAACATCAATTATTGAAGTCCAGCTTTTGGTGGTTGTTGAATGGCTAGAGGACTAATATTCTTTATTTGTCGACTAAAGGCAGATTGATTGATTTAGCAATAATGAAAAGTGGTAGGGTTATAAGATAGAATATTCTCAACTTCCTTTACAAAAGAGGAACATGGGATACAGATTGTATAGCATGATAAGAAATACCACCTCATCCATCCATCCGTCCATCCATCCATCCATCTATCCATTCTTTCATTGAACAAACGTATCAGTTAGGATGCTTTCAGCAACAGAAAATGTAATAGGCACAAAAAGATGGCTTAAAGATAGAGTTTATTGTTTCATATAATAAGTCTGGTGGTGGGGAAGTTCCTGCTTGGTTAATTCAGTAACCGTAATCACATTAAAAGCCGCCGTTTCTTCTGTCTTCCTGCTATGTCATCCTAGGAAGGTTGCCTTTCTTCCTGGATGAGTTTTGCCTCATGACTTCATGGCTTCAAGCTGCCATCATGCAGGGTCCTCGTCCTCCCTCAGTCACATCAAGACCCAGACAAATGGGAGTCCTTTGCACATATCTTCATCAGGCAGGAAAACCTTTACTGGAGAGTACCTGACAGAATTCCCATGCTTGGAAGTAGCACATGCTCCTTTCTAAATTAATTGCCAATAGAGTGGGTGGTAATATTACCATGATTGTCTTATACTAATTAAAATTTACCCACTGAGGAGAGAAAGGAACTTCCTTGAAAACCTGATGAAAAGAAAAGAACAAAATTGGGATTCTGCTAGAATAAAGCATATGTTAGCTGTTAGAAAAAGCCATCAGTGTCAGCCACAAATCATTTCAGTGGACCTTGACACTGGACAGGTAGAGGACAGACAGCAGGAAAGGGTCACAGGCCACTTTTCATAGAACCTCCAGTGGAGGGGAGAAGAGGATAACCAAACCTGTCATTATCAAGAAAGTATAATCTTGGGAGTTCCCTGGTGGCTCACTGGGTTAAGGGCCTGGCATGGTCACTCTTGTGGCATGGGTTCAACAGTTGGGCAGGGAACTTCTGTATGCCACAGACACAGTCAAAAGAAAAAAAAGTATAATCTTACTTTTGGGTAAGGTAAGTGAATAAGCAAGCTCCAATACAGTGTACGTAGACATATGAGGTGCGTGCGTAAATAACTTGAAAACAACCTTCTTAAAGCCATTTTTGATATCTAAAACAACTGTTTAATGAAACTTTAAAACCGTAGTTTCTGGGAGTTCCTGTTGTGGTTCAGAGGTAATGAACCCAACTAGTATCCATGAGAACACAGGTTCAACCACTGGTCCTGCTCAGTGGGTTTGGCTGTGGTGTAGGCCAGTGGCTACAGCTCTTATTTGACCTCTATCCCGGGAACCTCCATATGCCATGGACAGGTGTGGCCCTCAAAAGACAAAACAAAAACAAAAACAAAACTGTACTTTCTTCTCTTTTCTCGCACAGTTTTGTTTTAAAATTTATCTCTATACTTAACACTTATGTGTACAAATAAGCGTTCTCCTTTATTTGTTACCTTTACCACTGATGCTCAAAGACAAGACAAATTTAAAGTGTGTGGGGGGCTCATCTGTGTGGAAGGAATGTCCACATCTTAATCCCTGGAACCTGTGAATATGCTGCCTTCTGTGATAGAAGGGACATTGCAAATCTGGTTAAACTAAGGATTTTCAGAGGGGCAGATGAGCCTAGAGCATCTGAGTGAGCCCAGTGTAATCACAAGCATCCTTCTAAGTGGAAGGCAGCAGGAGGAGTTAGTAGTAGAGAAAAACGGAGTGGCAGGGTATGAGAAAGGGGGCCTGAGCCAAAAAACACGAGTGGGTTTTAGAAGCTGGAAAAAACAAGGAACCGGATTCAGATCCTCCAGAAAGGAATGCAGTTCTGCCAGAGCTCAGTTGAGCTCTCTGATAAACTTCTAATCTCCAGAGGTATGGGAAAATACATTTATAATAAGTCACTAAGTTTACGTCCCCGTTGTGGCTCAGTGGAAAAGAATCTAATCTCCATGAGGATGTGGGTTCGATCCCTGGCCTCGCTCAGTGGGTTAAGGATCCGGTGTTGCTGCGAGCTGTCATGTAGGTCACAGATGCAGTTTGGATCCTGCGTTGCTGTGGCTGTGGTGTAGGCTGACAGCTGTGGCTCCAATTCGACCCCAAACCTGGGAACTCTCATATGCCGCAGGTAAGCCCTAAAAAAGCAAAGCAAAGCAAAACAAAACAAAACAAAAAAGCTTAAAAATGGACACTAAGAAAGTTCCCAGGTGGTGCAGCAGATTAAGGATCTGGCATTGCCGCAGCTGTGGCACAGGCTGAACTGTGGCTTGGGGTTCGATCCCTGGCCCAAGAACTTCCTCATGCCATGGACACAGCAAAAATATATACAAATAAATAAAAAATAATGGACACTAGGATGAAGAAAACTGCTTCTACATTTCTACTCTGGATAACCGGCATTATCAATTTATTTATTTATTTTTTATTTTTTTATTTTTTTGTCTTTTTGCCTTATCTAGGGCCGCACCCGCAGCATGTGGAGATTTCCAGGCTAGGAGTCTAACAGGAGCTGTAGCCGCCGGCCTACACCACAGCCACAGTAACGCGGGATCCGAGCCGCGTCTGCGACCCACACCCCAGCTCACGGCAACGCCAGATCCTTAACCCACTGAGTGAGGCCAGGGATCGAACTCGCAACCTCATGGTTCTTAGTCGGATTCGTTAACCACTGAGCCATGACGGGAACTCCTGGTGCTGTCAACTTAGACAGAGATTCCTGGGCAAAGACTCTTTGAGGAGGACGAGGAAGAAGTTCACAGCAGACTTCTGAAAGTTGAGTTGTCAGTGGGACGCTCAGGTCAAGTCAACCAGCAGGAGTTTGGATAAAGGCCTGAAGTCAGTTCTCAGCTTGAGATGCAGATCTGGGAAATCACGGAGGTTTGTATGAAGAATGGAAACACAGGTACGGAGGGCTTATCGACCATGAAAACGACATGAGAAGGGACCCTGGAATGCAGTCCTGGGGAGCACCACCTTGCCAAGGGCAGGCAGAAGAAAGCGTCCCATGAAGAGGCAAGAGAAGGCACCGCCAGCTGTGTAAGGAGAAGCAGCCAAGGTGAGGGGCGTTTCAAGGAGAGAGGGAGAAACCGTTGTAAGTGGTATAAAGACATCCGTAGGCTGAGGACTGAATTTTGAATTTGGGGATTAGAAGCGTCCAGTGACAGCCATACCTGTAAAGAAACTGGCGAGGAGCAATGGCAATGGGTCAGGCGTTGCTACCTATTAGATACTGTAGCCACCAGCCAGCCACCTCCCCTGAGAAATGTACTTCTCGGCGCCCACAGCTAGAGTTTGAGTTCAAGGTAGGCAGAGCTGAAATGCAAGGCCAGAGGGCACGTAGCTGTTTGCCAGCAGGGTAGCATGTTGTCATACTCACCAGAATACCTCAAAAATAAGTGCAATCTTTCACCGCACTTTCTAATATTCATGGCAGTCCGGGTGAGTTGCTGAGGGGAATTTTCCAAGCATATATTAAAAGACACACACACACACACACACACACACAATAAGGTTTGAAGCAATGGAATGTTTAGGTGATTTACTTTAATGGAAGCCGAGCAGAGCACAACAAACTAATAATAAATGATATCCTACTAAATCCAAGTGCATTTTAGACTTTTAGGGAGTACTTAATGGGACCCAGCGGTCTTAGCAAGTAAAATTGAATGGATATATTTTTAAACAGAACCCTACATCAACATATTTCTACCCAGTGATCTTTTTCAATAAGCAAGGTGCTTGGCTCATCTTTAAGCCCTTGGGTAGAGAAAAAAAGCCCTTAGAGGGACAAAATTCCCAGTGCCGCTTGAGGGGGGTTGGTCACAGAATTCTCTGAGGCCTTGAATGGAGGAAAGACCCTAGGTTTCGTAGTAGACTCTGGGAACACAGACAAGCTCTCACTCGGTGGGGAGTGGAGGGAGATAAAGCTGACCAAGAAGGCCGGAACCAGATAATGAAGGGCTTTATATATCATGCTAAGGAGTCTGGACTTTATCTTGCGGGTTAGCAGAGAGCTATTAAAGACTTTTAAGTAAGGGATTATCATGATCAGATTTCTATTTTCTGGCAGCTACAGTGTGGAGGAGAAAGGAAGGAGGACAAAGGCTGGGGCAGAAGAGACTGGCTCGTAAGTCCTGCTTATTCTCTTTCTTTCCCTCTGCCTCAACATTTCCACATACCAAGGTTCCAGCTATGTTTTCAGCGTGAGCTTTCTTACCAGGGACGGCACCCCCGGTCTGGGTCTTCATTCCCTAAGTATTGATCGTGTGTGTGTGTGTGTGTGTGTGTGTGTGTGTGTGTGTGCTCTTTTGTAAGCTTAAATATTCACACGTGAACGTACACACGCACACACACACACACACACACACACACACACACATGCCCAGTGCATGGTTTCATTCTGATCCATCTTGGGCAGGATCCAAGCTTCCGGTTACATCTAGGTCACCCAGAAACCACGTCAAGGAACAGCAGGATATATTATATGAACAAGGGATCCCTTGTCTCTTTGGAAGGAAATCACATGGGATTTGGTCAAGAGATGAGGATGAAGCCATGTGGATGTATGAAAATTTCAGTCAAGCTGCTTAATGAATTTAACGTAACGTTTTTGTTTTGTACGTCTTCACAGTGTCTTTTTCATGCAGTGCGTGAAAAGGTATGCAGAATTCTACAAGACAGTAAGAGAAAGGAAATGAAGGAGAGAGGGAATTAAAAATGTATGTACAGGAGTTTCCATTGTGGCTCAGCTGGTTAAGGACCCAGCGTAGTCTCCCTGAGGATATGAGTTTGATCCCTGGCTTCGCTCAGTGGGTTCAGGATCCAGGCTTTGCTGGAAGCTGTGGCGTTAGGCTGCAGAGCGGCTGAGATCTGGCATTGCTCTGGTTGTGGTGTAGGCTGGCACTTGCAGCTCCAATTTGACCCCTAGCCTGGGAACTCCCATATGCCTCCAGTGTGCCCATAAGAAAATGTATTTACACACAGTAAATCTTATATGAGAAGGTTCTAGTGAGGAATCTTGTACACAGCTTTCCACACATTAGCCACAATGAGATGACTAAGGAAAATGGAACTTCACCTCCCCCAGGGGGAAAAAAAAAAGAAAGAAAAGATTAAACATTAAATGCAATGAAATATTGACAAATAATGGTTCAAAAGCAAGCAGTTTAAGGGGAGTTGAAACAGAAATTGTCTATGTATTTGGTTCTAATGCTGCAAGTGTTTTCTAGATTAGTAACAGCAGGAGAACAATTAAATTATAGACAGTTAATAGTTGTAGGTCTTGGGAGGCAGAGAATAAAGTAGCCTAAGTGGATTGTTAAAAGATATTGAACTTAAAGAAAACTTTAACCAATGCCTATGTGGTCTTTAATGCCACAATGCCAGAAGTACTATGTTTGGAACAATCTTTTTTTTTTTTTAAATCCCTTGGAAAACAAAACTGTATCTATGGCTTTTTGTCTTCCTTGCATTAAAGTATAGGGGAGAAGTGGAGATGCTATCTAAACGGTAAGGTAGAAACAGGGCAGGACCATTTTATATGTTATTGAATCACTAAGATATTCTCAAATGTTGCAGATTTGCCATGTGACTCTTAATCATAAAGGTGCACCTCATTTGGAGGAGAAACTATTTGCATAGGTTGGTGTCATTTTGCCTAGCTGCGAGAATAATGAGATTGTATTGAAACAACTGATATCAACAGCGCTCTGATCTCCTGGCAGAAGGCATAGGGTCCATTTCCTTTCTTTCTTTTTTCTTTTCTTTCTCTTTCTTTCTTTCTTTCTTTCTTTCTTTTCTTTTTCTTTTTCTTTTTTTTCTTTTTAAGGCTGCACACATGACATATGGAAATTCCCAGGCTAGGGCCTGAATCCAAGCGGCAGGTACCGGCATATGCCACAGCCACAGCCACGCCAGATCCAAGCAGCATCTGCAACCTGCACCACAGCTCATGTCAATGCCAGATCCCTGACCCACTGGCAAGGCCAGGGATCAAACCCGCATTCTCATGGATACCGGTCAGATTCGTTGCAACTGGGGCCACAAGGGGAACTCCTAGGGTCCGTTTCTTACCCAGGTGACATCTATGAGGAAGTGAGCAGATTGGCTGCATATCATAGGCATGAAATCGCAAAACAGAACATTCAACACTGAAGCTGCAGGTGGGCCTCGAGGTCTGGGGGTCTGATGGAAACAAAATGACAGACAAGAGTAAACTAGATAATGCAGAAGGCTGGGATCGAAAGCGTACCTCTTTCATTGCTTAAACACCGAGAGCTGGACTAGCTTTGGTACACGGTGCCAGAGTCTGATAACTCTCCCATTCGCATGCAGTAGAGCCCTAATCCCAACAGAGGTAGCTTCCAAATAGTTTATAAACTTCGTGTTACTTCCACCCTCTGACCTCCAAAGCTGAGACATGACGAGGAGAAGCTGCTGGGTTCCAGAGAGCCAGATCTTTGGACCTGAAACTTTCCTTCCTTCCTTCCTTCCCTTGTAAGGCCAGGACACTCGGTCTTCCAAGTGCCTGTACTAATTAAATGCAGGTCCGGGGGTGCCAAAAATGTTTTGAATGTACAAGATTAACGAGAGAGAAAACTTTTGTGAAAAGGAGAGAATCGAGAGAGAGAGAGAGAGAGAGAGAAGAGAGGAGAGGCTCCTCCTAGTTGGCATGGTTGAAGGGGGAGGTAATCTTGAGGTCTTAAGAACATGAGCGGTGCAATTTTTTTTTCCGGGGACGTTGGCTCCAAGGCGAAGGAATGAACCAAATATTTCAGGGACTAAGGCAGCCGCCACCCAGGAAGGCTCCGGTGATCCTGGGTGACAGATGAGCTGTAAGGGCGCTGTCGGAGTAAATGAGAACAGGATGAAGCCATTCTCCATTCGCCTCTTCTGGCCACGTTACCTCTTGTTTTGTTTTGGAGCTCACGGTAAGGGAACCCGCTGACCGTTTCGACCTTTCCTTGCAGATTTGGCATTCGGAGGAATAAATCAGAATTAGCGCTGCCGTTAAGCTTCAGACATGGTGTCTTTAAGACAAAAGTAAGACCATTACTGGCAGTTTTAACGCTTGGGAAAATATTGAGTTGCTCATTTGGAACAGGAAGAATTAATCAGTAGGAGAAAAGAGATGATCCTGCGGGCAACCAAGATTCCCTCTCCAATATTTTGACTATTTCTTGTTCAATCAGCTCAGAGGTGGGAGGCGAGGAAAGAGACAAAAGATTTGTGTTTTGGTAACTTGCCAGTGCTTAGATGTTAGCTAGTCTTCTAAGAAGCAGAAAGAAATTTTTTTTTTTTTTTTACGAAAACATTCAGCAGTGGTCAGACTGATGAACATATTTGGAGACACTGAAATGATGTAATAATGGCAACGATGTTATTTTTACAGCCTTAGAAGAAAAGGAGGACAACTACCAGCTGCCAAACTCATTGGTCACATTGATCCCTAATAAATCCTGAGTGAGCCTGCCTAATATTAGTCATAGGAGTTTAAGCCTGTGAATCTGTTAGGACTTAAGACACATTACTTTGTGTTGGGAGGGGAAGAAATATCTTCTGGCATAAGGGAAGGAGAGGGGTAATTTAGTACGCCTTCTTAATGTTCTCAAAAGCAGTATTCAGGCAACGTTTGGTTTGGGGGGGAGGGTAACTGTCTTCTATTCTCATGAGAAAATGGCAATCCTGCATCAGAGAGCTATGGTGGTGGGGGTGCAGCAAAGGAAGAGCAACTTTGCAGAAAGTCTTCCAGGCTTTTCAGGAAAGATTAAATGACAAACAACAACATGGGATCTCATTTCCATGTACACCGAATTCACATGGACTGGAGGACGGCTAAGGCCTAATTCTTCCAGTGGAGTCCCTTTTCCTTTTCTCATACATCCGAAGCAAATGCCCTCCACAGCTCTAGCACTGGAAGACACCGCTAATGTCTCTTTTACAGATGAACAAACTGCTGTTTACTATGACCCAACAACTAGACATAACCAACGAAGACCATACAGCTTGTTAATTGTGCAAGTGGAATTGTATGTCAGCCTGTTAGACTCCAGAGATCCTAAACGTGAGGCTCCACCATGGAGATTTTCACCTCTTTGGAGGGAGTAGACTTGGTGATGGAGGGCAGAGGGATTGAAGTAGGACAGATCTGGCTCGGACCTTCCACTTCCCAGCCGCGTGAGTTGAGTAGCCTCATCTGTGAGATAGAGGTTGTAAGTCTTTCACAGGGTTTGTCTCCAGTTTAAACTATGTAACCTAGAAGCAATGTCCAACAGGCCATAAAGGCTTAGTGAAGAGCAACTGTTTTCTTTTGAAAGACTTTTATTGGAAAAGACATTATTTCACTTATTCTTTGGCCAGTGAACCCCAAACTTGAGGCCTCCTCTAGACCAACAGGCCACTGTGTCTGGGAGGAGACCTTAAAATATGAACTATCATCCTTCATCATTGTGATTCTTAGGATCAGTCTCATTGGGACATAATGCTTTCTCCTCTTCGCTACCCTAAACTACCCAATTACTTAAGTAATTTTTTTCACAGACACCACATGCCACTGCTTTTTCTAGATCAGCCCTGCAAATTACAAAACACTCCTTATTTTCTCCTTCATCTGTACAGAGTAGTGATGATGTACCAGTCAGATAAGCGTCAGCTCTGGTTCTCTCTGGCACTGAATTATAATTGGTCCAAAGCACACTTGTAGAGAAAGATTGTCTGAAGCCCTCACAATGAAATTGCTTTTCTTAAACAAACCTTGCATTGACACTCAGAAAAAAATCTCTACAGAGCTCTGCAAACTGCCCCCCCAGCCCCGATCATCTGTGAATCTTTCAAAAGTCATTTCAGAATATACTTATTCCAGAAATTAGTACTAATTGCACTTGATTTCAACTACTTTTGCATTTCTCTCAGAATTTCAATTATGAGTCTATAAAAATAATTGGCTCTTGGCTACATGACAAAAGTTTTTTTTTTTTTTTTTTTTTTTAATAATGACAGTTTGGTATGTCTCTTCAACTAGACTATATAGTCCTAGAAGGCAGGGACCATGCCTGCCACATACTAAATATGGATGAGGAATACAAGAGAAGTAGAAGATATGGTCCCTGCCCTCAAGGAACATGAAATCCAGCTGAAGAAAGATGTTGATTTGCAACTATTAAATAATACTTCCCCTGTGACTAGATGAGCATTACAGTGTTCTGGCTAGTCCATGAACCCAACGGGTGAATAAAATACTCCATTCAAGAGGGTTATTCACTCCTTAAGGAGATTCACATTTGAGTTTTATGTAATGTTTACTCCTTTGGGGGGCAAAGTGAATCACTAAAGATGTTTGGAGAAAACAAGATGATGTTCTCTCTCATATAACGTCTTTATCTAGAACTTGTTCTCAAAGTCTATCCTATTCTAATGAATGAGCACATTATGCTCCAGTCTAGCACTTTTCAACTGTAGCTTGTGATTTATTACTAGGTCAGGAAATTTATTTAGGGGCCATGATCATCATTTTAAAAACATGAACTAGAACAGACAACATCAGAGATTGTAGACTTAATTTAAAAAAAAATTTTTGAAAATCGTTGGGAGTTCTCATCAAGCTCAGTGGAAATGAATCTGACTAGTGTCCATGAGGATAAAGGTTTGATCCCTGGCCTCACTCAGTTGGTTAAGGATAGGCGTTGCCATGAACAGTGGTGTCGGTCTCAGAGATGGCTCAGTCTGGCATTGTTGTGGCTGTGGTGTAGGCCAGCAGCTACAGCTCTCATTCGACCCCTAGCCTGGGAAACTCCATATGCCATAGGTGCAGGCCTAAAAAGACAGACAGACAGACAGACAGACAGACAGACAGAAAGAAAGAAAGGGAAAATTGTTGTCTGTGTGTACAGGGTCATGGTGTAAAATGTATTTCTTACTATGACTTGTAATCAAAAAAGAGATTGAGGAACAATGTATCTAGTCAGCACCCAGAAAAACTGAATAGATACTCTTAGTAAGACTGTAGAAAACAGACTCACCTCATGTTGTGGTAATAGGTTCTTTGCTAAGCTCAACACCAGCCATGCAGAGCAAATTATCAGTCATGTTGCTGTGAGCTTTACTGAAGATCTGGCTTAGATGGATGACCAACAGGGAGTTTTCTGATGTTTTTTACCAGAAGTGTGAGCAGTACATGCCACCCAGTGGCAGGCAGAATTGGATAACTACTGACATCATTGGGGTCAGGATCCAATAAATCTACCCCATGACAGACTCTCTAGATCAGAGAATCCCAAAAAGAAAGATCTCAGAAGCTTTCCTTTACCCAAACTCAACAAGTAAAGGATCTCCCACTCCCTCACCAAAGGGGCAGAATAAGAGAGAGAAGTTCAGATGGGTGATCTAGACAAGGAGGATAAAGATGAATAGGAATCTAGAATGTTGTTCCAGTAAAAGTACTCTCATGGCAACATGAAGTCATGGCAGCACAAAGGCTCTGAGTTCCCCTAGGCACACTCTTCCTTCAGAGAATAGCATATGAAGTCTCACCGCCTTCCCCAACTTGCCTCCCAGGCTTAAGAGTCATGTGGTCAACTGCCCTAATGGTGGCAAGTCCATCAGGAAAATCAACAATAACTTATTGAGTAGCCCTGTCCCCCCCTTAAGAAATTACTACACCACCTATGAACTATTCTTTCTCTGTATACAATTCTGGAACCTCTCCATGGTCAATTAAACTTTTGTGCACAGAAGACTCTAAGTTGGCTTAGAATAGTAATGAAATGAACTCTGAGGCCCGGTCTACCAAACTTCACTTTTTGATCCATTTCCTACCTCTAAAAATGTCTAGCTAGATGATACAATTAGCTCTTGAGAGGCTATGCATCAAATACAAAAGGCAAATACAAAAATATTCCAAATAACAGAACATGATTATATCCAAACATCTCAAGATTTAACAATTTTAAATACCCTCCTCAAGAGTTCCCCTGTGGCGTAGCAGGTTAAGGACCCAGGGTTGCCTGCAGTGTCTCGGGTGCTTCTGTGATGTGGGTTTGATTCCTGGCCCAGCAACTTCTACATTCCACAGGCATAGCCAAATAAATAAGTAAATAAATATAGTAAATACATAAATACCCTTATCAATTTTCAGGAAGAAACAATCAAAATTTAAATTTCTGGATTTTTCTAAATAAATCAAAGGTAAAAAAAATTTAGGCAAAGAATTCACTGGTGGCTCAGTGGTTATGGATCTGGCATTGTCAGTGTTGTGGCTCAGGTTGCTGCTGTCCCTGGCCTGAAAACTTCCACATGCAATGGGCATGGCCAAAACAATTTTTTTTTAAAGTGAGTCAAAAGAAAATAAATCGAACCTTCTTAAGTTTGAGAGAAATTTTTAAATTCCAAAAAGTTTTCCTATCACTAAGTTTTCATATTCTTTTCACTGCCCTATTCATTCTGTCTTTGTGAGAAGTTTCCATTGTGGCGCAGCAGAAACGAATCTAACGAGGAACCATGAGGTTGCAGGTTCAATCCCTGGCCTCGTTCAGTGGGTTAAGGATCCGGCATTGCTGTGAGCTGTGGTGCAGGTAGAAGACTTGGCTCTGAGCTGGTGTTGCTGTGACTGCGGCCCTAAAAAAATTTAAAAAAAACAAAACATTCTATCTTTATGAGCTAGCATTTCTTACTACTACTGATAATGGAAATCAGGCCCATGAACTGTGCCTCCTAGATTTCATTTGTTTTGTTTCACCTGAAGAATCACCTCCAGCTGACTGCTGGAGCCAGTGTAGTTTGGAGAGTCTGTACCCCTCAAGGCCTGGTCAGCCCCAATACTTTTGCCAGGCTTTCTTCCCTGGGGCCTGGATTTTGCTCAGCTCTTAACCTTGTCAGGTCTTGAATAACTCAGAAACTTGAAAATTAAGGGAAATATTTTCTTCTGCCTTAGCAACTTTTTGTAGGAGCACTGAAACATGTCTCTTTGAATTCTTTTTATCCCCATCTGCATTTTAGGGAAACTTAGCTGTGTTTCTACAATTAACCTACTTTGTCCCTCTCTTTTTCTAACCCCCAAAAAGCTCATTGTCTTTGCCGGCTCTCCTATCCTTCTTTGATGAAGTTTGTTTTTTTCTTACATACTCTAGATTTTAGCCTTGCTCTGTAACTACTTGTACACCTCTCCTTTAAGAAGCCTGAACTCAATGAACTGAGAGTTCTCCAAAAGTATTATATTTTCAAACACGTGTCCGCTTCCTCCACATCTTCCCTCCATTGAAGAATTCCACTGGCGAAGCCTTCTCTCATCCAATGACCATCTAACCCAGCCCTGAATTGCAGCATAAGAGATAGTAAACTACAGGGCTCAAGAGTCCAGATTCTGGAATTAAAGACGTGACTTTGAATGCCGCCACTTTAGGTACTAGCTATGTATCCTTGGGCATCTCATTTCCATTACTGTTTCCTTATATGTAAAATTAAAATTCCCTCCCTTGTGAGATTACCACAAAAACTCATGGGTACATTTCTGAGATGAGTACCCAATACATAGCAGTAAGGATCATGTGTTATTTTTCTCCACTCTTTCTCTTATCCATTCATTTCCCAGGCATTTTACCTCAGGAGCGAGAGAGTACTGCCTGGAATCACCAGAGAACCTACAAATGCCTTCAACAGTTCTTTCCTCCTTTCCTTCTGATATATATCTAACGTTTATAAAACTGCTGGTTGACAGTTGGCTCAAGCCTAAGGGAGCCACTCTTTGCAGTTTGAGGGCTATGCCTCTCCCTGGTGTTCTGGATCCAAAAAATTCTCTCCTTCTCAGAGAATCATTCCAGTGAGCTCCTGGAGATCTTCCTGCCCTTCCCCTGAGAGTTTCCCCTTGAACCACAATCAATCCCCTTTTCTGATCCAGTGACAAGTAGCAAGCTCTTCTCTGATCCTATCTATAAGGACAGCTTGACCTGAGTGCAGCGCCTCTCCCCTTGGTCTTGTTTTCTGCTCATATTGGCCTACCCTCTTCTGTAAGAGCTTAACCTTGTGTCTAAGAAAATCTCTCTCTTCCGCTTAACCAAACCGTCTTTATTTCTCTTTCATTCTCCCGGTGCTCCTTTTCTGACAGTTTTTAATCCAGTCCCTTTCTTCCATGTCACCCAAACGAACTTGATTCTTAAAGACAGAGTATTACGGGTATAGACATTATCTGTTTGGCTTCTTAACTTCGGGGCTTGAATAAACTTCATTAGGTGGCTTCTCTACCTCCAGCAAAGGTGGCGTGTCTCTTATTTAATCAGGGCCCCTCCATTGGGAGCTACTCATTGCTGCAGTCGTTACCCCCTCTGAGTCTGAGACAAAAGGTTGGGCAGAGCTTTTTGGAGACAAGCCATGGGGTTCATACTGGGTGTGAACCTTCCACACTTTACCCCCTTGTCAGCTAAACACAGATCAAGAGATAGATTGACTGAGATCCTAACCTCTGCCTGCCACGAAGCTCCATTGCTCAGATTTAAAGCCTTAGGAGCTTCCATCGTGGCTCAGCAGAAACGAATCTGACCAGCATCCATGAGGATGCATATGGAAGTTCCCAGGCTTAGGATCAATCTGAACTGCAGCCACCAGCCTACGCCACAGATCTAAGCCACATCTGCAACCTACACCATAGCTCGTGGCAATGCCAAATCCTTAACCTACTGAACGAGGCAGGGATCAAACCTGGATCCTCACAGATACTAGGCTGGTTCTTAACCTGCTGAGCTACAGTGGAAACTCCCTAGTTTAGATTTTATACCGTTGTTTTTTTTTTTTTTTTTTTTTTTTT